>JAQPZY010000214.1:0-73844 GCA_029931535.1 Margaritifera margaritifera | reverse complement strand
GATTTTCTATTTTCACCGTTCCTGTGGCATCATCCACAATGTTTCTGTCATAGTGCCGCGTGTGACTAGGTGTTGAGATAATTCCTTGGATCGTTTTTTCGAAAGACTCTTCGTCAGAGCAGATCCCTTCTCACTCTTAGTGATCTGGCTAATTGGTGATGTTTTTGAATACAATGTTATTGGGTGGCTGGCTGGATGGGAAGCCCATTATTTATATATTTGTTCTATTTGGTTTTGGATTATACATCCGTGTGGGAGTTTGTTTTCAATTTGATTCAGTGTTGTTGTGTCCAAATTACACAGTGTTTGTATTTGATATTATGTGCAGTAAACTTGAATTTAAATGATGGAATTCGTTTGCTTCATTAAATACAATCGTCCATCTTTTCTTTTCCGTAGTGCCACTTCATTTCAATGTTGTCAATGAAACATAGCCACTAGAGTGGAATGTACGGCACTGAGGCTAAGAGTCTGCCCTCTAGTTTGTTCATGAAAACGTTTACATATGAGGGGACCATTGATGTGACCATTATGATGCCATTAATGTGCTGACAGTGTTTTCCATTGAATACCAAGTTGTTTCGTTTTAATACTAGTTTCAACGGCGTTTACAAAATAGCAAGTTGATGGTTTCCTGTCGGGTGTGTTTTACCATGCTACCTTGTATGCTGTTATTCCTCATTATGTGGGAAATGGATGTACATGGAATTTACATCCACTGAGACAAGCAGAGTATTGAGTAGTGAAGGTTCGCTATGTTAACTTTTAACAAGGAAATCGATGATGTCTTGAAGATAAGAGGGAAGTGTTTAACATGAGGTTCTCATGTGAAAGTCGAGATGTTCAGAAAGCTTCTCCGTAGGCTGACTGTTAACATAAATTATTGGTCTCCTAGGATTTCCTGGTGCATGTATATTGGGTAGGAGATACAATCTGTCTATCCTTGAGTGCTCGAGGGCAAAGTATTCCTTTGTTTTTTCATCTTGGTGTACCTCTTCAAACATTTAATTGATGAGTCATGACACTTTTGGTGTGTTCTGAGCTTGGGTTCATGGTCCAATCTTTTTTACAATCTTTCATTACTTAGTTCCCTGTTTGCCTTACTTACATAGTCATCTATGTCTATTAATACGACCGCAAAGCCTTTGTCGGTTGGTTTAATAGCAATGTGTGTTGCGGGGCCTCCTTTTCTGTCTTATTCAGTTTAGAGTACTTTGGTGTTTTAC
The DNA here is from genome assembly GCA_029931535.1 of Margaritifera margaritifera. Taxonomy (NCBI): domain Eukaryota; kingdom Metazoa; phylum Mollusca; class Bivalvia; order Unionida; family Margaritiferidae; genus Margaritifera; species Margaritifera margaritifera. The sequence goes on along the minus strand of JAQPZY010000214.1, from coordinate 72,618 downwards.
TCGAGTTTTCGGCATTGTCACTTATATATTGACACACAACTTGGTAAAGTCAATTTTATAGATGTGCTGTTACTAAGTTGTGTGTCATCATTGTTCGCGATGCAGCTTGAGGCTTCAAAGCCGTTCAAAGTTGAAGATGCGAAACTGCAAAGACATTTTTCGCTCTCATTCATTCATGGCAGAAGTCTATTTTAGTCCTAAAAGGATATCATTAAACACCACTCTGTAAATAGACGCCGATACAGTAGGAGTCTCATTTAGTCCTTCTTACATAATACAAGAAAAGGATTAAGCAAAGCCAACGTACCGGATCTTTGCCTTCACTAGGGAAACTTAAATTTTAATGTAAGAATAACGAGTGTACATTCTGGTATCAATGTTTATCGAATCTCTTAGGTGTGTTTAAAACCCTAGCCCATTGGTCTCGGGCTTCAAAACGACCCCCTCGAGATTTGGCGAACGATGATACAAGAAACAAAAACAAAAACAAAAAAGCAAAAAAAAAAGAAACAAATTTTTTTTTTAAAAATCGTATGATCCCCATAATAAAACTGTTCATGTTTACGCGAAAGATTTCATCATCATAGTGACGCATTAAATCAACTCATATCATCAACCAATTAAATTACTTTTCTAAAATTTGGGAAAACCTCGTTCTGGCGTTACAAAACCCCTTTTTCTACATTGTCGCTCTGTCTTTTGATGTATAGCTTAAGCATGTTAGCATGGAATGTTCTTAAATTACCGTTCATGTCAATTTTATAGTCCATGTCACCCTTGACCTCTTTAAGTTGGTAAGGACCTTTCCACTGAACTAGCAACTTGTTTGTGCTAGTAGGAAGAAGCAGTAGCACCTGATCTCCTACAACAAATTTCCAATTTCGCGCTCGGCGGTTATAATATTTGGCATATCTGCGTCCCGATTTCATTAGTTCATTACGTGCCATCTGGCATGTACTCTCTAGTTTCTCTCTCAGGTCTAACACGTTCTGATAGGTAGTTTTTATTTCTTCGCTCGCGACGTCACCTGTCCAAAGTTCGCGTAGGATCCGCATTGGGCCTCGAACTGTTCTTCCGTACAGCACTTCGAAGGGTGAAAACCCTAAACTTTCTTGCGGTACTTCACGGTAGGCGAACAGAACCGCGTTCAAATAACGGTCCCAGTCTTGCGGACGTTCCGCGCACATTTTTCGTAGCATTTGTTTTAGGGTACCATTAAACTTCTCTACCAGTCCTTTACACATCGGATGGTATGGTGTAGTGTTCAGCTGTTTGTTTGACAACAGCCTACTTATTTCACACATGAGGTCAGAGGTGAATTGGGCACCACAATCCGTAAGGATTTCTTCTGCCACCCCTACCCTACTGAAGATGTCAGCCAATGCTTCAGCCACCCGTTCCGTTTCAATAGTTGGTAACGGTACGGCTTCAGGGTATCTGGTTGCGTAATCCACGAGAGTAAGAATATACCTGTTCTTCCTTTCGGTAACAGGTTGAATTGGTCCTACAATATCCACCGCCACTCTTTTAAACGGCGTATCTATTAATGGCACCTGTCCTAAGGGAACTCTTGTGACCCTTCCCTTAGATACGGTTTTCTGGCATACGTCACAAGACCGACAGAACCGTGTGACGTCGCCATTAACACCAGGCCAGTAGAATTCAGCGACTACTCTGCTGGTGGTCTTCGCCTTACCCAGGTATCCCGCCATGCTAGACTCATGTGTCACCCTAAGTACATGAGATCTGTATCTCTGGGGTACGACTACTTGCCAATACCTCTTACCCACCGGAGTGGTAAACTCTCTATGAATTAGCTCGTTCCTCCGAACGAATCTCGAACTGCCCACACCCTTGCAGTGTTTAATTGCGCCGGACGCGATTTTCTCTACAATAGTTTTGATGAATTCGTCGCGTTCTTGCTCTTGTTTGAACTCGTCACGCGAAATTCCGGAGATCGGCTCAGGGACTTTTAATTTCTGAAACGCGTTTTTCTCTCGCCGGGTTTGTGCTCGCGTTTCGACTGCCTGGGCCAAAGGTGTCCTAAAATCTGCCATGGTTGGAAGACGGGAACCTTCAACATTACCGATCGTCAGATCGTAAATAGGGTTTTTCATACAGAGGGCATCAACAGTTCCGGTTAGAAAAGGAGTTTCTACCGTGATCCGTGCCACGGGGATGCGACCGATCTTCTGATCAAGTAGCATACATGGGGACTCCCACCCGAGCGTTTGGTTATCCTGCACGAGACTACGTTTGATAACTACACCCGTGCAACCAGTGTCACGTAATGCTACGATTTCTCGACCGTTCACGAAACCTCTCGCGGTTGGTACTTTGGCTTCGGGGAAAAGACACGTGCCAAGGGAATGAATACCTGGTTCTACCTGCGTAAGACTAGCAGACATACCTTTACTCTGTATAGCCACGGCTACCTTATGTGTAGGTCCCTTCCTCTTAGGACATTTTACTTGAATATGACCCCATTCCTTACACAAGTAACATTGTACACCCTGACGACCTGTGTCCCTAACTGACCTACTTGCCTCAGCTGATTTCATAGCTCTCTAGGCATCGGTCTCGTAGACTGGTTTCCAGACTTAAAATCTTTTGAAACCACGTTCTGATTTCCCCCATGAGCCTCGGCAAAGTAATCGGCCTGCTTAGCCATATCCTGTACGTTTGAGAAGACTTTCTCTTTCAGAAACTGACTTAGTTCCCGACCAACTGTGTTCAACAATTGATCTCTGAGCAAGAAATCAGTCAACCCTTCAAACGTTTTCTCAGCTTTGCCGCATTCAATCCACCGCTGGAAATAGTTCGCTATTCTAACGATGAACTGACCAAAGGTTTCTCCCTTCTCGGGCTTGCTATACCTGAACTTTTTACGAAAACCCTGTTCAGTCAGCTCGTATCTTTTTAGAAGTGCTTCGTTCAGAACGTCGTAATCGAATACGTCGTCTCTAGGCAGTCGCGAGTACACATCCAGCGCTTTACCTTTTAATAAAGCACTGAGATGTAGTGCCCAGTCATTTCGACTCCACTTCTGGTTCTCGGCGCACCGCTCAAACCGATGAAGATAACTATCCATGTTATCTTTTTCATCGTCAAAGGGGGGTAATTTAGGGCCCTTTAATTTGCTAGAGGCAGAATCATGTTCTCCTTTTCTAGCTGTTGCTAACTCTACCTGACGTTCATGATCTCGTTGCTTAATTCTTTCTTCTGCCTCTATGATTTCCAATTTTGCCCGCTTTTCTAACTCTACCCTCCTTTCCTCCGCTTCCCTTTCTAATTCGACCCTTTCCTTTTGTTTCCCTTTTTTCCCTTTCAAGTTGTTTGGTCATTTCCATCTTTCTTTCCTCTGCTTCCCTTTCCAATTCCCTTGCCTTTACCTTTTCATCCCTCTCCCGGGCTTGTTCTTCCCTTTCTAATTCCCTTGCCTTTCCCTTTCATTCCTCTCCCGGGCTTGTTCTTCCTGAATAAATTTCCTTAAACTTTCTCCCTCATACCCTAGTTCTTTGCCTAAAGCGACCAAGTCCTTAAGAGATGACATGACTGATAGTAACCTCAATCTAACAGATTAGTTTTACAGAACAGATTAACCTTATCTTCCTGATGAAGGCAGCCAAAACAAAATGAATATGTATTTGAATGTATTTATAATGGACCCACGGACCTAGAAAAGCTAAACAAGTCAACAACTACTTGAAGATTATCTTGTCAAAAAGGTCACACTCTAATATATAAACAATAAGTGTAGACTTTCACAAACAAAATGATGATGATTCACTTAATCCAAAGATCCCACTTCTGACACCATTGTAACAGAATTGAAACCGAGTGGGCTTTAGACTAAATGAATGCAACAAACACAACGTGTGTGAATGACGATATTTATGTATTACGATATGATGATGGCACAAAAATAATAAATGAAACAATCTACACAATATCGGACTCTCGCATATACTCTACACGCATTCACAAAAGAAAAATATATATATAATGATAATGACGATGATTGAGGTGATGACGACACAGGTCTGAAAATACTAATGATAATGATGACGACGGTTCATATAACCGATATGTTCTGTTACATACAACCAAAGATGACAATAAAAAAAACACAAAATATCAGTTCCAACCCACGCCGGGTGCACTCTGGCTCAACTTCCCAGTTTCACACTGGCTCAATTTCCCAGTTTAACGCTGGCTCAATTTCCCAGTTTCACGCTGGCTCAATTCCCTAGTTTCACACTGGCTCAATTTCCCAGTTTCACGCTGGCCAAAATCCCCAGTTTCACACTGGCTCAATTCCCCAGTTTCACGCTGGCTCAATTACACCGTCCACCAGTTTCAGTCTGGCTCAACTACACCCTCCAACAGTTTCAGTCTGGCTCAACTACACCTCCCACCAGTTTCAGTCTGGTTCAACTACACCTCCTCCCACCAGTTTCAGCTACAAAAATAGATGAAACTGGTAGCGTATAATACGAAATAACGCTATCCCACAAAATACTAAAATGTATGTATATGAAATAAATAAATACCAACACAACAAATGTCTATAGTCCATTAATAAATATAAATAAATATCCACATAACAAATGTCTATAGTCCATTATACCCTAATGGTTTATACACAAAAAAAATACATTAAACCCGCACTCTACGTGTGACTTTCTACTCCGAGTCCTACACGTGAAAAGGAATAAATTCTAACAGTGAATTGTCTGTTAACCGTGGTTATTTTATCTATCGAAGCTTTATCAAATTTACGATAATAATAAATAAGAATGTCACGAACACACTGAAAAGCATAAATGTACAAGGGAATCAAAATTATTTTAACAGTTATCACTTAGTTTTGTGATTCCAAACCGACACTCTTAGACAAGATCCAAGCGATGATGTCCCGCTTATATTAAAACCTGCTATTTATACCATATAAAAAAAACAAGACGTTCAAGACCCAAGGGTAAAGTACCCGTGCATGTCGAGAAATATGGGCATCACGCTGCAAGCGACCTACAACGAGATGTACTCGTTCAGTAACTATATGTCAAGGTAATAAAAACAAGCTACTCTAGTTAATGCTGTACTCGTCGACAAAGTCAAATATACGTTGTCATCGTTCAATGTAAAACCGAATTATTTTCTTGCCTTATTCCGTGACAGTCAGTAGCCTTACTGTTTAGCTAGTGACTCGCTGATGGAAGTTTCTTCGCTGAATTGTTCCCTCAGGGAACTTTTGAGAACGGAAGTCAGTAACCGCTTAACCACTTGTCCATAACAACTCCACATCCGCGTTTGAAGTACGATGAAGGATATATTGCATTCAGACCTGCCATGGCTAGAGTGACTCCAGACTTTAATAGCAGAGTTTGAAATCTGTGACACTTATGTTATTTAATGATAGAGGGGTTCCGCTATATATTTTGGACTCTTATCCCTTCCCTGACATGTACTGACACTCAAGTTTGAATACCACATGTCAGTATGGTGTGAACTAAGCCGACAATAACACCTGAGGATATTAATAGGGGAATTAATGTTCTCACCATAAGTGTCTTATCGCCTTTTATCCCATCTCTTTTCTTTCCATCTTCAATTTATCTGGTGAAAAGACTTGTTACTATTAACTGTTATCCTTGTAGACACATTAAAAGGCACCCGCATCCAGCATTTTGATTTAAAACAAATATTGAACCTCTAGTCCCATTGTTCTGAACTACCATACTACCATTTATATAGTTAGTGTTCCGTCCCAACGTACTTCCCCACCCCACTCCGTTTGGCAACACAAGTATACTACAGATTAGTAGGAACAAAATACAGCTCAACTGGTGGAGCTCGAGTCCCAAAGCCCCATTTCTTGATCCGTGGTTGCTAAATATTTTTTTTTTCGTTTTTTTAGCAGTAACTTCAAGGAATGAAATTGGACTTAAGATAAAATTGTCTTGAAGGTGCAACTTCGCGAAATATTATCAAACACGATAGAAATTTCGAAATACTTTCACATACTTTTCTTGGATTCCAATTTATGTGGGACGTGTAACGTGGTTTAGATAAAATGAAGTATCAATATGTGGAATTATGATTGTTATTCTTCACTTTTTTTTTTTTTTTTTCATTTTTGAACAAGGAACGTTATCTGTCATCTGCTATTTTGACACAAACAAGGTGATCTGAGGCAAGGTACCTTGCTCAAGGGTATTCTAAACAGTCAGTCGGATATGACGCTCTATCTCGCGACCCGCTGGCCATCTTTGGTAATTATACATGGTCTCTGTACTGATGTAAATAGATTTCTGCTAGTACACGATGCACCGCAAAAGGTAGTCATAGTTTTCGCTTACGGAAATGTCGACCCTTAGAGAGAATGGCATGGACCCATTTTTCTAGCGAAGGGACGTTGCTGTTGGGTACAACTTGAAGGTATATGCCTGATCTAAGAAAGTCTTTGCGTCAGTGACTCCCCGATTTAAAATTTGGTATGAATGTATTGAGACAAGGACAAAAGTACACAAGTAATAGGAATTGTAGGGTGACTGTAAAGGTGCATGCATCCGGAAGGGAGTGCGTGGAGGGGTCATTATCTCATATGTTAGGTCCATAATTGATCGCCTCGAATTTATCACCTTTAATTTTTGATTTAAGTAAACCTGGAGGGCAAGATTGAAGAAGGCCGTCAGTATTTTGACACAGATCAGTTAATTTTGTTAACAGTTAGTCAGTTAGATACTCTTTCTGTGATAAACAATTATAAATGTTTCAGGAAAGAGCTTCAAAGTCATTGAAAAATAATTGGTTGACGAAAAACAATATTGCTAATACTTTAAAAACATATCTTCTGTTTTTCCTTTTTTTACCCCATGGTGCAGAAAAGTCGTTAATTCAGTGTAAAAGTTTGGTTTAGGCTTCTTATAAAAATGTTTATAGCATTATTTTAATACATTAATTTCTAATTATTATTTTTTTTACCGAGTTTATTTCATTGGGATTGGAAGAAATTATATATTTTATGGCTATTTAATGTCTTGATATAATTGTGAAGACATTTCTAAAGATGGAAGGTGGCATGTAAGTCATGAAGGGTAGTCTTGAATAGACTTTACCATTTCTAGACGTTTACTAGAGTTACTTGTCTTAAATAACGGCGCATCTGATGTATTGTTTAAACCAGAGAATCGTAACATTTTTCAGGGAAAATTCTTAACTTTTGTAATGTTTTATTCATCGCGGCAAAATGCGGCAACATATACAAATGAAGTGCAAACTATATTTGCTCCTTAAGACACCAAATAATCTTATGTGCCTATTTAAAGATGATATTGCCTCGCTATTTAAACAATGTTAATTTAAATATTTTTATAGATCCTCTTAAATGTACAAGTTACTTATACTTTGCGTCTTTCGTAATACTTGTATAAAGTAAATTTAGATAAATATTGCACAGAGATGATCTGTAAGTATTTCACGCGTGTAACGAGCTATTTAGCAGTGTTTCTGTCAGTATTCACAAGAATTGTGCAGACACATTTCTCCCTCACAGAGTCATCTGCCATTAATTCCTGTCCCTAGCAACGTAATGTAAAAAAGTGGGCAGACATATTTTCGTGTGTTCCAAGGTGAATAAATGTTTTATTACATTGAATACACATACGTATATGGTTGATAACCATCTCACTTTCATAAATCGCCCCTTTGTATCTATGTTCACCCCTAAATACTCCAAATCTGCACCCCAGGAAATATTTTTTAGGCTTGGTTCATAAGAAATAGTAGTAATAGTAGTAGTTGTTGTTGTTGTTTTTGTTGCTGCTGTTTTTCATCATCATCGTCGTCATCATCATCATCATCATCATCATCATCATCATCATCATCATCATCATCATCATGTTTGCAGTAGATTTGAAAGTTGCATCACTTGTAGTAGTAGCTCAGAAGTAGTACATCATCCCTCATCTTTCTTCTTACTATCAGTTCATAATTTATAGTAAATCGTCTTTGTCACATTCTGATGCTGATCTTATATGGTTTCTCTGACTTGGCTTGACTTCTGTGAACTTGCGTCGAAATATCAATGAGTTTTAACAGTCTGCTCTTGAAGAGATTGATCTTTTCAACACAGCATTCGATTTCTTCTTCTGTCCTATCGTTGGTTCGAATGACATAAAAGACTCGGAAAATGAGGATGGTAGTTCAGCTTGCCGTGACAATCGGATAATCTTCGGTCTTTTCCGTCAAGTCGAGAAAACACCCTCGGATTAAATACGCCCCGTGAACAACTATATTCGAAACTGCTTTTGTTCACCTGACACAATCATTCGGAATATGCTCGTCTCTTTCCGATGCGAGTCAAATAACTTTCTCTCAAAGAGACTCATGGGTAATCGTAGTAACACTTCCCAAATTGGTAAGTTGTTAGCAGAGGAACATCTGGCTAGATGTGAGAAGAACAGAGTCTTATAACATGATAGGTCTTAAAAATAACACACGACGACGTTTTAACAATCAATGAAATACCTGCACATTTAATTTTTATTGTTATTCCTGCATTTTTGTTATGAAAAACTATTGCTTGCGTTGCTGTTAGTGATAATACGTCATCTATTAATTGTGACGTTTTAACACTATAATGACGTATTAACAACCACGGACTTCAAGGCAGTTCAAAATGGCTATTATTTACATCCGAGGTTTTTTCTTGCATGAGATGGAAAAGGCAGAGGACATTCTGATTGATGACGCTATATGGCGGTGGAAGGAGACAAAATCACAATCGGAACATTGTCGACTCTTTCTGTTGCAACATGGATTCCGCCAGAGGCGAATCACCAAACGCATCAAATTTATCTGTATTATTACGACCACTTCCGAGGTTATTTCTCGATTTGACGGAAACGACCGATTGATGCTCTTATTGCTAGCCGTTGTTGGCACGCTATTTTGTTTACAAATATTGTCGGGGTCGGGGATAATTCTCAAAACGTGACAATGTCGGCGGAGCGATCACGCACCTGGTGATCATCGTTGACCTCTCGGTCTAGCGTGCCAGCTGTTAATCAACTAGTTCAGACATTCAATGGCGCTCTGACGAATACAATCATTCAGCTTGGTGTTTACCTTACATTTTTCTTCCACGTATGGGTATCCAAGAGCTTTGTCAGGAGTCTGTACGGATTGTACGACACATACAATTTCAAATCTGTATAAATCAGTCACCCGGATTTTTTGTTTTCTATGAAAAAAATCAACATTTCAAACAAATAACTATGCTAATGAGTGGGCGAAGCATTATCCTAAAATCGGAGAAGTCACTTTAAAATTACTTGGACCGGAAATGACGAGGAGTAGTGGAGCGGATGAGAGTATGGGTTAAATAAATGAACCACTCGCCGAGAGGATTTGTTGTTGTTACATATATTATAAATCTTGATATACACATGTACTAATTTCAAATGAAATTTATGAAACGAGGACAATAATGTATATCTTTTATGAGCCTTGGAGAGCGAAAGACTGAAATTATTCAAAAAGTTTCATACGTTTCATTTGAATTGAGCACACATGTAAGATTCTATTTATGACACTGAAAAATACTGATTCTATTTGAAGAAACCGCAGAAAATTATAGTGAAATGCCTTTGAAATACATTTGGATGCTTCGTCGTTGCCTGATGTTATGAAGCTGTGAGGTCGAACGGAACGTCTCAAAATTTATCGCTGCATGCAAGTATAATACATTGGATGCATAAAGTGGGCATTTAAACTGACCCCCACGCCCGTGGTTGTTATTACATCATAATAGCTTCATTGACGTCACAACGACTTTAGGGCGTGTCATCACTAATAGCATCAGAAGTAATAGCTTGAGGCTATTGAAACGGAATGATTTCTTGAAATGTTTCATTAAAACGTTCCAGGAATAACATTAACAAACTATATATAAAATGCAGAGTGTCATTGACGATAGAGACGTCGTCAAATTTTATTTCCAACACTCATCATTCGACTAGCATCGGAAAGAGACAGGAATGTTTCAAGTGGTTATGAGGTATAATTATAGGTTTGGTCTATTTTGGGGGAGGCGTGTGGTTAACGACATTTTTAACACATTATTGGCTATATCGTGCCGAGGAAATAGGAGCTAAATCCCTTTCCCAATGACACACCGAGGCAGCCGACCCTGGCTGGCCTGGGCAATTATCGAGGCTGTGACCCTTGGATTAAAATTTCAATGTTTTACCAACCGATCTACCGCGGCTCCCTAATTATACATGTTACATATAGAAAACTAACATTTTATGGTTATATTAATCTAAATTACACTTGCCCACGCTTTTCTCACCCAATTAACACTTCTCATTTCCCGTGTATTAACCATTTGTACACATCCTTGTTCCTCTATCATGTCCCAAAGTTTAAAATATCCATATAACATATTTGCAGTGGCAAGACAATCGTTAGACGAGCAATATTACACATTCGTTACGTTTTCTTTGAAAAGTGCTGGACTATAGACAAAGATATATCGTAGGGGAGAAATAATACTTTCACAGGTTTCTAATGACTTATTTAGGAAGGCGAATCCGGGAAAAAAAATGACAATACAAGTTTATGTTCGTTTATTTCAGATTGAGCCCTATCAAAAGGGCTTGGACGACACGGGATTGAATGCTATATTTCTATAGTACGAATATGTCGAGGGGTCAAAGTATGGTAAAGAGGTGGGATTGGGAGAAGGAGACTGGGGCACGCGGCAGGGGTGGACCAGGTGTGACAACCAGAAAGGAACGCATGACTTCCTCGTCGCGTTTTCCTTGCAGGTAGAGCCCTCTGCGAGTTAACAGGATGGTTTTATAGCGAAAAACTCATACGCATGAGCTTAATTAAAAATGTTTTGAGGTGAGGTTGATTGATATATAAAACGGAAGAAGCAATAAAAGAGGCAATAACTGAGAGAGATGGACAGAAAACGAGTGTAAAAGTCGTGTCATTATAAAACACGAAGCGTAACGTTTCTTGCATGTTCAAGGCAAGAAGTATGCACATTAAGGATGAGGAATTCCTTTACATTAGTAAGGACTTGATGACACGGCAGCAAACTATGTACAATTCATGCGTCGAGACCTGAACTCAGACAGAAACCAGTACGTATTCCACCCTCTTCGACAAGGCAGATATGGGTTCCTATGGAGGATGGATCGTGAGCAGTCTCATCAACTCAGCAATTTGAGATATACAGACCCTTATCTCTTGTATATACTATAAACCACTTGTGTATCGGGCCTCTCTTTCAATTTAAAGCTGTAACATAAGTTTATAAATCAAAGTCAAGCAAAACTCTACTTTAGTCATTGCTTTCGCTCTGATTTTTATTTTCCTTTTCTGTATCTTAAAAATTAACAATACAAGAAACCCGGAATATATTAGGTTTAAATATCTAAGCAGAATAATCTCGAAACCAAAGTACATGTAAACAAACGGTTGTAGAAGTACCATAAATTGCCTGAACGACGTGACGTAAGGTCTCAATGGAATCTTTCGTATTTTGAGCAGTCCGTCCTCCTCCCTTCCCCCTCCTTCATTTTCAAGTTAGCGGGCATAAGCATAGCATGAGCCTTTTTGTTTATAAATTCACACAGAAACTACATCTGTAATTTGGTTTACATTTACTTTGAGCTAATATTAAAAGTGGATTGGTTTCTTTGTTGACTACCTTAAAGTAGCACTCTACAGTTAGTATGTACTTCTGAGAGAGATTTAGTTGTTTGCATTGGCAACATGCACAATGGAGAGTCTGTTTTAAATAACCAGAATAACCAGTGAGGAAAATCTGGGAAATTCTTTTTCTTTAAAAATCAAACCCTATGCAAAGTTCCAAGCTTTTGAGCGCCACCTTAAACCAAATATGAATATTTGTTTTTCTCTTTTTGATATCGTCATGTATGACTTTCTCAATAAATAGTAGATTAACATTGATGTTATGAATGAATGCCTATTTTGCTCTTGTTTATACAATATGCTCTGTGGAGGTATTGTGTGTGAAATGACTTTAATTATGGAGAAATTAGAAGTCTTGGTACATAGAAGTAAAGACAACTTAAATTTAAAACTGTTGGATTAAGTGAAAGAAAAATATAGGAAAAATGTTTCTTTTCATTCATTTGTAATAAAATTAAGGAAACAATAATGACAAAGCAAATAAGCTTTCTTCTATATGCTAGTGTTGGAAGAATTAGCAAACTTTATATCCTTTGACCTTTGACCTCTGTGAAACTGATCTGATCCATCACTGTCCAAACTGTATAATTTATTAGTAACATCTCGGGAATAATTGTGGCAATTTCATGTTTCTGTCTTGTAGCATAACATTGGTTGCTATGTTGAGGAAATGCAATAAAATAGCTCACTTTTCATCATAGTTGGAGGGAGGGGGTGTGGCTAGGCTTGTGTGGGACTTTGCTACAAATAAATACCTGTGGAAGAAATACATGAGAATTATTCAAAAGGACTGATGCTTGCGACTTAAATGTTTCAGATATACAACCAAAATTAAATCATACAATAAAATTTCCCTATCTGATCTTTATGAAAGCGCTCCACGGTTAGTATGTGGTACTAAGAGAGGGACCGGTATAAGGTGAAGTTGTTTGAATTGGCAACGTGCACAATAGAGAGAACGTTGCCATACCTCTATGCAACTTTCACGTACTGTGACTGAAATGTCTTTACATGTGGTCATTATGGAAACTATGAACTATCTAAAGCGACAGCTGATAAAATGGCTGCTCCCATGTGCTCGAAAAATTAGCCTAAACTAGTCCAAAGTACACTAACTTTAGCAGTTATTAAAAAGGGAAAATGAATGTTGCCAGATTAGACAATACTAGCTTCTGAAAGTGCATTTAATGAATCATAAAATATATAAAAGGTAAATAAGTTATCGGCTTGCTTTTTGTTCCAATTTACTTATGTCCAGGAAGTGAAAATGACCAAGTGCATCTAGCAGTCTTCTGAGAGATGCACATCTGAAGTAAGGCTAAGCTGTATACTCGATAACCCCAAATACACCCATCAATCATACACCCAAATAAAATGAATTAAAAGTTATTTTTAAAATACCTAAGATATACAAGGTCTGTTTTAAATTAACAGAATAAAAAGTGAGGAAAGTTTTTAAAATTAAAAAAAAAAAAATCAAAACCAATGCAAAGTGCGAAACTGTAGAGCGCAACCATAGACGGTCAATGTAGTTCATGGGATCGAGTGCGTAACTTACGCTCCTAATGAACGGTCATCTTGGTTTACGTATGTCTGCACCAGATGGAAATATCTCAAAATCGAGATAGGTTAGGGGTTAATGAGAATGATGCCAATTTGTTATAATAACGGTGAACTTTAATCATGCATAGGGCCTATATTGTTTCAGCCGCCTTGTCAGAGGAAAATATTCAATATGGCCCTTAACTGTCGGAAATGAACACTATAAAACAGGGATTTGGGTAGTGTGGGTTCAGTGAAAAAGCTATCAGTTGCACAAGGAATTAACCTGAATATCTTAATCATAATCATACAAGCATGCTTTCCGCAAAAATCATTTGTCAGTTTTTATTTGTTTCTTCAATGTTGAATTATTCTCATTCTTCTGCAATCTGTCATCGTCTGATAAAAATTCATCACAAAAACTGTCCAGTGAGACAGAAGTTGCCAAATTTGGCTTAAATCTAGGATTTTAAAGGGCATGCGCGAGATTTAAAATTGCCGCAAACTTGGAAACGGCTTTGGTAGGTGACTTAAAAAGGCGATTTTTAGAAATATTCACTCTGGATTGGAACGAAAGCTGACTGAAAGTAAAGATGGATGATCAGGATTCTAAAGTATTTAATATTTTCCTTCCTAAATGGATGTAAGATCTTTCAAAACACCTGCCATTGAAAACGCTGGCAAAGTTTTTTTTTTATTCTCCGCATATGATTTATATACATCCTGCTGTGTCTAGAAAATGAAAAAAAAAAAAAAAAAAACACACACAAAAACAGCAAAATAATAAAACGATTTACGAAAATGCCCAAAAAGAAAAACCAATATTTGTCAGTTTTTATTTACATTATTTACCTCCCATTTGTCATCTCAAGCCACGTGCGATAATCCGCTACGTTCTTTTCACCCGTTGCTGCGTGTGCTGAGATTTCATCGTTTCTCATGAATATGCATAAACCTGCTTAACCAGTCATTACTAGCGCTAGTAAAACTTTCTCGACATTGTGACCTTTCATGTTGTTTGAATGACCCAATCAAAGTTTCTCTTCAAAAATACAGTTAATAATTGATCGATACCAGGGGGACTTTCATTGATGTGTAGGAGACTGTTGCATTGTGTTGTTGATGAAGCATTTGTGTTTACACGTACTCACGAAAAACAAGGAAATCTCAGCATAGGCAGCAACGGGTGATAAAGGATCCCGGGCCTTGCGACTTCGTCTCCGATCCCCATTTTCTATGACAGACCGCTCCTAAAATGTGTACATAAACACCGGCTAACGATCGTGGGATCATTACTGGACAATATATCAACTAGTCCTTCCTTCACTACTCTGCAGATTGAGATCTTGCAAGAGTGACTCCAGAGCTCTTCTAATGACTTTGCATTTTGAAATACAATGACAAAGACAAAGGACCCGCTCGAAAGACATTACAAAGTATACCGGTATTTTTTTTTTCATTTCGTCGTACTTATTTTTCTATTCTTTTCTCAAATATATACTTTTATTCTATGTTTATTTAACTATATTTCAGTTGAAATATCCAAACCTGACCGCTGTTTAATCAATATAGACGATAGTAGAACAAATCTCTTAAACTGAGATATCCGATTCAATTATATTACAGTTAAAGACTTTAAACCTAAAGATAAGTTCATACTAAATTATAGCAACTTTCTTATAATCACGGCCACCAATCTCTCGCTCATGTATGGCTAAATGCTATGACGACAAAAACATGAGGAACCTTTCAGTTATGCGTGAGCTGGATCTAGAATACAGACAAAACACGTAGCTGTCCATTTAAAACAGGCAACTTTTTATATTTATCAAGTTTCGAATCAAAGAAAGCGACTGGACCCATTTTTGTTATCTCTGAAAAGATAAATGTGGAGAGTTGGTGCCGATATTTCTAGTGAAGTAAAGCCATATCTAATAGACTATGCATGAGATGTAAAAGACTTAAGGTACAGTACCACATCTCTCACGCATATTTAACATATATGTATTTTTTCAAGGGAAATCTCGGCACAAGATCTTCACGTTTTAGTAAATTTTTCAAAGATAAAAAAAAGAAAAAGGTAATATATGTGTCGAATCACATTGTTAGATTTTTAAAACTTGACACGTAAAAAAAGAGATGCCCGTTTTACTTAAACAACTAAATGTTTAGTGTGCATTTTAGATTCCACTCACGCATAACCGAGTGGATCCTGTCAAGGTTTTCTCTTCATAGCATTTTGTGATGCATAAGAGTTGGTGGCCGTGATATTGATTCTCTGTCAAATATATGTTATGTAAACTGCACAATCATTGATTTTTAAATGAATGTGTTAAAAATATCATAAGATAGAGAGAGAGAGAAGTTTTCATTTCATATGAAATTTAAACTAGTTGAGTAACATAAGCGAGTGCCATTATACGATTATTGACTTTCGATGAGGTCGACACAGAGATTTATCACCCCAAGATGAAACAGATATTTTTTTTTAAATGGAGTTGATAAATCCTGGAATCAACCGCAATCAAAAGTGAGCAATTGTTTTATTATATGACTTTCAATTTCCTGATATATTTTCACTGTAATAGTGCTGAGCCAACACTCGGTGTAATTGTATAAAACATTTACAGCGAAATTTAAACTAAATTTGCCCTTTTAGTTCACTATACCATATACCGATAAATCAAATTATAAACATCCTACAAGAAAGAGAATAAACAGCAGAGGATGAGAGACAAATTCCCTGATAATTTTAGACCCCAAAACTCTCTTATTTAAAACTTAAATACGGACAAATGCGAAAATATGGACTGTCGAACATACGGACGGACACAGAGACGGACGAAGAGATGTGCAGACGGAAAAGACATTCCGTTATTGATTAATAACGGGGTGATGCAACTCGACCATGCTCTGAATACTGGATAATAGACTTCATGCATCAGGCCAGGTTTTGCAATCTTATATCACCTCATGTGATGGCAATCTTAGTTTTTTTTTTTAGCAAAGACATCTTTTGGCGATTAAGGGAATCAGCTTAAAACAAAGCGAGAAGACATCAATAAATATACTATTCATCAAGTTTCATAAACTTCATATTAAAAAAACTCCACGAAATTTGAATTTTTATTTATCACATAAATATAGTGCGCAACTCAATGATGTTGCTATGTAACTTTGCTGGGTGTTATGTTATGTCAGAGTGACATACGATTTTGTATCACGTGACGTATTGACATTAATAAACGAGGACGTCATATGATAAAAGTTACATGTACGTGGCTGGTCATAGGAATCAATTTGGAATTTTGGTCACATGTTTATATGGTTTTGATTCTTCTAGACATACATGCGCGGAACACTATTATTACATCCACGACCAAATTTCATCATTCAGAAACTGATCAGTCATCATCACCATCGTCGTCAAAGAGATGAGTAAACACATCTACTTCATATTCCTCATCATCCGAAGAGTAATATGATACAGTACGACTTGTGCGCTCTTTTGACCTCGCACTTCGTCCTGTCCTTTCGTCACGTTGTGTGACCTTTGCAACAGGCTTATCAGCGGTATCTGCTTGTAATGTCCGTGTTAATTCATCTTCTCCAACTCTTGGTCTTTCCAAAGTTCTGTCTTTTGGACTTATTTGTTTAGGAATCGCGTATTTCGCTGCTGCGTTTGGCGGAGACGGCGACATTCTTCGTGGAGGCGAGTATAGTCTGGGAGATTTTAATTGCTTTACTCCACGGAAAACTTCATCTGGGTTCTTTGACCTTACATCGGGTACGTAAATTATTTCTATGTCTTGGCTTAACGACGGATTGTTATTACTCTCTCCGAGTGTCTCAACCTGGCTGAGAACCGGTTTTTTAAAAACAGGGTCTTTAGATGCCGAACTCACAACACAAGTATCGATTCTCGGCTGGAAAGCGTTTCTTAAGTCACTATTCGACTCCGTTTCCGAAACAGTGCTGAAAATATCAAACACTTGAGTTGATGTTGTGTGTATTACTTTCGGAGAGTCAACTCTTGAGTAAAGAGAAGAGTCATGTTGTATATGCGTCTGTGAGAGATAATATGGAAGACTACTGTTGCCAAAGGAATGACTGGACCCCTCAAACTTTACGCCCATTGATCTGTTCTGCGCAGTTGGGACAATACTTTTGAAACTGACGCCTTCTGTATGACTCACCGATAGACCCCTCCGAGTCTCAACTCCACTGCTCTGGCCTGGGGGGCTGAGGAAAGGAATCTGGAAAGTGAGGAATACAGACTGATAAAAATTTATCTTTTCTTAAGTCAGAAGTGATATGAAAATTTGATTTGGTAGAGACTTTGCGAGCTCATGACCATACCAAAATAGCCTCAAGAGTTTAATTTCCACTTCTACATTTTAATTCAAGGTAAATACTATTTCTCCTAAAATTTATCAGGCAGCCAAATTTAAAAAAAATATAATATAGTTGTATTATACTGAATGACGATGTGGACACCATACAGTTTTAAACTTATGCTTACATTGTAAACCAAGCAGGAGCGAGCTAGAAAGACCACATTTAGAACTGCCTTCGTGCATCAACAGATTTAAATAGTTCACATTTACAATCTATGCAGTTTCTTTTGGTTTCAAAGCTTTTCCTGTACTGGCTGCTTTTTTTTAAAGCAAGATAAAACTGAAAACTTATCTTCATTCCTGAGCAGATTATTTTTCATCAAACTGGACTCCGTAATGAGCTAATTCTTTCTGATATACGTGTATTAGAAAGAGAGAGAGAGAGATGGGGGGAGGGAGACCGTGACCTTGTGGTTTGTATGTATGTCTTCCAATATGTTGGACAGTACTTCCTCGTTGAAATGCTGCTGGGTCAATTTAACTTTAGCATCCAAAGGATACTCTGTGAATATAGAAAATGGGGAAGTGCACGTGCTCCTGTCCTCTTTTTCCACATGCTTGGTTGAGGTAAAAACAGTTCGCACGTGCACACCGTGATGATCTATCACTTCTTCAGCTGTGCCGCCAATTCTATCTGAAGGAAATTGATCTGCAACTTCGTTAGGCTCTTCTATTTCTTTTTTCTTAAGTTGGATTAACGCATTTGTAGAAGTCGATGTCCTCTGTGCCCACGGAATCAGAAACAGTACGATGGCACCGACAATAATTGGAATTCCAGCACAATGGAAGGCGATGTCATAGCTTCCGGTTTGGTCGTAGATATTCCCTGTAATATACAAATTCTTTTGTGAAATGGGTGTAACGAGTCGAAATTTGTTTGAAAACATTGAAAGATCCGTGTTTATATTCATGAAATTGAATGATAATTTGTATTTTGAGGAAGTTATTTCCTTTGAACCAGACAGACTGTGTACTTCTGGGATTCCGGCACGTGCAAAACTATCTAGTCGACTTCAAAAGTCAATGGTTCCTACGGGTTCTAAGCTTTCTTCAACCTTAAATATTGTCTTACGCCAACATCTGAACCGTGAAGAGTAGAGGGGTATTCAGAATGAGTTGTGAAACACTTATTGTACAATAAATGTTAATATTTAAAGTTTAGAACTTTAAGTCAGCGAATTTAGGAAATAGTGTATACTAAAGATACAATTCAACCAGGCTTATCATAGATATAAGTCTATTATGCTTATCATATATATGAGTATACTATGCTTATCATAGATACTAGTCTACTATGCTTGTCATATATACTAGTCTACTATGCTTGTCATAGATACTAGTCTACTATGCTAATCATAGATACTCGTCTACTATGCTTATCATATATACTAGTCTACTGTGCTTATCATAAATACTAGTCTACTATGCTTATCATAGATACTAGTCTACTATGCTTATCATAGATACTAGTCTACTATGCTAATCATAGATACTAGTCTACTATGCTTATCATAGATACTAGTCTACTATGCTTATCATAGAGGTGAGTCTAATATGCTTATCATAGATACTAGTCTACTATGCTTATCATAGATACTAGTCTACTACGCTTATCATAGATACTAGTCTACTATGCTTATCATTGATGTGAGCTACTATGCTTGTCATAGATACTAGTCTACTATGCTTATCATAGATGTGAGTCTACTATGCTTATCATAGATACTAGTCTACTATACTTATGATAGATGTGAATCAAATATGCTTATTCAATATTTTTAAGTTATATCAAAAGGACTATTTAAAAAATTGTGGCTTTAAAAAAAAAAAAAAAGTATACGTCTCTTAAAACCTTTAAGTCATTTTGTTTTTGTAGTGGACTTTTCTCCTCTTACATCTTTTTTAAGAACCATTTCTTCCTCCCATTATCTTACTGTTCATCCAGTGATTGTGAGACGCAAGTCTGAAACCATACAGTAAAATGTCGATTGTTCGTAACCAATTATCCGGATTTTGTAATCGGCCGGACCAAAGGCATATCCGAAGGGCAATTTTGGTCTTCTTATTATTATTCTTCTTTGTATTATTATTATTATTATTATTATTATTATTATTATTATTATTATTATTCATTTACAAGGGAACAAAAAACTATTCCTTAGAGAGTTTATTACTGAAGAATGTTAGGTCCTGGAGAAAATTTCTTTCAAGTTATTACAAAAAGATTGTTTAACACCAGATATTATCCATGTGCTGACATTTCTCATGGACTAAAGTCTTCTGAAGACATTATATTATGTTTTCACCAAGAATATATCATGCAGGTGAATAAGATAAACATAACTTTGCGTAGCTAGGTATATAGTAATACACACGGCAGTAAATAGGTATATAGTAATACACACGGCAGTAAATAGGTATATAGTAATACACACGGCAGTAGCTAGGTATATAGTGATACACACGGCAGTAGCTAGGTATATAGTGATACACACGGCAGTAGCTAGGTATATAGTAATACACACGGCAGTAGCTAGGTATATAGTGATACACACGGCAGTAGCTAGGTATATAGTAATACACACGGCAGTAGCTAGGTATATAGTGATACACACGGCAGTAGCTAGGTATATAGTAATACACACGGCAGTAGCTAGGTATATAGTGATACACACGGCAGTAGCTAGGTATATAGTAATACACACGGCAGTAGCTAGGTATATAGTAATACACACGGCAGTAGCTAGGTATATAGTAATACACACGGCAGTAAAGCGGACAGTGCATCAGTAATTTAATCAGCATTGGAAATTAAACATAAACTTTGTGTTATGAAATCTACCTGTTATAGGCGGTCCTAATGTAAATGTAATAGAGCTGACCCCGGTCAAAAATCCCCATGCAAGGACCGCATTTTCAAGTCCAGCTAGGGTCGTTGTCAGGATCGGGAGCAGAACCACGAAGCAGCCATCGACCAACCCCACCACCACGACGTAGATGATAAGGCCGGTTAACGACTTGGCAAGTGGCAGCATCATGACGGCAGTTCCAGTCACTACCATGGATAACTGGTGCATGTGCAACCGGTTTAGTATGTTTAGTTCCACAATCTTCCCGAACATAAGTCTGCCGCACGCGGTACATCCTCCAAACAGCATCATCAAAAAGGAGCCCTTCTCTGGTGGGATACCGATGTCGAATGCAAATGACACCTGTGCAATAATCAAATAAAAAAGTTAATAGTAACAAGAAGAAGAAGCACAATAATGATAATAATAATATTAACTCTAACAAGGACTCGGGTGAGGGGGTCTAAAAAGTCAAATAAAGATCGTACCGATTGTAGTTGGGGCACTAGTAGCAGTACTCCATAAGCAAAGCCGGATTAAATGCGGAGCAATGGATCAATACAGCAACGCAGTGAAATGGTAACTAACATATACTGAGGGGACCCGCTTTTTGAAATTGCTCCAGGGTCTCCTGCCACCTTAATCCCGTATTGCCCACTAGCTGTGGGTCCAGCCTGAAGACGCTAGAAATTACGTTAGATATTGTATATATTATAATATATGAAAGATATTTACCGTACATAGAGCATTATTCACTGGAGAAATATAGTTTTGCGGTTACGGTCAACACTTACTAAATGCACATAGGGTATGTAGAAACCAAACATCACACATGTAATGGCTATGACCCAGATGACGAAAACTCTGTTTTTCCACAATTTCAGATCTTCTAACATTCTTCGTTCTGGAGATGTCAAAATGTTTTCGACGGGATGCTTTGTCCGTTTACGGGCGGGTTTGATCCAAAAATCTAAAAGGGCTGCCAAAGTACACGTGCCAGCAAAGAATCGAAAGGTGTTACGCCAGCCAATATAATTGATAAGCGCCTGGGAGACTGGAGATATGATCAGGGTCCCGAAGCTGCCTCCCGACACTGTTATGCCCACCGCAACAGTCAAGTACTTGTCGAAGTAATCTGAAGCGATGGTCATGGTTGGTTGTGTGGCCATGGACGTACCAATCCCGTAAAGCACTGAGAATGTAAAAAACATCACCGGGAGATCTTGTACGAAGGAAGAAATCAGCACCGACACCGCACAAATGATTCCGCCTGTCATCATCACCGGCCGGTAACCGAACCGATTTAGCAGAATACTGGTGATTGGGCCAAAGGTCATGGAGAGCCCGTATGCAAGTGACCCAATCCATGCTGAAATGAGAAGAGATGAAAATATGGTTCCACATGTATTCCAATAATAATAATAATAACAATAATAATAAATAATAATAATAATGCTAACAATAAGAAGAAGAACAATAACAACAACAAACTAACTATAGTTATTATCAAGCAGGAGTTCATAAGATAATCCTAACCCTGTGACACAAGTATGTATGATTAATTGTTCAACCTTGAATAAATATTGGAAAGTGGTCACAGTTAGGGTGATTGATGGCCATCCATCTTCATTAGGATGCACTCAGTTTTGATTGTAACAAGAAGAAAGGGATTTGAATAAGATCATGGACATACTATTTTAAGCAGTTATGAATACATTCTTTAAAGTATGCCACGTTGATCCAATACGAGTATGCGACACACTCCAATGCGATGATGTAACAAAACTTAAAATTTTGTCTCTGTACATGTCCTGTGAAAAAAAGTTATATTCCGGTAAGTGCTGACTTCTGCTTTTTCTGCTTCTTCCATTTTCTATCCTCCTTCAACATACTGAAGATTTTTCAAGTGTAAAAGTGACGCTGATTAAAACAAATTATCAATCCTATGTAAAGTCTGTAACAGTTTGTTTTTATGTATTGTGGAAATTTCTAATTCAACGCCGGGATAGAATAGACCTTTCTGCTTCACTGATAGCAACCATCTCTCTGCCAGTCTTGGGCATAATAAAAGGCTTGGCATTCATCCACCTATCTTATACTATTGATTCGGTTTCAGCGTAGCATCGGCTGCCTTTATCAACCGTGAAATGTGCAACTTCCAACTACTGTAGTCGCACATCTGTCTAAGTATACTGTATTTCACAGAAAAAAATTCTTGAGCCCACGACTAACACATCTGTGACATGAGACACGTTAAAAAACTGTATGAAAAATATGCATATATGTATTGTATACTGGTTGTTGTTGTCGTTGCTGTTGTGCACTCCATAGAAACAAACTGTCTGCTTCATAGTGTGGGTTTGACTTAAAAAAGCAGGAACAATACATAGACTGTTCCAGCAATCTAGTAGACGACTGAAATTTGGTTTAGCATAAACAGAGGAACAGACTATAGCGTACAAGCACACTGTTGTTACCCCGCAAAATAAGCGTTTTGTCTTAGAACGACAAAACATGCTGCGTTCAATCTGAATCAATAGTAATGATCTTCACACTAGTCGCTGGAGCATGTCACTAAAGCTGGAATAATTAAGATGCCTGTTGGTGTCATATACAGCCGATCGGACGTCGACCATTTTCAAGCTTCTTTCCGTGTGTATTGTTACATGGATTCCAAACTGTGTTGGCGTATTCGACAAGTGGTCTGACCAGGGTGAGATAGCACTGTTCTTATAAAGCCATTGATTCAATCACTAGGTTCCCTCTAGGACCGACACACTAACTGAATTATGACGCGTCTCGAATGGAGGGGTGGGCTCGTGGATGATAATGATACAGTGTTTCCCGCTTATTTGCATAATTCAGATAACCGTGTGATGCGTATAAACCGGAACAACCTAAACAATGTAATAATAATAATAATAATAATAATAATAATAATACGACAACAACGATAATTATGAACAAGAAGGTGTTATAATGGGAGTTTAAATAAAAGACATGAAAGGAGCGGGATAAAACGATCAATAATGCCTTCATCCAGAAATGTTTAAGCATTATATTTGAATCAGTTATCAACAGAAAATGCTAAATTTGTTTTGCTTTAAGGTAAACAAAAATTGTTGCATGAGAGAATAAAAAGAAGTTAAGAGTACTGTCAATACGCCACAACATTCTGAAATCGACGGTGTTAAAGTATACGACAACATAGTCATGTAGACGCCTTTACTGATCCTAAATAAAATATTAATTGTTTGTTCTAAAATTTAATACTAAAGCAGTTTTACCAAACTCCGTTAATTCCTCATTGTTGAGTAATCTGCACCTTAGTTGTCATAACAAAACTTCCAGACGAAAATTGTCGATCGCTATGGACTTGTACAATGGCAGACTGGTACTAAATTGGGTCAAGAAAAGCGCACGTTGGGTTTAATCATTTTCAGTGCAGGGGTAGTTTAAATTATTCCAATACCCGGCGCTTTTACTGTGACATCACATTGGGCAACATTAAACCCGGTTTACACTGGATCACACTTCTTAGTTGACCTCGTTCTTTAACATTGATTTAGTCTGATGTATTTCTCAGGACGTTTATATAATGATCTTCGAAGGAATATTGTTCGACGAGGTGCGAAATAAATCAATATTCGCCACTTGAATGTATGTGTAATAAAAAGACTAAAAAATTATACCTACTTAGTAAAGCTGACTTAGTCGGTACCGAACGCCTACATGACCTGTATTACTTGTACTTTATTACATGTCTGCATGGATGTCCACACACCTACCCCATTCCCCGCGATATTAGATGCTAAGGAGGGAAACAATCGCAGCGAAATTTATATACATTATAGACGATTTAAATAACTCGATGTATAACCATGACACAATGAAAACAGTCATTTAGACAATACAATTCTTAAGTTTGCGCTGAGGTTTTGAGAGTTGTTTTTCATCTAATTCCAAGTAACTTTACTTTTATAATATAATATCTGATGGCTGATAATAAAATTTCAAGTACAAACTCAGGCTCAAAACTTCTATAATTGCCAGACCAGATACCACTGAGTAACGAGATTAGAAAGACAGTCCAGATCGAGGCAACACGCCACCGGCCCCTCCTGACCTCTTCTTTCTGTCATTAATATATTGTCTTTATTAACCGACTCCAAGTTACACACTGCAAGCAGAATATATTGCAATTTACTGATCCCCAACTTGACAATCCTCAGCCTGTGAAAGTTTAGAACTTTTTTAAAACATATTTTCCATATTTTATTAGCCCTAATTCGATACATAGATTCATAAATTAGTTCACACCCTCGACCTTATTCCAATGGCACTGTTAGCTCTTCCGGTGTTCTGAAATTCCCCCATCCGCCGTATCAAATATACTTTTATCGTTTAGGAAGAAAAATGTTGTCACCATTAACTTTCTTACCTGTCTCGGCCTTTGTCGATCCAAAACTTTGTAAAAACTCTACAAAGAACACACCGAACGCATGCAAAACTCCAAGAATGAACACTTGTGAGAGGAAACAACAGAAGCAGACAAGCCAGGCGTATCTACTATCCTTTTGAATCCGCACAACGGATTTTCCTATTTCATGTTTTTCCTCTGCAAGATCAATGAAAACCTTTTCAGAAGATGCCATTTAACATTAGGTAAACATGGCCGGGCGAGAGGAAGTTGTATTTGATTACGTAACGAAATGACGTCATTTATTGGTTTACCTAAATTCGAGAGGAGAACTTAAAACGTCATAAGATTATCGGCTTTGTCAAAATGACAGAGAGAAGAGAAACAGAGCATTGCTGATTTTAATTATATATTGCTTGGAAGATTTACGTCTGCAGTGTGCAACATGTCCAAGAGAATATTGCTATTTATAATGACCCTAAAAGTAGAAAAATACTACTACTGCTGTGGTCCTGCTGTTGTTGATGATGCTACTACTACAAAAGTTAAGGGCAGAAATTACTAGCAGTTATAATTATTACAGAATTTTTCCTCATTTTAATTCCATAGTTTGCTTTTTGCATGCATCTATGAAAAATGAAAGAGAATTAAATTTTGCATGGAGGTAACATAAAAAAATAATTAAATAATCTATTTTATTATATACTAAAGTGTGAAATATAGAAAATTATTGGTGAAATAATTTTCATATTTTTTTTCATTCCTATATTTTCACATGTGAAAAATATATCCTTATATTTTCACATGTGAAAATACAAGATTTCCCATCATGCCATAGGACGCGTGATTGTGAGTACCTACAGAAGTTATACCTGCAGCAAGAGAACCGAGCATTCTATGATCTAGAACAAATAAATGGAAACTGCATTACCTTGCAGACATGGAAATTATTTGTTGCGGAAGAAATTTGACTCGCACCGTAACTGTCTCTATAAGTTTTCTCTTTACAACCTTGACAACATTGATAAACCAGCTGTGGTGCATTGCTGAATAGGAATTGCCTTGTGGTCCGATAAAGTAAAATAATGTACAAAATGTAAAAAAAAAAAAATGTAATTTAATGCAAGAGATTAGGTCACCCCAATCCTACCGCTCTCTTAAGTTGCGGATTTGTATATGAACAGTCAATTCAAGTGAGGTGAATTTACGAAAAGGGGGTGGGGTGGTGTACAGAAGAGTGAGTTTAATCTTCTAAGTTTCGATTCAGGAGCAAGTTTGGTATATAATAAAGAGAAAAGTTTCTTTTCCTGCGTAAATACCGGATATATTTCATCCTTTTTTTGTACCAAAAACGATATATTTTAATTCCTGGCTTCGCCACTCGTTAAATATCACATTTTTGTACCAAACGATGAAATATATCCAGTATTATAACAGGAAAAGAAAACAGCTATAATTTTTGTGGGGGTAGTTCTGTTTCTCCAAATCGTTTAAATGAATGAGTTTATATATATATATATATATATATATATATATATTTATATATATATATATATATATATATATATATATATATATATATATATATGTCCATTCTACGTAATAAAGAAAATGGGTATCTATTTTCTTCTGCAAACTGTATAGTGATTTTGAAATCGTTATCCTTCAAAACTGAAAACTGTCGATAAACTTAAAATACCCAGTTAAGAATGGCATATACTTCTACATATTTTTCGCAGTGCATGTTATTCTGATGGACTATATGTAAACATTGTTGGGACAAAAATCTACATTCCAGAAGAAAAATTATGACTTGTGGAAATAAGAAGAAGTAAAAAGAGAGAATTATTTCGTTATAAAGGCGTAGAAACAATAAATTGCAGACAATACAACACATACAACTGAGCTCGACGCTTTCAACCTCGACTGAAATGATCAGTAAATTCCTTAAGCTATTACCAGTAATGCATCAACCTCGACTGAAATGATCAGTAAATTCCTTAAGCTATTACCAGTAATGCATCAACCTCGACTGAAATGATCAGTAAATTCCTTAAGCTATTACCAGTAATGCATCAACCAGAAGACAACCGGTTAAGCGCAGTCAGAGTGTGAACTGGCAAGAAGTACAGGATAATCAAAGTTTACAGTTTATAAAATATAGTGAAACTTACCTGTGACACGTGCTGATACAATGATAATTCTGTAAGCTCTAGATATACATTCAACCATTAATTTATTTGTCATATTCTCAGGCAGATTGTCACAACCACTCAAACACTAGGTGTCGAACTTGGGTGTTGCTGGAATGAAACTGACTTAGATGCAAAACCTTAAGACGCCTAAACAATCCAAGGAATAAGATAAATTTGGTATAAAGCGCCGTAGCGGACGAATGCTGGTGCATTGAGAAAGGATTAGTTGAATTTTCAATGTCATATGTCGAAAATTCCAATGTCACATGTTGAATCAAAATAGTGGAGTCGAAAGTTAAATTTCATATGTCGAGTTTTTAAATTGTATCTGTTGAATTACACAGCGGTGGTTGAAAATTCCATTTCCTATGTCGAACGTTTAGATTTTATCGTTGAATTACATAGCGCTGTTTGAAATTTCAATGTTGTATGTCAAGAATTCTAATTTCAGATGTTGAATAGAATTGTTGGTGTTGAAATTTCCATTTCCTATGTCAGTTTTTTATATTTTGTCTGTTGAATTATACAGAGATGGTTGAAAGTTCATTTCCTATGTAGAAAGTTTAGATTTTATCTGTTGAATTACACAGCTGTGGTTGGTTGAAAGTTTCGTCTGTCGAGAAATCCACATAAGTATGCAAGACATTGTTTTATGTTTACTCCTGTATTTACTCTTGCACCTTTTTATTCTGTGTGATGTTGATTACGTTATATGTACTTTGTAAGGCAGTCAAGGTATGACTGTCTAACCCATGATCGGGCGAAATGACTGTGACCTCCAAAACCCTTCCTAGAGAAGGTCTCAAATGACTTTTATAATGTTTATAATTGTGTTTGGTTTTTATTTCATAGTTGAAATCCTTGTAACGAAACGAGAGGCTGATTGAATTTCAGAAAATAGATTAAGTGATTTAAGTTTAGTTTTTCGTTTAGGTCAGTTCCTCTAGAATTGCTAGTCCCAGAGGAATGCAACTTTTTATGTAGATACATCTCGGCGAGTACCACAAATATTAACTAAAACAGGTCACTGTGATCTATTTTTACTCTTCATTGATTCATTCAGGTTTTATTGTTAAGTCTATGTTAGCGTGAAACTAGACAATAGCAATCACTCTTCCGACGCCGGCATCTGTTAACATTTCTAAATTGCACAGATGTCCTAAATCCCTTCATAGATTCTCATCATATTTCGCATGAATCGCTATGAAGCTAAGCTAGAGTATGGTACATATATAGCATTTGGCTTCATCTGGATCAGATGTGTTACAATGTTTCAATTCATGTGCAATGCTTGTTTTTGAAGAGAAGGCTGTCAGTGATACATAGATGATATTTGTTTGCATCAAGTGAATAACTGATATATTTCATCGAGTGGGTAAATATACTTCAGGTTTTCACCCAATCTATGACGTGTATGTGCTATTCACTCGGACAAAGTTCCTTTTTATTTCATGCTCAAAGTACTGGCTAGCAATATGCATAATAAAATGAAGTAGCAGATTTCTTACAGTATCCCTATCGATACTGTCAGATGTTTACCCTTTATGTGTATATTCGCACAGAAAATATCATCAGTAACATAATTCTCTTTCCTAATCCAAGGTAAAAAAAAGTACATAAGCATATAAATTGAAGACGGAAAAAAAGCATATTGTGGGATTTGAACCTGGTAATGATGCGTGACAGATTGCCATGCATAAAACTAGACCAAGCAAGTGACAAAATGGAAGATTAAATTTCTTGGTCATAATGTTATCGACGTCTATTGACTGCAATGAAAAAAATATTTTTGATAATTCACTTCAGTGACCTTATCGAAATTATTTCTCCTGGGAAATCCACTAATTCACAGACTAGCAAAAAATAAATGTTATTAATATTTTCAATTTGTTTTTATATTTGCTCAGCTTTACTAAAATAAAAACGGTTATCCTGGTAATTGTTACAGTCCAATTTTCAGCTTATTGAAAATAGCTTAAAGTAAGTATACATGAGAGATATGGGCACCAGTAAACTATGAACTACGAATGCAGTTCGTTGATGATGATCTCTTTGATGCTTTCCTAATATGCTTTCCTATCTATATTTGTATAAACTTTTAGAATCAAGAATATTGCCACACGTCAGTAATGGGGAAATGGACATGTACCAAAATACGTGGGTTGGAGAGAGACGGACAGACAGAGACAGAGGCAATCATCATTATTGCTCCTATAGGACATAGCTGTATCATTTCAGGCATTTGATACAGAATCGTTTAAAATGTCAATCATTTCGACATAGAAGAGAGCAAATAGTGTGCTGCAACATTTGTAAAAACTACATTTGGAGTAAATATAAAAGCAAGTTGACAGGAAGCATTGCATGAATATTTATATTTCTGGATTTTGATGACACTAGTATTATGACTATTGTATACAATGATTGGTATATGAAAGTTACTGCGCCGCCATAGTGGATTCCTTAATATTTCTTCTTTTCAGACTCGCTGAGCATGGCATTACAATTAGAAATTTGTTTAACTTCATGGTCCTTATTTGTTACACCGTTTAAAATGATCTTTTACATATGTCACATAAAAATAAAAAAATTAATATTATCCCCTTTAAAACAACTATTCTAGCTAAAATACCGTCTATACGCGTTTATAACTCGAGTCTAACTGCAAACAACCAAGATTCTGATCTGCCGTTGCACAATGCGCCCGTAGATCAGTGTCTATGTTTGTTCAACCGAGTACTCCTAACAAACTGCATATACCCAGATCTATCGGCGCATTATGCGACGGCAGGTATGGGTCTGTGAAGTTTGCAGTTGGACTCGACTTTTAAATAAGTTTATACGGTACCTGCCTGTTCATGAGGCATGATTCACCATAGGAGAGGTTCAACAGCCTGTCTCTGGGAATTGGGAGGGCTTGAGCTTGATTTTCGGCACGAGATGGTGTTTTCGACAACAAATATTTTTAAAACTAAAAATTATTTTAAAAAAATAAATCGACAGTTCTGTAGAGCAGGGTTCACTTAATGTGTGTGCCGAGTTTGGCTTAGTAATTATTATTAGGAAATTTTTTAAAAATCAGTCAGCTGTCAACATTTGTAACTATCGTCAAGCCCGGGAAAGTGTCTGACTGCGGCCAGTCAGCGGCAGTCAGATACCAGTCAGATCAAATCAGACATTTTTATTTGAGGTCATATCAGGTCGAGGGGGGCATCAAAAGTCGCGGAATTTAATTACCTATCTAATGGTGCAAATATTTTTTTAGTCCCCCTTAAACTTTTTGAGTTAAGCGCAAAAAACAGCGTTTTCAGACATTTTTCGAAAAAGTCAGATCTTTTCACATCCGGACAATTTTCCACATTTATTGACATAAAACATCGGTATATATATATCAAAAAAAGCGCATTTTGATGCTCTGTCCGTTGGTCTGTTCAGATTGAAAATATATATATATTTGGTAAAACTATCGCATTTTGAAAATTGAGAAAAATCGTGGTTTTTGCCTTTTTTTGGCCGTCAAGCCGTTCCTTTGCGTATGTCGGGGTCTGAGCGACAGTACTGCTTCCCGGCTTCAACTGAAATAAAATACCCTAGATATAGTGTATTTAAATACTGTTATACGGGCGTATTAAGAAAGATAAAAATTTAAGTAGGGTATCAAAATACGCGCAATTGAAAGACCTTTTCGTGGGTGGTTTTCGATTGGAAATATCTCTATTTTTAATGAAAATATTGTCATAAAGATCATCGCATATTGGGTCAAAAGCGTCAAGCCCAGATCAGACATTTTTATTTGAGGTCATATCAGGTCGAGGGGGGCATCAAATGACGCGGAATTTAATTACCTATCTAATGGTGCAAATATTTTTTTAGTCTCCCTTAAACTTATTGAGTTAAGCGCAAAAAACAGCGTTTTCAGACATTTTTCGAAAAAGTCAGATCTTTTCACATCCGGACAATTTTCCACATTTATTGACATAAAACATCGGTATATATATCAAAAAAAGCGCATTTTGATGCTCTGTCCGTTGATTGGTTCAGATCGAAAATATATATATATTTGGTAAAACTATCGTATTTTGAAAATTGAGAAAAATCGTGGGTTTTGATTTTTTTTTGCCGTAAAGCATGCTTTGCGTATGTTGGGGGGTGCCCGACATTACTGCTTCCCGGCTTCACCTGAAATAAAATACCCTAGATATAGTGTATTTAAATACTGTTATACAGGCGTATTAAGAAAGATAAAAATTTAAGAAGGGGATCAGAATACGCGCAATTGAAAGACCTTATCGTGGGTGGTTTCCGATTGGAAATATCTCTATTTTTAATGAAAATATTGTCATAAATATCATCGCGTATTGGTCAAAAGCGTCAAGCCCAGAGTCAGATGTTTTCAGATTTATTCAAATACGCACAGCAAGCAAATTTGAAAAGATATTACGTGTTAGTAGGTGCCATAATACGCGCAATTGAGATACCTTTCCAACGGTGGGGTCGAATTAAAAATATCTCTATATTTAGTGAAATTATTATCCTAAATTTCGGCGCGATTTCGATCAGCATTTTTAGGCCGATTGTCGGGTTTAGTAACATAGGTTCCACGGGTGTATTTGAATAGATATAACATGTTATTTGATATTAGTATACGCACAATTGAAAGACCTTCACGGGGGTGGGTTCAAATTAAAATTATCGCTATATTTAGTGGAAATATTATCCAAAATTTCGACGCGAGTTTGGTCAGCATTTTCAGGCCGATTGTAGGGTTTCG
This sequence comes from Margaritifera margaritifera, assembly GCA_029931535.1. NCBI lineage: Eukaryota > Metazoa > Mollusca > Bivalvia > Unionida > Margaritiferidae > Margaritifera > Margaritifera margaritifera. The sequence continues at coordinate 40,711 of JAQPZY010000214.1, read as the reverse complement.
TAACATAGGTCCCACGTGTATATTTGAATAGATATAACATGTTATTTGATATTGGTATACGTGAAATTGCAAGGCCTTCAAGGGGGTGAGTTCAAATAAAAAATATCTATGTATTACGTGAAAATATCAACTTAAATATCGACGCGATTTTGGTCAGTTTTGGGAAGCAAAATACGGGTTTAGTCAGACAGATCCCACCAGCGCATTTAAATAACTACCATGTGGTAGTTGGTATTATTATACGCGTAATTGAACGACCTACACTGGGGTCGGTTGCAATTAAATATATATATATATTTGGCGAAAATATTGAAAAAAATATCCGCGCGATTTTGGTCAAAATCGTGGTTTTTGCAGTCAAGCATGCTTTGCGTATGTCGGGGGGTGCCCGACATTACTGCTTCCCGGCTTTACGTGAAATAAAATACCCTAAATATAGTGTATTTAAATACTGTTATACGGGCGTATTAAGAAAGATAAAAATTTGAGTAGGGTATCAGAATACGCGCAATTGAAAGATCTTTTTGTGGGTGGTTTCCGATTGGAAATATCTCTATTTTTAATGAAAATATTGTCATAAATATCATCGCGTATTGGTCAAAAGCGTCAAGCCCAGAGTCAGATGTTTTCAGATTTATTCAAATATGCACAGCAAGCAAATTTGAAAAGATATTACGTATTAGTAGGTACCATAATACGAGCAATTGAGATACCTTTCCAACGGTGGGGTCGAATTAAAAATATCTCTATATTTAGTGAAATTATTATCCCAAATTTCGGCGCGATTTCGGTCAGCATTTTTAGGAAAACTAGCGGACTATAAAGTGCGTCTATACAGAAAGAACGTTCTATGTAGGCAATCACGGAAATTTAGTGATTACCTATATAGTATCTTCTGTCTCCATACACGAATTTTGGAGTTTTTACTAAAGTAATATCTATATATCAATTCACGGGGAAAATTGAGCGACTATATAGGTAGTCGCTAAATATCCCCAGGGAGATAATCATTTATATGATAATAATAGTGTACGATAAATCATTGGATTTGTAAGCAACATTTAAGATAATGAGTATATGAAAAACAATACCTTAATTTCTTTCATTTCTGTGCCTATAAAGTCGCACTCTCCCGTCCAACTACTCGTATTCTCCAGTGCAAACGTTATAGGCACACAATGTATAATTTCTGTGTCCAAATAATCGGAAAAGAGTTTCAAAATGACGATACGCAGCTGCGTCACCTCCAAAATTTAGCAGCCGGGCCCACTCCAAGAATACTTCAAGGTTTAGTCCATTCCCATAAACAAATGTACAAACCAAAATTAGTTCGAAATGGTTAAATCCGGGAGTCCAAAATAAACGTCTTATATAAACTGACCACAACAAAGCCCTACCAATAACGTCTTGAATATCAGTCCATATTTCGCTATTTCTTGCAGACATTACTTTATTTACACATGCATATAAACTGTATTATCACCGTTTAACTAAGTGAGGAAGTAGTGCAGGAACATGCATTAGGCTTTGCACGAAGTAATGAATTATTTTTCATAACACTATTGAGAATACATTTTCCGTGCTCAGTATATATATGCTTTAATGTACAAAAATCTTCTTGCTCATTCGTTACGCGCAATCCGTTTGTAACTACGAAAAAAGAAGGGTGTTGTATTCACTTGACACTATAGATGTTTAATTTCACATGCTCAGTATCTGTGTACTTTAATGTAAAAAAAGAAAAATGTCTACAAATAGTAATAAAAAATGAAATAATTATAAACTTTTTAGGCTTATTTACTTCATATTTACCGAAGGTTTTATGAAATAGAAATACGTGTATTTTTGGACGGAATAAATCTCTTTGGCATTATTAATCATGTAATTTATTCCGTACAAAAATTACAGATAAATCAAAGCATTGGGCTCTTTTGAAACAACATGTATAAATAGTAATTCCATCTTGGACGGAATAAAACTCATTATTATCTAGGAATTTGCTTATAATAATGAGCTTTATTCCGTATGAGAAGAACTATTTTGATTAATCGCAATAATTTCCACGGATCTTTTACGCTAGAAAGAAGTCTGATGATTATGCAGGAATGTGCTTAGAATAATGAGGTCTGTTCCGTATAAGGAAACCTTTTTTTATGAATTGCAATAAGTTAGCCGACTATTTTAATGCTTATAATACTCGTGTTTATTCGGTGGAAGAAAATGAGTGTAATCCGTTGCAATCACTTCCACTTGTATATTACAGAGAAATAAAAAAAACGCAATTATCAGGGAGTAACGGGTTGATAATCATAACATTTATTATGTTAAAGAGAAACAACTTTTATTCGTTGCATACATTTGCATCAAGTGTCTTTAATTCAACTCGATTATACATGTATTTGATAGACACTGATGAATGACGTTGTATATTTTAGTTTGAGCTCATCGGGTTGTCGAATAGCTTTAATATGGCCATACGACTTTCCAAGATAGCACAACAATAATTTTAAAGGGAATCATATTTTCCATAGCAAATGCAGGAGATGGCTTTGGGAGGTTTTCTATGAAAAGTGCAAGAAAAAGCTTCGGAAGATCCAGAAGATTCTTTTCGGCAACTATTTATCTTCAGAAAACTTTCATTGTTGCTTTGCATATGAAGATCGCACCAAAAGATGTGCATCAACGACATATAACGTTCTGGAGAGCTTGCACTATACATTTAACTTGTCTGCTGATGATTGTGCTCCATATTCCAATTGTGAGTCATTAATAACTTTTCAGCTGCTAGAATCAAAAGACTCATATATTTGGAAGAAACAACTTAAACTTCTATTTATTTTGGTACGTCAGTATTTGCACTGAAAACACTGAAAATGCGACACCTAACTGGGACAAAGCATCAAACGTTCAAGAATACCGTTTGGGAAATATATGAGCTCTACAAGAAAGGTGCTTGAATTTTGTCTCTGCTTGGCTCTCTATCTTTGTGAAATAGGACGAAGATTGCTTGTTGTGAAATGAGCAAGGTACCAAATTCGAGGATGTGGAACATTCAATACTGTGCGTACATGTAATACTCTGAAATCGGGTCATTTACTAGAATATTGATGTACTTGTCTTTGTTCCAGAATTATATATTTCTTTATTACATATATTGGCATGTTTTATTGTATCATGTATATTTTAGACCTGATAGATATGTTTCTTTTCTTCAGATAGCATTTCCCCGATATTTTATGTTCAATATGTATGATTTACACGTAGCATTTAAATCTCGGAACCATTAAAGCATGTTTACGTCTGACATACTTTCTAATAAATATCTCCAATTTGTATCATATGCCACGGGCGAAGCTGACAGATACACCAAATATAAAGAAAACAATACGAGGAAAGGAAAAGTTGTCATTCGTCTTTATCTTGATGATGATGATGATCATAATGATGATCATGATAATAATGAGTAGGAGCAGAAGGAAAAGGATGAGTAGGAGGAGGGTGGGGTTTATGTGTATTCCAAATACAGAAGTTTGAAGCGAGAGCATTTCACAATATTTGTATTCCTTACGCCACTATAGCAATCGACTTACTTCAGTATAATAGAGTTATAAATCTGCTTTGATCTTTACGTTCTGTCCGCCAATTACATGTCTAAATAACTACTTAGGTGATTGAAAGACGTAGTGATGGATAAGCCCTATTGTTGTTAATCAAGGCTCTGTCTGCCTGTCCACGTGCAACTTGTGGTCCCTTTTATGCATGGCCGATGAACAACTGTTCGGTTATACCTACCCTTTGCAGTAGCGCAAAGGGACACGTATACAATTTTGATGACGAAACCTGACGTCAGCAAATGAAGTCAAAATGTACACCAGAGCATTTGTAAATTCAGGAAACGGAAAAGACAGTCAAAGCTGGCCGTTTTCTTCCAAAACGCTGGTCCTAAACACGTCTTATGCCGCCAGAGCTGATCATGTTCGTGTAGAAATATGTCTGATTCAAAGAGAAGGATAAATTCATCCCCAAATAGAAGTTAAAGACTCCAGGAATTGGTGTATCCGCCACCGAAAAGATCTGTCGGACGTAGGTTTTCAAGTTTAGTCCTGACCTTTATCATTTTACATCATCGAATAATGTGCATACGTAACTCGGTCCTTTCGCACAGTCTTGAATAGTGGGCAATATCGCTAAATTTCGCCCGATCATCCAACTCGTGGATTTTTTAATTTCATCATTATCACAATAACTTAGACAGACGCTTGGTGAATTACTGGATTTCCCAAGAGAATTCCTTTTGAAAATTCACTGCAGTTTAATACCATAGATATTGTACCACTGTTGTCAATAGCCATCGATGACACTCTGACCAAGATATTTTCCTGGCCATTAATACATTTCCGTGGTGTAATGGTACGTATGGTCACCTTGCAAACAGGCGAACCCAGTTCAAAACCGACAGTGTGCTTAAATTTTTTTCTCTTCAATTTTGTTTATTTATATGCTGTTTTGCTTTGAATTAGGAAGGAGAAAATGTTACTACTGATATTCTATGTGCGAATATATACAAAAGAGCAGAACATAAACGACATTGCGCTTATATCCAAGGAAAATGCCCTTGTCCAAAAATGAGTGCTTATTAATAGAATATTCATCGTCACGTTGCAGCGCATTGATTGGACCACCCACCCTCTTACAACTTGCCCGAACTATCGGTACACGAACACCATCACATTTTGGGCAACTGAAAGATGTGGTCAATAAACCATTGTCGCGCCACCATTCCAAGATGGCTTCATCCTTCTGTAAAAAGACTTCATACAAATTCCATGGATTTTTAAAATCCCCAATTGTAATGCTCCACAAACCTTCCTTAATGCATGCTTCAAATCCCCTTCTCTCTCGTGCGTCTTTCTTTTCTGTCGCTCCCTGCGGATATTTAGCGACTACCAATAGAGTCGCCAAATGTACCCCGCCTATTTCAATATACCTATTACTTTCTTCAAAACTCTATTTTTAGACCCTACACCCACCAAAACTACAAAGTCCCATGTTTTATATGGGCTATCTCCCCAAACAAACCCTTTTCCCGAGAGAAACTTCCCTCTGAGTGGACTTTATTATAAAGTTCGTCTAGACAGAAAGAACGTTCTATATAGGTAATCGCTAAATCCCCCCACCCCACGTGGATATTTAGCAACTACCTATATATTCACCAAATGTACCCGCTTCTTTCAATATACCTATTATTTTCTTCAAAACTCTTATTTTTAGAACCTTCACTCCCACCCAACCAATAAAAAAAACAAAACAAAAACCCCCAATACCCACTCTTAAAATGGACTGTCCCCCAAAAGAAACCCTTTTCACTGGAAAACTAGTGGACTATAAAGTTCGTCTATACAGAAAGAACGTTCTATGCAGGCAATCACGGAAATTTAGTGATTACCTATATAGTATCTTCTGTCTCCATACACGAATTTGACAGTCAACTAAAAGGGAAGTTTTCCCATGAAAAAGGGTTTCTTTGGGGGACATTCCATGACAGAAATGGGGCCTGGAATTTTGGGTAGGAAGGTTCTAACAATTTTGGAGTTTTTACTAAAGTAATATCTATATATCAATTCACGGGGAAAATTGAGCGACTATATAGGTAGTCGCTAAATATCCCCAGGGAGATAATCATTTATATGATAATAATAGTGTACGATAAATCATTGGATTTGTAAGCAACATTTAAGATAATGAGTATATGAAAAACAATACCTTAATTTCTTTCATTTCTGTGCCTATAAAGTCGCACTCTCCCGTCCAACTACTCGTATTCTCCAGTGCAAACGTTATAGGCACACAATGTATAATTTCTGTGTCCAAATAATCGGAAAAGAGTTTCAAAATGACGATACGCAGCTGCGTCACCTCCAAAATTTAGCAGCCGGGCCCACTCCAAGAATACTTCAAGGTTTAGTCCATTCCCATAAACAAATGTACAAACCAAAATTAGTTCGAAATGGTTAAATCCGGGAGTCCAAAATAAACGTCTTATATAAACTGACCACAACAAAGCCCTACCAATAACGTCTTGAATATCAGTCCATATTTCGCTATTTCTTGCAGACATTACTTTATTTACACATGCATATAAACTGTATTATCACCGTTTAACTAAGTGAGGAAGTAGTGCAGGAACATGCATTAGGCTTTGCACGAAGTAATGAATTATTTTTCATAACACTATTGAGAATACATTTTCCGTGCTCAGTATATATATGCTTTAATGTACAAAAATCTTCTTGCTCATTCGTTACGCGCAATCCGTTTGTAACTACGAAAAAAGAAGGGTGTTGTATTCACTTGACACTATAGATGTTTAATTTCACATGCTCAGTATCTGTGTACTTTAATGTAAAAAAAGAAAAATGTCTACAAATAGTAATAAAAAATGAAATAATTATAAACTTTTTAGGCTTATTTACTTCATATTTACCGAAGGTTTTATGAAATAGAAATACGTGTATTTTTGGACGGAATAAATCTCTTTGGCATTATTAATCATGTAATTTATTCCGTACAAAAATTACAGATAAATCAAAGCATTGGGCTCTTTTGAAACAACATGTATAAATAGTAATTCCATCTTGGACGGAATAAAACTCATTATTATCTAGGAATTTGCTTATAATAATGAGCTTTATTCCGTATGAGAAGAACTATTTTGATTAATCGCAATAATTTCCACGGATCTTTTACGCTAGAAAGAAGTCTGATGATTATGCAGGAATGTGCTTAGAATAATGAGGTCTGTTCCGTATAAGGAAACCTTTTTTTATGAATTGCAATAAGTTAGCCGACTATTTTAATGCTTATAATACTCGTGTTTATTCGGTGGAAGAAAATGAGTGTAATCCGTTGCAATCACTTCCACTTGTATATTACAGAGAAATAAAAAAAACGTAATTATTAGGGAGTAACGGGTTGATAATCATAACATTTATTATGTTAAAGAGAAACAACTTTTATTCGTTGCATACATTTGCATCAAGTGTCTTTAATTCAACTCGATTATACATGTATTTGATAGACACTGATGAATGACGTTGTATATTTTAGTTTGAGCTCATCGGGTTGTCGAATAGCTTTAGTATGGCCATACGACTTTCCAAGATAGCACAACAATAATTTTAAGGGGAATCATATTTTCCATAGCAAATGCAGGAGATGGCTTTGGGAGGTTTTCTATGAAAAGTGCAAGAAAAATCTTCGGAAGATCCAGAAGATTCTTTTCGGCAACTATTTATCTTCAGAAAACTTTCATTGTTGCTTTGCATATGAAGATCGCACCAAAAGATGTGCATCAACGACATATAACGTTCTGGAGAGCTTGCACTATACATTTAACTTGTCTGCTGATGATTGTGCTCCATATTCCAATTGTGAGTCATTAATAACTTTTCAGCTGCTAGAATCAAAAGACTCATATATTTGGAAGAAACAACTTAAACTTCTATTTATTTTGGTACGTCAGTATTTGCACTGAAAACACTGAAAATGCGACACCTAACTGGGACAAAGCATCAAACGTTCAAGAATACCGTTTGGGAAATATATGAGCTCTACAAGAAAGGTGCTTGAATTTTGTCTCTGCTTGGCTCTCTATCTTTGTGAAATAGGACGAAGATTGCTTGTTGTGAAATGAGCAAGGTACCAAATTCGAGGATGTGGAACATTCAATACTGTGCGTACATGTAATACTCTGAAATCGGGTCATTTACTAGAATATTGATGTACTTGTCTTTGTTCCAGAATTATATATTTCCTTTATTACATATATTGGCATGTTTTATTGTATCATGTATATTTTAGACCTGATAGATATGTTTCTTTTCTTCAGATAGCATTTCCCCGATATTTTATGTTCAATATGTATGATTTACACGTAGCATTTAAATCTCGGAACCATTAAAGCATGTTTACGTCTGACATACTTTCTAATAAATATCTCCAATTTGTATCATATGCCACGGGCGAAGCTGACAGATACACCAAATATAAAGAAAACAATACGAGGAAAGGAAAAGTTGTCATTCGTCTTTATCTTGATGATGATGATGATCATAATGATGATCATGATAATAATGAGTAGGAGCAGAAGGAAAAGGATGAGTAGGAGGAGGGTGGGGTTTATGTGTATTCCAAATACAGAAGTTTGAAGCGAGAGCATTTCACAATATTTGTATTCCTTACGCCACTATAGCAATCGACTTACTTCAGTATAATAGAGTTATAAATCTGCTTTGATCTTTACGTTCTGTCCGCCAATTACATGTCTAAATAACTACTTAGGTGATTGAAAGACGTAGTGATGGATAAGCCCTATTGTTGTTAATCAAGGCTCTGTCTGCCTGTCCACGTGCAACTTGTGGTCCCTTTTATGCATGGCCGATGAACAACTGTTCGGTTATACCTACCCTTTGCAGTAGCGCAAAGGGACACGTATACAATTTTGATGACGAAACCTGACGTCAGCAAATGAAGTCAAAATGTACACCAGAGCATTTGTAAATTCAGGAAACGGAAAAGACAGTCAAAGCTGGCCGTTTTCTTCCAAAACGCTGGTCCTAAACACGTCTTATGCCGCCAGAGCTGATCATGTTCGTGTAGAAATATGTCTGATTCAAAGAGAAGGATAAATTCATCCCCAAATAGAAGTTAAAGACTCCAGGAATTGGTGTATCCGCCACCGAAAAGATCTGTCGGACGTAGGTTTTCAAGTTTAGTCCTGACCTTTATCATTTTACATCATCGAATAATGTGCATACGTAACTCGGTCCTTTCGCACAGTCTTGAATAGTGGGCAATATCGCTAAATTTCGCCCGATCATCCAACTCGTGGATTTTTTAATTTCATCATTATCACAATAACTTAGACAGACGCTTGGTGAATTACTGGATTTCCCAAGAGAATTCCTTTTGAAAATTCACTGCAGTTTAATACCATAGATATTGTACCACTGTTGTCAATAGCCATCGATGACACTCTGACCAAGATATTTTCCTGGCCATTAATACATTTCCGTGGTGTAATGGTACGTATGGTCACCTTGCAAACAGGCGAACCCAGTTCAAAACCGACAGTGTGCTTAAATTTTTTTCTCTTCAATTTTGTTTATTTATATGCTGTTTTGCTTTGAATTAGGAAGGAGAAAATGTTACTACTGATATTCTATGTGCGAATATATACAAAAGAGCAGAACATAAACGACATTGCGCTTATATCCAAGGAAAATGCCCTTGTCCAAAAATGAGTGCTTATTAATAGAATATTCATCGTCACGTTGCAGCGCATTGATTGGACCACCCACCCTCTTACAACTTGCCCGAACTATCGGTACACGAACACCATCACATTTTGGGCAACTGAAAGATGTGGTCAATAAACCATTGTCGCGCCACCATTCCAAGATGGCTTCATCCTTCTGTAAAAAGACTTCATACAAATTCCATGGATTTTTAAAATCCCCAATTGTAATGCTCCACAAACCTTCCTTAATGCATGCTTCAAATCCCCTTCTCTCTCGTGCGTCTTTCTTTTCTGTCGCTCCCTGCGGATATTTAGCGACTACCAATAGAGTCGCCAAATGTACCCCGCCTATTTCAATATACCTATTACTTTCTTCAAAACTCTATTTTTAGACCCTACACCCCCCAAAACTACAAAGTCCCATGTTTTATATGGGCTATCTCCCCAAACAAACCCTTTTCCCGAGAGAAACTTCCCTCTGAGTGGACTTTATTATAAAGTTCGTCTAGACAGAAAGAACGTTCTATATAGGTAATCGCTAAATCCCCCCCCCGACTGTGGATATTTAGCAACTACCTATATATTCACCAAATGTACCCGCTTCTTTCAATATACCTATTATTTTCTTCAAAACTCTTATTTTTAGAACCTTCACTCCCACCCAACCAATAAAAAAAACAAAACAAAAACCCCCAATACCCACTCTTAAAATGGACTGTCCCCCAAAAGAAACCCTTTTCACTGGAAAACTAGTGGACTATAAAGTTCGTCTATACAGAAAGAACGTTCTATGCAGGCAATCACGGAAATTTAGTGATTACCTATATAGTATCTTCTGTCTCCATACACGAATTTGACAGTCAACTAAAAGGGAAGTTTTCCCATGAAAAAGGGTTTCTTTGGGGGACATTCCATGACAGAAATGGGGCCTGGAATTTTGGGTAGGAAGGTTCTAACAATTTTGGAGTTTTTACTAAAGTAATATCTATATATCAATTCACGGGGAAAATTGAGCGACTATATAGGTAGTCGCTAAATATCCCCAGGGAGATAATCATTTATATGATAATAATAGTGTACGATAAATCATTGGATTTGTAAGCAACATTTAAGATAATGAGTATATGAAAAACAATACCTTAATTTCTTTCATTTCTGTGCCTATAAAGTCGCACTCTCCCGTCCAACTACTCGTATTCTCCAGTGCAAACGTTATAGGCACACAATGTATAATTTCTGTGTCCAAATAATCGGAAAAGAGTTTCAAAATGACGATACGCAGCTGCGTCACCTCCAAAATTTAGCAGCCGGGCCCACTCCAAGAATACTTCAAGGTTTAGTCCATTCCCATAAACAAATGTACAAACCAAAATTAGTTCGAAATGGTTAAATCCGGGAGTCCAAAATAAACGTCTTATATAAACTGACCACAACAAAGCCCTACCAATAACGTCTTGAATATCAGTCCATATTTCGCTATTTCTTGCAGACATTACTTTATTTACACATGCATATAAACTGTATTATCACCGTTTAACTAAGTGAGGAAGTAGTGCAGGAACATGCATTAGGCTTTGCACGAAGTAATGAATTATTTTTCATAACACTATTGAGAATACATTTTCCGTGCTCAGTATATATATGCTTTAATGTACAAAAATCTTCTTGCTCATTCGTTACGCGCAATCCGTTTGTAACTACGAAAAAAGAAGGGTGTTGTATTCACTTGACACTATAGATGTTTAATTTCACATGCTCAGTATCTGTGTACTTTAATGTAAAAAAAGAAAAATGTCTACAAATAGTAATAAAAAATGAAATAATTATAAACTTTTTAGGCTTATTTACTTCATATTTACCGAAGGTTTTATGAAATAGAAATACGTGTATTTTTGGACGGAATAAATCTCTTTGGCATTATTAATCATGTAATTTATTCCGTACAAAAATTACAGATAAATCAAAGCATTGGGCTCTTTTGAAACAACATGTATAAATAGTAATTCCATCTTGGACGGAATAAAACTCATTATTATCTAGGAATTTGCTTATAATAATGAGCTTTATTCCGTATGAGAAGAACTATTTTGATTAATCGCAATAATTTCCACGGATCTTTTACGCTAGAAAGAAGTCTGATGATTATGCAGGAATGTGCTTAGAATAATGAGGTCTGTTCCGTATAAGGAAACCTTTTTTTATGAATTGCAATAAGTTAGCCGACTATTTTAATGCTTATAATACTCGTGTTTATTCGGTGGAAGAAAATGAGTGTAATCCGTTGCAATCACTTCCACTTGTATATTACAGAGAAATAAAAAAAACGTAATTATTAGGGAGTAACGGGTTGATAATCATAACATTTATTATGTTAAAGAGAAACAACTTTTATTCGTTGCATACATTTGCATCAAGTGTCTTTAATTCAACTCGATTATACATGTATTTGATAGACACTGATGAATGACGTTGTATATTTTAGTTTGAGCTCATCGGGTTGTCGAATAGCTTTAATATGGCCATACGACTTTCCAAGATAGCACAACAATAATTTTAAAGGGAATCATATTTTCCATAGCAAATGCAGGAGATGGCTTTGGGAGGTTTTCTATGAAAAGTGCAAGAAAAAGCTTCGGAAGATCCAGAAGATTCTTTTCGGCAACTATTTATCTTCAGAAAACTTTCATTGTTGCTTTGCATATGAAGATCGCACCAAAAGATGTGCATCAACGACATATAACGTTCTGGAGAGCTTGCACTATACATTTAACTTGTCTGCTGATGATTGTGCTCCATATTCCAATTGTGAGTCATTAATAACTTTTCAGCTGCTAGAATCAAAAGACTCATATATTTGGAAGAAACAACTTAAACTTCTATTTATTTTGGTACGTCAGTATTTGCACTGAAAACACTGAAAATGCGACACCTAACTGGGACAAAGCATCAAACGTTCAAGAATACCGTTTGGGAAATATATGAGCTCTACAAGAAAGGTGCTTGAATTTTGTCTCTGCTTGGCTCTCTATCTTTGTGAAATAGGACGAAGATTGCTTGTTGTGAAATGAGCAAGGTACCAAATTCGAGGATGTGGAACATTCAATACTGTGCGTACATGTAATACTCTGAAATCGGGTCATTTACTAGAATATTGATGTACTTGTCTTTGTTCCAGAATTATATATTTCTTTTATTACATATATTGGCATGTTTTATTGTATCATGTATATTTTAGACCTGATAGATATGTTTCTTTTCTTCAGATAGCATTTCCCCGATATTTTATGTTCAATATGTATGATTTACACGTAGCATTTAAATCTCGGAACCATTAAAGCATGTTTACGTCTGACATACTTTCTAATAAATATCTCCAATTTGTATCATATGCCACGGGCGAAGCTGACAGATACACCAAATATAAAGAAAACAATACGAGGAAAGGAAAAGTTGTCATTCGTCTTTATCTTGATGATGATGATGATCATAATGATGATCATGATAATAATGAGTAGGAGCAGAAGGAAAAGGATGAGTAGGAGGAGGGTGGGGTTTATGTGTATTCCAAATACAGAAGTTTGAAGCGAGAGTATTTCACAATATTTGTATTCCTTACGCCACTATAGCAATCGACTTACTTCAGTATAATAGAGTTATAAATCTGCTTTGATCTTTACGTTCTGTCCGCCAATTACATGTCTAAATAACTACTTAGGTGATTGAAAGACGTAGTGATGGATAAGCCCTATTGTTGTTAATCAAGGCTCTGTCTGCCTGTCCACGTGCAACTTGTGCTCCCTTTTATGCATGGCCGATGAACAACTGTTCGGTTATACCTACCCTTTGCAGTAGCGCAAAGGGACACGTATACAATTTTGATGACGAAACCTGACGTCAGCAAATGAAGTCAAAATGTACACCAGAGCATTTGTAAATTCAGGAAACGGAAAAGACAGTCAAAGCTGGCCGTTTTCTTCCAAAACGCTGGTCCTAAACACGTCTTATGCCGCCAGAGCTGATCATGTTCGTGTAGAAATATGTCTGATTCAAAGAGAAGGATAAATTCATCCCCAAATAGAAGTTAAAGACTCCAGGAATTGGTGTATCCGCCACCGAAAAGATCTGTCGGACGTAGGTTTTCAAGTTTAGTCCTGACCTTTATCATTTTACATCATCGAATAATGTGCATACGTAACTCGGTCCTTTCGCACAGTCTTGAATAGTGGGCAATATCGCTAAATTTCGCCCGATCATCCAACTCGTGGATTTTTTAATTTCATCATTATCACAATAACTTAGACAGACGCTTGGTGAATTACTGGATTTCCCAAGAGAATTCCTTTTGAAAATTCACTGCAGTTTAATACCATAGATATTGTACCACTGTTGTCAATAGCCATCGATGACACTCTGACCAAGATATTTTCCTGGCCATTAATACATTTCCGTGGTGTAATGGTACGTATGGTCACCTTGCAAACAGGCGAACCCAGTTCAAAACCGACAGTGTGCTTAAATTTTTTTCTCTTCAATTTTGTTTATTTATATGCTGTTTTGCTTTGAATTAGGAAGGAGAAAATGTTACTACTGATATTCTATGTGCGAATATATACAAAAGAGCAGAACATAAACGACATTGCGCTTATATCCAAGGAAAATGCCCTTGTCCAAAAATGAGTGCTTATTAATAGAATATTCATCGTCACGTTGCAGCGCATTGATTGGACCACCCACCCTCTTACAACTTGCCCGAACTATCGGTACACGAACACCATCACATTTTGGGCAACTGAAAGATGTGGTCAATAAACCATTGTCGCGCCACCATTCCAAGATGGCTTCATCCTTCTGTAAAAAGACTTCATACAAATTCCATGGATTTTTAAAATCCCCAATTGTAATGCTCCACAAACCTTCCTTAATGCATGCTTCAAATCCCCTTCTCTCTCGTGCGTCTTTCTTTTCTGTCGCTCCCTGCGGATATTTAGCGACTACCAATAGAGTCGCCAAATGTACCCCGCCTATTTCAATATACCTATTACTTTCTTCAAAACTCTATTTTTAGACCCTACACCCCCCAAAACTACAAAGTCCCATGTTTTATATGGGCTATCTCCCCAAACAAACCCTTTTCCCGAGAGAAACTTCCCTCTGAGTGGACTTTATTATAAAGTTCGTCTAGACAGAAAGAACGTTCTATATAGGTAATCGCTAAATTCCCCCCCCCCCCCCGTGGATATTTAGCAACTACCTATATATTCACCAAATGTACTCGCTTCTTTCAATATACCTATTATTTTCTTCAAAACTCTTATTTTTAGAACCTTCACTCCCACCCAACCAATAAAAAAAACAAAACAAAAACCCCCAATACCCACTCTTAAAATGGACTGTCCCCCAAAAGAAACCCTTTTCACTGGAAAACTAGTGGACTATAAAGTTCGTCTATACAGAAAGAACGTTCTATGTAGGCAATCACGGAAATTTAGTGATTACCTATATAGTATCTTCTGTCTCCATACACGAATTTGACAGTCAACTAAAAGGGAAGTTTTCCCATGAAAAAGGGTTTCTTTGGGGGACATTCCATGACAGAAATGGGGCCTGGAATTTTGGGTAGGAAGGTTCTAACAATTTTGGAGTTTTTACTAAAGTAATATCTATATATCAATTCACGGGGAAAATTGAGCGACTATATAGGTAGTCGCTAAATATCCCCAGGGAGATAATCATTTATATGATAATAATAGTGTACGATAAATCATTGGATTTGTAAGCAACATTTAAGATAATGAGTATATGAAAAACAATACCTTAATTTCTTTCATTTCTGTGCCTATAAAGTCGCACTCTCCCGTCCAACTACTCGTATTCTCCAGTGCAAACGTTATAGGCACACAATGTATAATTTCTGTGTCCAAATAATCGGAAAAGAGTTTCAAAATGACGATACGCAGCTGCGTCACCTCCAAAATTTAGCAGCCGGGCCCACTCCAAGAATACTTCAAGGTTTAGTCCATTCCCATAAACAAATGTACAAACCAAAATTAGTTCGAAATGGTTAAATCCGGGAGTCCAAAATAAACGTCTTATATAAACTGACCACAACAAAGCCCTACCAATAACGTCTTGAATATCAGTCCATATTTCGCTATTTCTTGCAGACATTACTTTATTTACACATGCATATAAACTGTATTATCACCGTTTAACTAAGTGAGGAAGTAGTGCAGGAACATGCATTAGGCTTTGCACGAAGTAATGAATTATTTTTCATAACACTATTGAGAATACATTTTCCGTGCTCAGTATATATATGCTTTAATGTACAAAAATCTTCTTGCTCATTCGTTACGCGCAATCCGTTTGTAACTACGAAAAAAGAAGGGTGTTGTATTCACTTGACACTATAGATGTTTAATTTCACATGCTCAGTATCTGTGTACTTTAATGTAAAAAAAGAAAAATGTCTACAAATAGTAATAAAAAATGAAATAATTATAAACTTTTTAGGCTTATTTACTTCATATTTACCGAAGGTTTTATGAAATAGAAATACGTGTATTTTTGGACGGAATAAATCTCTTTGGCATTATTAATCATGTAATTTATTCCGTACAAAAATTACAGATAAATCAAAGCATTGGGCTCTTTTGAAACAACATGTATAAATAGTAATTCCATCTTGGACGGAATAAAACTCATTATTATCTAGGAATTTGCTTATAATAATGAGCTTTATTCCGTATGAGAAGAACTATTTTGATTAATCGCAATAATTTCCACGGATCTTTTACGCTAGAAAGAAGTCTGATGATTATGCAGGAATGTGCTTAGAATAATGAGGTCTGTTCCGTATAAGGAAACCTTTTTTTATGAATTGCAATAAGTTAGCCGACTATTTTAATGCTTATAATACTCGTGTTTATTCGGTGGAAGAAAATGAGTGTAATCCGTTGCAATCACTTCCACTTGTATATTACAGAGAAATAAAAAAAACGTAATTATTAGGGAGTAACGGGTTGATAATCATAACATTTATTATGTTAAAGAGAAACAACTTTTATTCGTTGCATACATTTGCATCAAGTGTCTTTAATTCAACTCGATTATACATGTATTTGATAGACACTGATGAATGACGTTGTATATTTTAGTTTGAGCTCATCGGGTTGTCGAATAGCTTTAATATGGCCATACGACTTTCCAAGATAGCACAACAATAATTTTAAAGGGAATCATATTTTCCATAGCAAATGCAGGAGATGGCTTTGGGAGGTTTTCTATGAAAAGTGCAAGAAAAAGCTTCGGAAGATCCAGAAGATTCTTTTCGGCAACTATTTATCTTCAGAAAACTTTCATTGTTGCTTTGCATATGAAGATCGCACCAAAAGATGTGCATCAACGACATATAACGTTCTGGAGAGCTTGCACTATACATTTAACTTGTCTGCTGATGATTGTGCTCCATATTCCAATTGTGAGTCATTAATAACTTTTCAGCTGCTAGAATCAAAAGACTCATATATTTGGAAGAAACAACTTAAACTTCTATTTATTTTGGTACGTCAGTATTTGCACTGAAAACACTGAAAATGCGACACCTAACTGGGACAAAGCATCAAACGTTCAAGAATACCGTTTGGGAAATATATGAGCTCTACAAGAAAGGTGCTTGAATTTTGTCTCTGCTTGGCTCTCTATCTTTGTGAAATAGGACGAAGATTGCTTGTTGTGAAATGAGCAAGGTACCAAATTCGAGGATGTGGAACATTCAATACTGTGCGTACATGTAATACTCTGAAATCGGGTCATTTACTAGAATATTGATGTACTTGTCTTTGTTCCAGAATTATATATTTCTTTTATTACATATATTGGCATGTTTTATTGTATCATGTATATTTTAGACCTGATAGATATGTTTCTTTTCTTCAGATAGCATTTCCCCGATATTTTATGTTCAATATGTATGATTTACACGTAGCATTTAAATCTCGGAACCATTAAAGCATGTTTACGTCTGACATACTTTCTAATAAATATCTCCAATTTGTATCATATGCCACGGGCGAAGCTGACAGATACACCAAATATAAAGAAAACAATACGAGGAAAGGAAAAGTTGTCATTCGTCTTTATCTTGATGATGATGATGATCATAATGATGATCATGATAATAATGAGTAGGAGCAGAAGGAAAAGGATGAGTAGGAGGAGGGTGGGGTTTATGTGTATTCCAAATACAGAAGTTTGAAGCGAGAGTATTTCACAATATTTGTATTCCTTACGCCACTATAGCAATCGACTTACTTCAGTATAATAGAGTTATAAATCTGCTTTGATCTTTACGTTCTGTCCGCCAATTACATGTCTAAATAACTACTTAGGTGATTGAAAGACGTAGTGATGGATAAGCCCTATTGTTGTTAATCAAGGCTCTGTCTGCCTGTCCACGTGCAACTTGTGCTCCCTTTTATGCATGGCCGATGAACAACTGTTCGGTTATACCTACCCTTTGCAGTAGCGCAAAGGGACACGTATACAATTTTGATGACGAAACCTGACGTCAGCAAATGAAGTCAAAATGTACACCAGAGCATTTGTAAATTCAGGAAACGGAAAAGACAGTCAAAGCTGGCCGTTTTCTTCCAAAACGCTGGTCCTAAACACGTCTTATGCCGCCAGAGCTGATCATGTTCGTGTAGAAATATGTCTGATTCAAAGAGAAGGATAAATTCATCCCCAAATAGAAGTTAAAGACTCCAGGAATTGGTGTATCCGCCACCGAAAAGATCTGTCGGACGTAGGTTTTCAAGTTTAGTCCTGACCTTTATCATTTTACATCATCGAATAATGTGCATACGTAACTCGGTCCTTTCGCACAGTCTTGAATAGTGGGCAATATCGCTAAATTTCGCCCGATCATCCAACTCGTGGATTTTTTAATTTCATCATTATCACAATAACTTAGACAGACGCTTGGTGAATTACTGGATTTCCCAAGAGAATTCCTTTTGAAAATTCACTGCAGTTTAATACCATAGATATTGTACCACTGTTGTCAATAGCCATCGATGACACTCTGACCAAGATATTTTCCTGGCCATTAATACATTTCCGTGGTGTAATGGTACGTATGGTCACCTTGCAAACAGGCGAACCCAGTTCAAAACCGACAGTGTGCTTAAATTTTTTTCTCTTCAATTTTGTTTATTTATATGCTGTTTTGCTTTGAATTAGGAAGGAGAAAATGTTACTACTGATATTCTATGTGCGAATATATACAAAAGAGCAGAACATAAACGACATTGCGCTTATATCCAAGGAAAATGCCCTTGTCCAAAAATGAGTGCTTATTAATAGAATATTCATCGTCACGTTGCAGCGCATTGATTGGACCACCCACCCTCTTACAACTTGCCCGAACTATCGGTACACGAACACCATCACATTTTGGGCAACTGAAAGATGTGGTCAATAAACCATTGTCGCGCCACCATTCCAAGATGGCTTCATCCTTCTGTAAAAAGACTTCATACAAATTCCATGGATTTTTAAAATCCCCAATTGTAATGCTCCACAAACCTTCCTTAATGCATGCTTCAAATCCCCTTCTCTCTCGTGCGTCTTTCTTTTCTGTCGCTCCCTGCGGATATTTAGCGACTACCAATAGAGTCGCCAAATGTACCCCGCCTATTTCAATATACCTATTACTTTCTTCAAAACTCTATTTTTAGACCCTACACCCCCCAAAACTACAAAGTCCCATGTTTTATATGGGCTATCTCCCCAAACAAACCCTTTTCCCGAGAGAAACTTCCCTCTGAGTGGACTTTATTATAAAGTTCGTCTAGACAGAAAGAACGTTCTATATAGGTAATCGCTAAATTCCCCCCCCCCCTGTGGATATTTAGCAACTACCTATATATTCACCAAATGTACTCGCTTCTTTCAATATACCTATTATTTTCTTCAAAACTCTTATTTTTAGAACCTTCACTCCCACCCAACCAATAAAAAAAACAAAACAAAAACCCCCAATACCCACTCTTAAAATGGACTGTCCCCCAAAAGAAACCCTTTTCACTGGAAAACTAGTGGACTATAAAGTTCGTCTATACAGAAAGAACGTTCTATGTAGGCAATCACGGAAATTTAGTGATTACCTATATAGTATCTTCTGTCTCCATACACGAATTTGACAGTCAACTAAAAGGGAAGTTTTCCCATGAAAAAGGGTTTCTTTGGGGGACATTCCATGACAGAAATGGGGCCTGGAATTTTGGGTAGGAAGGTTCTAACAATTTTGGAGTTTTTACTAAAGTAATATCTATATATCAATTCACGGGGAAAATTGAGCGACTATATAGGTAGTCGCTAAATATCCCCAGGGAGATAATCATTTATATGATAATAATAGTGTACGATAAATCATTGGATTTGTAAGCAACATTTAAGATAATGAGTATATGAAAAACAATACCTTAATTTCTTTCATTTCTGTGCCTATAAAGTCGCACTCTCCCGTCCAACTACTCGTATTCTCCAGTGCAAACGTTATAGGCACACAATGTATAATTTCTGTGTCCAAATAATCGGAAAAGAGTTTCAAAATGACGATACGCAGCTGCGTCACCTCCAAAATTTAGCAGCCGGGCCCACTCCAAGAATACTTCAAGGTTTAGTCCATTCCCATAAACAAATGTACAAACCAAAATTAGTTCGAAATGGTTAAATCCGGGAGTCCAAAATAAACGTCTTATATAAACTGACCACAACAAAGCCCTACCAATAACGTCTTGAATATCAGTCCATATTTCGCTATTTCTTGCAGACATTACTTTATTTACACATGCATATAAACTGTATTATCACCGTTTAACTAAGTGAGGAAGTAGTGCAGGAACATGCATTAGGCTTTGCACGAAGTAATGAATTATTTTTCATAACACTATTGAGAATACATTTTCCGTGCTCAGTATATATATGCTTTAATGTACAAAAATCTTCTTGCTCATTCGTTACGCGCAATCCGTTTGTAACTACGAAAAAAGAAGGGTGTTGTATTCACTTGACACTATAGATGTTTAATTTCACATGCTCAGTATCTGTGTACTTTAATGTAAAAAAAGAAAAATGTCTACAAATAGTAATAAAAAATGAAATAATTATAAACTTTTTAGGCTTATTTACTTCATATTTACCGAAGGTTTTATGAAATAGAAATACGTGTATTTTTGGACGGAATAAATCTCTTTGGCATTATTAATCATGTAATTTATTCCGTACAAAAATTACAGATAAATCAAAGCATTGGGCTCTTTTGAAACAACATGTATAAATAGTAATTCCATCTTGGACGGAATAAAACTCATTATTATCTAGGAATTTGCTTATAATAATGAGCTTTATTCCGTATGAGAAGAACTATTTTGATTAATCGCAATAATTTCCACGGATCTTTTACGCTAGAAAGAAGTCTGATGATTATGCAGGAATGTGCTTAGAATAATGAGGTCTGTTCCGTATAAGGAAACCTTTTTTTATGAATTGCAATAAGTTAGCCGACTATTTTAATGCTTATAATACTCGTGTTTATTCGGTGGAAGAAAATGAGTGTAATCCGTTGCAATCACTTCCACTTGTATATTACAGAGAAATAAAAAAAACGTAATTATTAGGGAGTAACGGGTTGATAATCATAACATTTATTATGTTAAAGAGAAACAACTTTTATTCGTTGCATACATTTGCATCAAGTGTCTTTAATTCAACTCGATTATACATGTATTTGATAGACACTGATGAATGACGTTGTATATTTTAGTTTGAGCTCATCGGGTTGTCGAATAGCTTTAATATGGCCATACGACTTTCCAAGATAGCACAACAATAATTTTAAAGGAGAATCATATTTTCCATAGCAAATGCAGGAGATGGCTTTGGGAGGTTTTCTATGAAAAGTGCAAGAAAAAGCTTCGGAAGATCCAGAAGATTCTTTTCGGCAACTATTTATCTTCAGAAAACTTTCATTGTTGCTTTGCATATGAAGATCGCACCAAAAGATGTGCATCAACGACATATAACGTTCTGGAGAGCTTGCACTATACATTTAACTTGTCTGCTGATGATTGTGCTCCATATTCCAATTGTGAGTCATTAATAACTTTTCAGCTGCTAGAATCAAAAGACTCATATATTTGGAAGAAACAACTTAAACTTCTATTTATTTTGGTACGTCAGTATTTGCACTGAAAACACTGAAAATGCGACACCTAACTGGGACAAAGCATCAAACGTTCAAGAATACCGTTTGGGAAATATATGAGCTCTACAAGAAAGGTGCTTGAATTTTGTCTCTGCTTGGCTCTCTATCTTTGTGAAATAGGACGAAGATTGCTTGTTGTGAAATGAGCAAGGTACCAAATTCGAGGATGTGGAACATTCAATACTGTGCGTACATGTAATACTCTGAAATCGGGTCATTTACTAGAATATTGATGTACTTGTCTTTGTTCCAGAATTATATATTTCTTTTATTACATATATTGGCATGTTTTATTGTATCATGTATATTTTAGACCTGATAGATATGTTTCTTTTCTTCAGATAGCATTTCCCCGATATTTTATGTTCAATATGTATGATTTACACGTAGCATTTAAATCTCGGAACCATTAAAGCATGTTTACGTCTGACATACTTTCTAATAAATATCTCCAATTTGTATCATATGCCACGGGCGAAGCTGACAGATACACCAAATATAAAGAAAACAATACGAGGAAAGGAAAAGTTGTCATTCGTCTTTATCTTGATGATGATGATGATCATAATGATGATCATGATAATAATGAGTAGGAGCAGAAGGAAAAGGATGAGTAGGAGGAGGGTGGGGTTTATGTGTATTCCAAATACAGAAGTTTGAAGCGAGAGTATTTCACAATATTTGTATTCCTTACGCCACTATAGCAATCGACTTACTTCAGTATAATAGAGTTATAAATCTGCTTTGATCTTTACGTTCTGTCCGCCAATTACATGTCTAAATAACTACTTAGGTGATTGAAAGACGTAGTGATGGATAAGCCCTATTGTTGTTAATCAAGGCTCTGTCTGCCTGTCCACGTGCAACTTGTGCTCCCTTTTATGCATGGCCGATGAACAACTGTTCGGTTATACCTACCCTTTGCAGTAGCGCAAAGGGACACGTATACAATTTTGATGACGAAACCTGACGTCAGCAAATGAAGTCAAAATGTACACCAGAGCATTTGTAAATTCAGGAAACGGAAAAGACAGTCAAAGCTGGCCGTTTTCTTCCAAAACGCTGGTCCTAAACACGTCTTATGCCGCCAGAGCTGATCATGTTCGTGTAGAAATATGTCTGATTCAAAGAGAAGGATAAATTCATCCCCAAATAGAAGTTAAAGACTCCAGGAATTGGTGTATCCGCCACCGAAAAGATCTGTCGGACGTAGGTTTTCAAGTTTAGTCCTGACCTTTATCATTTTACATCATCGAATAATGTGCATACGTAACTCGGTCCTTTCGCACAGTCTTGAATAGTGGGCAATATCGCTAAATTTCGCCCGATCATCCAACTCGTGGATTTTTTAATTTCATCATTATCACAATAACTTAGACAGACGCTTGGTGAATTACTGGATTTCCCAAGAGAATTCCTTTTGAAAATTCACTGCAGTTTAATACCATAGATATTGTACCACTGTTGTCAATAGCCATCGATGACACTCTGACCAAGATATTTTCCTGGCCATTAATACATTTCCGTGGTGTAATGGTACGTATGGTCACCTTGCAAACAGGCGAACCCAGTTCAAAACCGACAGTGTGCTTAAATTTTTTTCTCTTCAATTTTGTTTATTTATATGCTGTTTTGCTTTGAATTAGGAAGGAGAAAATGTTACTACTGATATTCTATGTGCGAATATATACAAAAGAGCAGAACATAAACGACATTGCGCTTATATCCAAGGAAAATGCCCTTGTCCAAAAATGAGTGCTTATTAATAGAATATTCATCGTCACGTTGCAGCGCATTGATTGGACCACCCACCCTCTTACAACTTGCCCGAACTATCGGTACACGAACACCATCACATTTTGGGCAACTGAAAGATGTGGTCAATAAACCATTGTCGCGCCACCATTCCAAGATGGCTTCATCCTTCTGTAAAAAGACTTCATACAAATTCCATGGATTTTTAAAATCCCCAATTGTAATGCTCCACAAACCTTCCTTAATGCATGCTTCAAATCCCCTTCTCTCTCGTGCGTCTTTCTTTTCTGTCGCTCCCTGCGGATATTTAGCGACTACCAATAGAGTCGCCAAATGTACCCCGCCTATTTCAATATACCTATTACTTTCTTCAAAACTCTATTTTTAGACCCTACACCCCCCAAAACTACAAAGTCCCATGTTTTATATGGGCTATCTCCCCAAACAAACCCTTTTCCCGAGAGAAACTTCCCTCTGAGTGGACTTTATTATAAAGTTCGTCTAGACAGAAAGAACGTTCTATATAGGTAATCGCTAAATTCCCCCCCCCCCCGCCCCTGTGGATATTTAGCAACTACCTATATATTCACCAAATGTACTCGCTTCTTTCAATATACCTATTATTTTCTTCAAAACTCTTATTTTTAGAACCTTCACTCCCACCCAACCAATAAAAAAAACAAAACAAAAACCCCCAATACCCACTCTTAAAATGGACTGTCCCCCAAAAGAAACCCTTTTCACTGGAAAACTAGTGGACTATAAAGTTCGTCTATACAGAAAGAACGTTCTATGTAGGCAATCACGGAAATTTAGTGATTACCTATATAGTATCTTCTGTCTCCATACACGAATTTGACAGTCAACTAAAAGGGAAGTTTTCCCATGAAAAAGGGTTTCTTTGGGGGACATTCCATGACAGAAATGGGGCCTGGAATTTTGGGTAGGAAGGTTCTAACAATTTTGGAGTTTTTACTAAAGTAATATCTATATATCAATTCACGGGGAAAATTGAGCGACTATATAGGTAGTCGCTAAATATCCCCAGGGAGATAATCATTTATATGATAATAATAGTGTACGATAAATCATTGGATTTGTAAGCAACATTTAAGATAATGAGTATATGAAAAACAATACCTTAATTTCTTTCATTTCTGTGCCTATAAAGTCGCACTCTCCCGTCCAACTACTCGTATTCTCCAGTGCAAACGTTATAGGCACACAATGTATAATTTCTGTGTCCAAATAATCGGAAAAGAGTTTCAAAATGACGATACGCAGCTGCGTCACCTCCAAAATTTAGCAGCCGGGCCCACTCCAAGAATACTTCAAGGTTTAGTCCATTCCCATAAACAAATGTACAAACCAAAATTAGTTCGAAATGGTTAAATCCGGGAGTCCAAAATAAACGTCTTATATAAACTGACCACAACAAAGCCCTACCAATAACGTCTTGAATATCAGTCCATATTTCGCTATTTCTTGCAGACATTACTTTATTTACACATGCATATAAACTGTATTATCACCGTTTAACTAAGTGAGGAAGTAGTGCAGGAACATGCATTAGGCTTTGCACGAAGTAATGAATTATTTTTCATAACACTATTGAGAATACATTTTCCGTGCTCAGTATATATATGCTTTAATGTACAAAAATCTTCTTGCTCATTCGTTACGCGCAATCCGTTTGTAACTACGAAAAAAGAAGGGTGTTGTATTCACTTGACACTATAGATGTTTAATTTCACATGCTCAGTATCTGTGTACTTTAATGTAAAAAAAGAAAAATGTCTACAAATAGTAATAAAAAATGAAATAATTATAAACTTTTTAGGCTTATTTACTTCATATTTACCGAAGGTTTTATGAAATAGAAATACGTGTATTTTTGGACGGAATAAATCTCTTTGGCATTATTAATCATGTAATTTATTCCGTACAAAAATTACAGATAAATCAAAGCATTGGGCTCTTTTGAAACAACATGTATAAATAGTAATTCCATCTTGGACGGAATAAAACTCATTATTATCTAGGAATTTGCTTATAATAATGAGCTTTATTCCGTATGAGAAGAACTATTTTGATTAATCGCAATAATTTCCACGGATCTTTTACGCTAGAAAGAAGTCTGATGATTATGCAGGAATGTGCTTAGAATAATGAGGTCTGTTCCGTATAAGGAAACCTTTTTTTATGAATTGCAATAAGTTAGCCGACTATTTTAATGCTTATAATACTCGTGTTTATTCGGTGGAAGAAAATGAGTGTAATCCGTTGCAATCACTTCCACTTGTATATTACAGAGAAATAAAAAAAACGTAATTATTAGGGAGTAACGGGTTGATAATCATAACATTTATTATGTTAAAGAGAAACAACTTTTATTCGTTGCATACATTTGCATCAAGTGTCTTTAATTCAACTCGATTATACATGTATTTGATAGACACTGATGAATGACGTTGTATATTTTAGTTTGAGCTCATCGGGTTGTCGAATAGCTTTAATATGGCCATACGACTTTCCAAGATAGCACAACAATAATTTTAAAGGGAATCATATTTTCCATAGCAAATGCAGGAGATGGCTTTGGGAGGTTTTCTATGAAAAGTGCAAGAAAAAGCTTCGGAAGATCCAGAAGATTCTTTTCGGCAACTATTTATCTTCAGAAAACTTTCATTGTTGCTTTGCATATGAAGATCGCACCAAAAGATGTGCATCAACGACATATAACGTTCTGGAGAGCTTGCACTATACATTTAACTTGTCTGCTGATGATTGTGCTCCATATTCCAATTGTGAGTCATTAATAACTTTTCAGCTGCTAGAATCAAAAGACTCATATATTTGGAAGAAACAACTTAAACTTCTATTTATTTTGGTACGTCAGTATTTGCACTGAAAACACTGAAAATGCGACACCTAACTGGGACAAAGCATCAAACGTTCAAGAATACCGTTTGGGAAATATATGAGCTCTACAAGAAAGGTGCTTGAATTTTGTCTCTGCTTGGCTCTCTATCTTTGTGAAATAGGACGAAGATTGCTTGTTGTGAAATGAGCAAGGTACCAAATTCGAGGATGTGGAACATTCAATACTGTGCGTACATGTAATACTCTGAAATCGGGTCATTTACTAGAATATTGATGTACTTGTCTTTGTTCCAGAATTATATATTTCTTTTATTACATATATTGGCATGTTTTATTGTATCATGTATATTTTAGACCTGATAGATATGTTTCTTTTCTTCAGATAGCATTTCCCCGATATTTTATGTTCAATATGTATGATTTACACGTAGCATTTAAATCTCGGAACCATTAAAGCATGTTTACGTCTGACATACTTTCTAATAAATATCTCCAATTTGTATCATATGCCACGGGCGAAGCTGACAGATACACCAAATATAAAGAAAACAATACGAGGAAAGGAAAAGTTGTCATTCGTCTTTATCTTGATGATGATGATGATCATAATGATGATCATGATAATAATGAGTAGGAGCAGAAGGAAAAGGATGAGTAGGAGGAGGGTGGGGTTTATGTGTATTCCAAATACAGAAGTTTGAAGCGAGAGTATTTCACAATATTTGTATTCCTTACGCCACTATAGCAATCGACTTACTTCAGTATAATAGAGTTATAAATCTGCTTTGATCTTTACGTTCTGTCCGCCAATTACATGTCTAAATAACTACTTAGGTGATTGAAAGACGTAGTGATGGATAAGCCCTATTGTTGTTAATCAAGGCTCTGTCTGCCTGTCCACGTGCAACTTGTGCTCCCTTTTATGCATGGCCGATGAACAACTGTTCGGTTATACCTACCCTTTGCAGTAGCGCAAAGGGACACGTATACAATTTTGATGACGAAACCTGACGTCAGCAAATGAAGTCAAAATGTACACCAGAGCATTTGTAAATTCAGGAAACGGAAAAGACAGTCAAAGCTGGCCGTTTTCTTCCAAAACGCTGGTCCTAAACACGTCTTATGCCGCCAGAGCTGATCATGTTCGTGTAGAAATATGTCTGATTCAAAGAGAAGGATAAATTCATCCCCAAATAGAAGTTAAAGACTCCAGGAATTGGTGTATCCGCCACCGAAAAGATCTGTCGGACGTAGGTTTTCAAGTTTAGTCCTGACCTTTATCATTTTACATCATCGAATAATGTGCATACGTAACTCGGTCCTTTCGCACAGTCTTGAATAGTGGGCAATATCGCTAAATTTCGCCCGATCATCCAACTCGTGGATTTTTTAATTTCATCATTATCACAATAACTTAGACAGACGCTTGGTGAATTACTGGATTTCCCAAGAGAATTCCTTTTGAAAATTCACTGCAGTTTAATACCATAGATATTGTACCACTGTTGTCAATAGCCATCGATGACACTCTGACCAAGATATTTTCCTGGCCATTAATACATTTCCGTGGTGTAATGGTACGTATGGTCACCTTGCAAACAGGCGAACCCAGTTCAAAACCGACAGTGTGCTTAAATTTTTTTCTCTTCAATTTTGTTTATTTATATGCTGTTTTGCTTTGAATTAGGAAGGAGAAAATGTTACTACTGATATTCTATGTGCGAATATATACAAAAGAGCAGAACATAAACGACATTGCGCTTATATCCAAGGAAAATGCCCTTGTCCAAAAATGAGTGCTTATTAATAGAATATTCATCGTCACGTTGCAGCGCATTGATTGGACCACCCACCCTCTTACAACTTGCCCGAACTATCGGTACACGAACACCATCACATTTTGGGCAACTGAAAGATGTGGTCAATAAACCATTGTCGCGCCACCATTCCAAGATGGCTTCATCCTTCTGTAAAAAGACTTCATACAAATTCCATGGATTTTTAAAATCCCCAATTGTAATGCTCCACAAACCTTCCTTAATGCATGCTTCAAATCCCCTTCTCTCTCGTGCGTCTTTCTTTTCTGTCGCTCCCTGCGGATATTTAGCGACTACCAATAGAGTCGCCAAATGTACCCCGCCTATTTCAATATACCTATTACTTTCTTCAAAACTCTATTTTTAGACCCTACACCCCCCAAAACTACAAAGTCCCATGTTTTATATGGGCTATCTCCCCAAACAAACCCTTTTCCCGAGAGAAACTTCCCTCTGAGTGGACTTTATTATAAAGTTCGTCTAGACAGAAAGAACGTTCTATATAGGTAATCGCTAAATTCCCCCCCCCCCGCCCCTGTGGATATTTAGCAACTACCTATATATTCACCAAATGTACTCGCTTCTTTCAATATACCTATTATTTTCTTCAAAACTCTTATTTTTAGAACCTTCACTCCCACCCAACCAATAAAAAAAACAAAACAAAAACCCCCAATACCCACTCTTAAAATGGACTGTCCCCCAAAAGAAACCCTTTTCACTGGAAAACTAGTGGACTATAAAGTTCGTCTATACAGAAAGAACGTTCTATGTAGGCAATCACGGAAATTTAGTGATTACCTATATAGTATCTTCTGTCTCCATACACGAATTTGACAGTCAACTAAAAGGGAAGTTTTCCCATGAAAAAGGGTTTCTTTGGGGGATATTCCATGACAGAAATGGGGCCTGGAATTTTGGGTAGGAAGGTTCTAACAATTTTGGAGTTTTTACTAAAGTAATATCTATATATCAATTCACGGGGAAAATTGAGCGACTATATAGGTAGTCGCTAAATATCCCCAGGGAGATAATCATTTATATGATAATAATAGTGTACGATAAATCATTGGATTTGTAAGCAACATTTAAGATAATGGGTATATGAAAAACAATACCTTAATTTCTTTCATTTCTGTGCCTATAAAGTCGCACTCTCCCGTCCAACTACTCGTATTCTCCAGTGCAAACGTTATAGGCACACAATGTATAATTTCTGTGTCCAAATAATCGGAAAAGAGTTTCAAAATGACGATACGCAGCTGCGTCACCTCCAAAATTTAGCAGCCGGGCCCACTCCAAGAATACTTCAAGGTTTAGTCCATTCCCATAAACAAATGTACAAACCAAAATTAGTTCGAAATGGTTAAATCCGGGAGTCCAAAATAAACGTCTTATATAAACTGACCACAACAAAGCCCTACCAATAACGTCTTGAATATCAGTCCATATTTCGCTATTTCTTGCAGACATTACTTTATTTACACATGCATATAAACTGTATTATCACCGTTTAACTAAGTGAGGAAGTAGTGCAGGAACATGCATTAGGCTTTGCACGAAGTAATGAATTATTTTTCATAACACTATTGAGAATACATTTTCCGTGCTCAGTATATATATGCTTTAATGTACACAAATCTTCTTGCTCATTCGTTACGCGCAATCCGTTTGTAACTACGAAAAAAGAAGGGTGTTGTATTCACTTGACACTATAGATGTTTAATTTCACATGCTCAGTATCTGTGTACTTTAATGTAAAAAAAGAAAAATGTCTACAAATAGTAATAAAAAATGAAATAATTATAAACTTTTTAGGCTTATTTACTTCATATTTACCAAAGGTTTTATGAAATAGAAATACGTGTATTTTTGGACGGAATAAATCTCTTTGGCATTATTAATCATGTAATTTATTCCGTACAAAAATTACAGATAAATCAAAGCATTGGGCTCTTTTGAAACAACATGTATAAATAGTAATTCCATCTTGGACGGAATAAAACTCATTATTATCTAGGAATTTGCTTATAATAATGAGCTTTATTCCGTATGAGAAGAACTATTTTGATTAATCGCAATAATTTCCACGGATCTTTTACGCTAGAAAGAAGTCTGATGATTATGCAGGAATGTGCTTAGAATAATGAGGTCTGTTCCGTATAAGGAAACCTTTTTTTATGAATTGCAATAAGTTAGCCGACTATTTTAATGCTTATAATACTCGTGTTTATTCGGTGGAAGAAAATGAGTGTAATCCGTTGCAATCACTTCCACTTGTATATTACAGAGAAATAAAAAAACGCAATTATTAGGGAGTAACGGGTTGATAATCATAACATTTATTATGTTAAAGAGAAACAACTTTTATTCGTTGCATACATTTGCATCAAGTGTCTTTAATTCAACTCGATTATACATGTATTTGATAGACACTGATGAATGACGTTGTATATTTTAGTTTGAGCTCATCGGGTTGTCGAATAGCTTTAATATGGCCATACGACTTTCCAAGATAGCACAACAATAATTTTAAAGAGAATCATATTTTCCATAGCAAATGCAGGAGATGGCTTTGGGAGGTTTTCTATGAAAAGTGCAAGAAAAAGCTTCGGAAGATCCAGAAGATTCTTTTCGGCAACTATTTATCTTCAGAAAACTTTCATTGTTGCTTTGCATATGAAGATCGCACCAAAAGATGTGCATCAACGACATATAACGTTCTGGAGAGCTTGCACTATACATTTAACTTGTCTGCTGATGATTGTGCTCCATATTCCAATTGTGAGTCATTAATAACTTTTCAGCTGCTAGAATCAAAAGACTCATATATTTGGAAGAAACAACTTAAACTTCTATTTATTTTGGTACGTCAGTATTTGCACTGAAAACACTGAAAATGCGACACCTAACTGGGACAAAGCATCAAACGTTCAAGAATACCGTTTGGGAAATATATGAGCTCTACAAGAAAGGTGCTTGAATTTTGTCTCTGCTTGGCTCTCTATCTTTGTGAAATAGGACGAAGATTGCTTGTTGTGAAATGAGCAAGGTACCAAATTCGAGGATGTGGAACATTCAATACTGTGCGTACATGTAATACTCTGAAATCGGGTCATTTACTAGAATATTGATGTACTTGTCTTTGTTCCAGAATTATATATTTCTTTTATTACATATATTGGCATGTTTTATTGTATCATGTATATTTTAGACCTGATAGATATGTTTCTTTTCTTCAGATAGCATTTCCCCGATATTTTATCTTCAATATGTATGATTTACACGTAGCATTTAAATCTCGGAACCATTAAAGCATGTTTACGTCTGACATACTTTCTAATAAATATCTCCAATTTGTATCATATGCCACGGGCGAAGCTGACAGATACACCAAATATAAAGAAAACAATACGAGGAAAGGAAAAGTTGTCATTCGTCTTTATCTTGATGATGATGATGATCATAATGATGATCATGATAATAATGAGTAGGAGCAGAAGGAAAAGGATGAGTAGGAGGAGGGTGGGGTTTATGTGTATTCCAAATACAGAAGTTTGAAGCGAGAGTATTTCACAATATTTGTATTCCTTACGCCACTATAGCAATCGACTTACTTCAGTATAATAGAGTTATAAATCTGCTTTGATCTTTACGTTCTGTCCGCCAATTACATGTCTAAATAACTACTTAGGTGATTGAAAGACGTAGTGATGGATAAGCCCTATTGTTGTTAATCAAGGCTCTGTCTGCCTGTCCACGTGCAACTTGTGCTCCCTTTTATGCATGGCCGATGAACAACTGTTCGGTTATACCTACCCTTTGCAGTAGCGCAAAGGGACACGTATACAATTTTGATGACGAAACCTGACGTCAGCAAATGAAGTCAAAATGTACACCAGAGCATTTGTAAATTCAGGAAACGGAAAAGACAGTCAAAGCTGGCCGTTTTCTTCCAAAACGCTGGTCCTAAACACGTCTTATGCCGCCAGAGCTGATCATGTTCGTGTAGAAATATGTCTGATTCAAAGAGAAGGATAAATTCATCCCCAAATAGAAGTTAAAGACTCCAGGAATTGGTGTATCCGCCACCGAAAAGATCTGTCGGACGTAGGTTTTCAAGTTTAGTCCTGACCTTTATCATTTTACATCATCGAATAATGTGCATACGTAACTCGGTCCTTTCGCACAGTCTTGAATAGTGGGCAATATCGCTAAATTTCGCCCGATCATCCAACTCGTGGATTTTTTAATTTCATCATTATCACAATAACTTAGACAGACGCTTGGTGAATTACTGGATTTCCCAAGAGAATTCCTTTTGAAAATTCACTGCAGTTTAATACCATAGATATTGTACCACTGTTGTCAATAGCCATCGATGACACTCTGACCAAGATATTTTCCTGGCCATTAATACATTTCCGTGGTGTAATGGTACGTATGGTCACCTTGCAAACAGGCGAACCCAGTTCAAAACCGACAGTGTGCTTAAATTTTTTTCTCTTCAATTTTGTTTATTTATATGCTGTTTTGCTTTGAATTAGGAAGGAGAAAATGTTACTACTGATATTCTATGTGCGAATATATACAAAAGAGCAGAACATAAACGACATTGCGCTTATATCCAAGGAAAATGCCCTTGTCCAAAAATGAGTGCTTATTAATAGAATATTCATCGTCACGTTGCAGCGCATTGATTGGACCACCCACCCTCTTACAACTTGCCCGAACTATCGGTACACGAACACCATCACATTTTGGGCAACTGAAAGATGTGGTCAATAAACCATTGTCGCGCCACCATTCCAAGATGGCTTCATCCTTCTGTAAAAAGACTTCATACAAATTCCATGGATTTTTAAAATCCCCAATTGTAATGCTCCACAAACCTTCCTTAATGCATGCTTCAAATCCCCTTCTCTCTCGTGCGTCTTTCTTTTCTGTCGCTCCCTGCGGATATTTAGCGACTACCAATAGAGTCGCCAAATGTACCCCGCCTATTTCAATATACCTATTACTTTCTTCAAAACTCTATTTTTAGACCCTACACCCCCCAAAACTACAAAGTCCCATGTTTTATATGGGCTATCTCCCCAAACAAACCCTTTTCCCGAGAGAAACTTCCCTCTGAGTGGACTTTATTATAAAGTTCGTCTAGACAGAAAGAACGTTCTATATAGGTAATCGCTAAATTCCCCCCCCCCCACCTTCCGTGGATATTTAGCAACTACCTATATATTCACCAAATGTACTCGCTTCTTTCAATATACCTATTATTTTCTTCAAAACTCTTATTTTTAGAACCTTCACTCCCACCCAACCAATAAAAAAAACAAAACAAAAACCCCCAATACCCACTCTTAAAATGGACTGTCCCCCAAAAGAAACCCTTTTCACTGGAAAACTAGTGGACTATAAAGTTCGTCTATACAGAAAGAACGTTCTATGTAGGCAATCACGGAAATTTAGTGATTACCTATATAGTATCTTCTGTCTCCATACACGAATTTGACAGTCAACTAAAAGGGAAGTTTTCCCATGAAAAAGGGTTTCTTTGGGGGACATTCCATGACAGAAATGGGGCCTGGAATTTTGGGTAGGAAGGTTCTAACAATTTTGGAGTTTTTACTAAAGTAATATCTATATATCAATTCACGGGGAAAATTGAGCGACTATATAGGTAGTCGCTAAATATCCCCAGGGAGATAATCATTTATATGATAATAATAGTGTACGATAAATCATTGGATTTGTAAGCAACATTTAAGATAATGAGTATATGAAAAACAATACCTTAATTTCTTTCATTTCTGTGCCTATAAAGTCGCACTCTCCCGTCCAACTACTCGTATTCTCCAGTGCAAACGTTATAGGCACACAATGTATAATTTCTGTGTCCAAATAATCGGAAAAGAGTTTCAAAATGACGATACGCAGCTGCGTCACCTCCAAAATTTAGCAGCCGGGCCCACTCCAAGAATACTTCAAGGTTTAGTCCATTCCCATAAACAAATGTACAAACCAAAATTAGTTCGAAATGGTTAAATCCGGGAGTCCAAAATAAACGTCTTATATAAACTGACACCAACAAAGCACTACCAATAACGTCTTGAATATCAGTCCATATTTCGCTATTTCTTGCAGACATTACTTTATTTACACATGCATATAAACTGTATTATCACCGTTTAACTAAGTGAGGAAGTAGTGCAGGAACATGCATTAGGCTTTGCACGAAGTAATGAATTATTTTTTCATAACACTATTGATAATACATTTTCCGTGCTCAGTATATATATGCTTTAATGTACAAAAATCTTCTTGCTCATTCGTTACGCGCAATCCGTTGTAACTACGAAAAAAGAAGGGTGTTGTATTCACTTGACACTATAGATGTTTAATTTCACATGCTCAGTATCTGTGTACTTTAATGTAAAAAAAGAAAAATGTCTACAAATAGTAATAAAAAATGAAATAATTATAAACTTTTTAGGCTTATTTACTTCATATTTACCGAAAGGTTTTATGAAATAGAAATACGTGTATTTTTGGACGGAATAAATCTCTTTGGCATTATTAATCATGTAATTTATTCCGTACAAAAATTACAGATAAATCAAAGCATTGGGCTCTTTTGAAACAACATGTATAAATAGTAATTCCATCTTGGACGGAATAAAACTCATTATTATCTAGGAATTTGCTTATAATAATGAGCTTTATTCCGTATGAGAAGAACTATTTTGATTAATCGCAATAATTTCCACGGATCTTTTACGCTAGAAAGAAGTCTGATGATTATGCAGGAATGTGCTTAGAATAATGAGGTCTGTTCCGTATAAGGAAACCTTTTTTTATGAATTGCAATAAGTTAGCCGACTATTTTAATGCTTATAATACTCGTTATTATTCGGTGGAAGAAAATGAGTGTAATCCGTTGCAAATCACTTCCACTTGTATATTACAGAGAAATAAAAAAAAACGTATATTAGGGAGTACGGGTTGATAATCATAACATTATTATGTTAAAGAGAAACAACTTTTATCGTTGCATACATTGCATCAAGTGTCTTTAATTCAACTCGATTATACATGTATTTGATAGACACTGATGAATGACTTTGTATATTTTAGTTTGAGCTCATCGGTTTGTCGAATAGCTTTAATATGGCCATAACGACTTTCCAAGATAGCACAACAATAATTTAAAGAGGAATCATATTTTCCATAGCAAATGCAGGAGATGGCTTTGGGAGGTTTTCTATGAAAAGTGCAAGAAAAAGCTTCGGAAGATCCAGAAGATTCTTTTCGGCAACTATTTATCTTCAGAAAACTTTCATTGTTGCTTTGCATATGAAGATCGCACCAAAAGATGTGCATCAACGACATATAACGTTCTGGAGAGCTTGCACTATACATTTAACTTGTCTGCTGATGATTGTGCTCCATATTCCAATTGTGAGTCATTAATAACTTTTCAGCTGCTAGAATCAAAAGACTCATATATTTGGAAGAAACAACTTAAACTTCTATTTATTTTGGTACGTCAGTATTTGCACTGAAAACACTGAAAATGCGACACCTAACTGGGACAAAGCATCAAACGTTCAAGAATACCGTTTGGGAAATATATGAGCTCTACAAGAAAGGTGCTTGAATTTTGTCTCTGCTTGGCTCTCTATCTTTGTGAAATAGGACGAAGATTGCTTGTTGTGAAATGAGCAAGGTACCAAATTCGAGGATGTGGAACATTCAATACTGTGCGTACATGTAATACTCTGAAATCGGGTCATTTACTAGAATATTGATGTACTTGTCTTTGTTCCAGAATTATATATTTCTTTTATTACATATATCGGCATGTTTTATTGTATCATGTATATTTTAGACCTGATAGATATGTTTCTTTTCTTCAGATAGCATTTCCCCGATATTTTATGTTCAATATGTATGATTTACACGTAGCATTTAAATCTCGGAACCATTAAAGCATGTTTACGTCTGACATACTTTCTAATAAATATCTCCAATTTGTATCATATGCCACGGGCGAAGCTGACAGATACACCAAATATAAAGAAAACAATACGAGGAAAGGAAAAGTTGTCATTCGTCTTTATCTTGATGATGATGATAATCATGATAATAATGAGTAGGAGCAGAAGGAAAAGGATGAGTAGGAGGAGGGTGGGGTTTATGTGTATTCCAAATACAGAAGTTTGAAGCGAGAGTATTTCACAATATTTGTATTCCTTACGCCACTATAGCAATCGACTTACTTCAGTATAATAGAGTTATAAATCTGCTTTGATCTTTACGTTCTGTCCGCCAATTACATGTCTAAATACATAACTACTTAGGTGATTGAAAGACGTAGTGATGGATAAGCCCTATTGTTGTTAATCAAGGCTCTGTCTGCCTGTCCACGTGCAACTTGTGCTCCCTTTTATGCATGGCCGATGAACAACTGTTCGGTTATACCTACCCTTTGCAGTAGCGCAAAGGGACACGTATACAATTTTGATGACGAAACCTGACGTCAGCAAATGAAGTCAAAATGTACACCAGAGCATTTGTAAATTCAGGAAACGGAAAAGACAGTCAAAGCTGGCCGTTTTCTTCCAAAACGCTGGTCCTAAACACGTCTTATGCCGCCAGAGCTGATCATGTTCGTGTAGAAATATGTCTAACTCAAAGAGAAGGATAAATTCATCCCCAAATAGAAGTTAAATAATACAGGAAATTGTGTATCCGCCACCGAAAAGATCTGTCGGACGTAGGTTTTCAAGTTTAGTCCTGACCTTTATCATTTTACATCATCGAATAATGTGCATACGTAACTCGGTCCTTTCGCACAGTCTTGAATAGTGGGCAATATCGCTAAATTTCGCCCGATCATCCAACTCGTGGATTTTTTAATTTCATCATTATCACAATAACTTAGACAGACGCTTGGTGAATTACTGGATTTCCCAAGAGAATTCCTTTTGAAAATTCACTGCAGTTTAATACCATAGATATTGTACCACTGTTGTCAATAGCCATCGATGACACTCTGACCAAGATATTTTTTTGGCAATT
Source organism: Margaritifera margaritifera (assembly GCA_029931535.1). Lineage (NCBI taxonomy): Eukaryota > Metazoa > Mollusca > Bivalvia > Unionida > Margaritiferidae > Margaritifera > Margaritifera margaritifera. The sequence continues at coordinate 3,603 of JAQPZY010000214.1, read as the reverse complement.
ATTACATTTCCGTGCTGTAATGTTACGTATGGTCACCTTGAAAACAGGCGAACCCTTTTCAAAACCGACAGTGTGCTTAAATTTTTTTCTCTTCAATTTTGTTTATTTATATGGCTGTTTAGCTTTGAATTAGGAAGGAGAAAATGTTACTACTGAATATTCATGTGCGAATATATACAAAAGAGCAGAACATAAACGACATTGCGCTTATATCCAAGGAAAATGCCCTTGTCCAAAAATGAGTGCTTATTAATAGAATATTCATCGTCACGTTGCAGCGCATTGATTGGACCACCCACCCTCTTACAACTTGTCCGAACTATTGGTACACGAACACCATCACATTTTGGGCAACTGAAAGATGTGGTCAATAAACCATTGTCGCGCCACCATTCCAAGATGGCTTCATCCTTCTGTAAAAAGACTTCATACAAATTCCATGGATTTTTAAAATCCCCAATTGTAATGCTCCACAAACCTTCCTTAATGCATGCTTCAAATCCCCTTCTCTCTCGTTTGTCTTTCTTTTCTGTCGCTCCCTGCGGATATTTAGCGACTACCAATAAAGTCGCCAAATGTACCCCGCCTATTTCAATATACCTATTACTTTCTTCAAAACTCTATTTTTAGACCCTACACCCCCCCAAAACTACAAAGTCCCATGTTTTATATGGGCTATCTCCCCAAACAAACCCTTTTCCCGAGAGAAACTTCCCTCTGAGTGGACTTTATTATAAAGTTCGTCTAGACAGAAAGAACGTTCTATATAGGTAATCGCTAAATTCCCCCCCCCCCCCCTGTGGATATTTAGCAACTACCTATATATTCACCAAATGTACCCGCTTCTTTCAATATACCTATTATTTTCTGCAAAACTCTTATTTTTAGAACCTTCACTCCCACCCAACCAATAAAAAAAACAAAACAAAAACCCCCAAGACCCCACTCTTTAAAATGGACTGTCCCCAAAAGAAACCCTTTTCACTGAAAACTAGTGGACTATAAAGTTCGTCTATACAGAATGAACGTTCTATGTAGGCAATCACGGAAATTTTAGTGATTACCTATATAGTATCTTCTGTCTCCATACACGAATTTTACAGTCAACTAAAAGGGAAGTTTTCCATGAAAAAGGGTTTCTTTGGGGGACCTTCCATGACAGAAATGGGGCCTGGTATTTTTGGTAGGAAGGTTCTAACAATTTTGGAGTTTTTACTAAAGTAATATCTATATATCAAATACACGGGGAAAATTGAGCGACTATATAGGTAGTCTCTAAATATCCCCAGGGAGATAATCATTTATATGATAATATAGTGTACGATAAATCATTTGGATTGTAAGCAAACATTTAAGATAATGAGTATATGAAAAACAATACCTTAATTTCTTTCATTTCTGTGCCTATAAAGTCGCACTCTCCCGTCCAACTAGCTCGTATTCTCCAGTGCAAACGTTATAGGCACACAATGTATAATTTCTGTGTCCAAAATAATCGGAAAAGAGTTTCAAAATGACGATACTCAGCTGCGGTCACCTTCCAAAATTTAGCAGCCGGGCCCACTCCAAGAATACTTCAAGGTTTAGGTCCATTCCCATAAACAAATTTACAACCAAAATTAGTTCGAAATGTTAAATCCGGGGAGTCCAAAATAAACGTCTTATATAAACTGACCACAACAAAGCCCTACCAATAACGTCTTGAATATCAGTCCCATATTTCGCTATTTCTTGCAGACATTACTTTATTTCCACATGCAGATAAACTGTATTATCACCGTTTATACTATGTGAGGAAGTAGTGCAGGAACATGCATTAGGCTTTGCACGAAGTAAAGAATTATATTTTCATGACACTATGATAATACATTTTCCGTGCTCAGTATATATATATGCTTTAATGTACAAAAATCTTCTTAGCTCATTCGTACGCGCAATCCCGTTGGTAACTACGAAAAAAGAATGGGTGTTGTATTCACTTGACACTATAGATGTTTAATTTCACATGCTCAGTATCTGTGTACTTTAATGGAAAAAAAGAAAAAATGTCTACAAATAGTATTAAAAAATGAAATAATTATAAACTTTCTAGGCTTATTTACTTCATAGTTAACAAAGGTTTTATGAAATAGAAATACGTGTATTTTTGGACGAATAATCTCCTTTGGGCATTATTAATCATGTAAATTTATTCCGTACAAAAATTACAGATAAATCAAAAGCATTGGGCTCTTTTGGAAACAACATGTATAAATAGTAATTCCATCTTGGACGGAATAATAAACTCATTATTATCTAGGAAATTGCTTATAATTAATGAGCTTTATTCCGTATGAGAAGAACTATTTTGATTAATTCGCAATAATTTCCAGGATCTTTTACGCTAGAAAGAGTCTGATGATTATGCAGGAATGTGCTTAGAATAATGAGGTCTGTTCCGTATAAGGAAACCTTTTTTTATGAATTGCAATAAGTTAGCCGACTATTTTAATGCTTATAATACTCGTGTTATTCGGTGGAAGAAAATTAGTGTAATCCGTGCAATCACTTCCACTTGTATATTACAGAGAGATAAAAAAAACATAATTATTAGGGAGTAACGGGTTGATAATCATAACATTTATTATGTTAAAGAGAAACAACTTTTATTTCGTTGCATACATTTGCATCAAGTGTCTTTAATTCAACTCGATTATACATGTATTTGATAGACACTGATGAATGGACGTTGTATATTTTAGTTTGAGCTCATCGGGTTGTCGAATAGCTTTAATATGGCCACTACGACTTTCCAAGATAGCACAACAAAAATTTTAAAGGGAATCATATTTTCCATAGCAAATGCAGGAGATGGCTTTGGGAGGTTTTCTATGAAAAGTGCAAGAAACTGCTTCGGAAGATCCAGAAGATTCTTTTCGGCAACTATTTATCTTCAGAAAACTTTCATTGTTGCTTTGCATATGAAGATCGCACCAAAAGATGTGCATCAACGACATATAACGTTCTGGAGAGCTTGCACTATACATTTAACTTGTCTGCTGATGATTGTGCTCCATATTCCAATTGTGAGTCATTAATAACTTTTCAGCTGCTAGAATCAAAAGACTCATATATTTGGAAGAAACAACTTAAACTTCTATTTATTTTGGTACGTCAGTATTTGCACTGAAAACACTGAAAATGCGACACCTAACTGGGACAAAAGCATCAAACGTTCAAGAATACCGTTTGGGAAATATATGAGCTCTACAAGAAAGGTGCTTGAATTTTGTCTCTGCTTGGCTCTCTATCTTTGTGAAATAGGACGAAGATTGCTTGTTGTGAAATGAGCAAGGTACCAAATTCGAGGATGTGGAACATTCAATACTGTGCGTACATGTAATACTCTGAGATCGGAGTCAATTGTACTTGAATATTGATGTTTACTTCGTCTTTTGTTCCAGAATTATATTATTTCTTTGATTACATATATTGGCATGTTTTTTTGTATCATGAATATTTTAGACAATGATAGATATGTTTCTTTTCTTTCAGTATAGCATTTCCCCGATATTGTATGTTCATAATCTATGATTTACACGTAGCATTTAAATCTCGGAATCA
>JAQPZY010000675.1:17500-326551 GCA_029931535.1 Margaritifera margaritifera | reverse complement strand
CATTGTGGGAGAGGTAGTGCAATTACCTTTCATCTATCCTTCTCTTTTTTAAAAATATAATTATATTACACTCAATCATAGTATTATCATAATTTATACTTAAATATCACAGCGGTAAGAGTTTTGTTATAACATTACAATCAGCGGGAAAACTTCCAACACATGGAAATATTAACAAATAGGTGTGTAAACTTATATATATATATATATATATATATATATATATATATATATATATATATATATATATATATATATATATATATAGTACATAGTACTTTTATCCAATAAAGTGTATAACACAAGCTGAAAAACTTCAATCATTTGGAAGTCTTGTTGAGCAAAAAATTGAAATTGTTCAAGTAATTTTATAAATTCAATATGAAATTAACACAGATAAAAAAATTATATCAACTGACAATACGGATTTCGTTTAGCGAAGCTGTAAAACAGTGTAGACCAAGAGTCGATGGAACGTATTCGTTAATAGAAATAACCAAATTTAATTTATTAAATTTAATGGAACGATACACTGTTATTCAATGTTGTGCTGAAGTAAACATTGTTACATTAACTGTGTCGTCATGTTACATAATATTAGCATCAGATTTCCGTTCGCTCCGGTGATGAGCGTTATATTGGCTTAAATTAATCTCAGAGGCGCTAAGGAACATAAATACACATAAATATTCAGTGAGTAGAAACGCTTCTATTAAATGCTGATGGCATATTTATGAGCACAATTAAGAGTTTTCATTTTACGGAGCTATCAAGCATCGATAAACGTTTCGGTCTACACAGCCCGAGTGTTATATTTTTATTTCACCTGAAGGATCTTATTAATCACTAAACGCATTTTGTGGGTAATAGTCTGCTTAATTTCTGACTAACGAGGTCTACGGCACTTCGTGTATGTCAACAAAACCTATTCGTATGTTCAACATTATGATTATTTTAATTTCAGAAATAATCAATTTCGCAGCTATAATTTAAGAATGACAGGAAAGAGTTTGAACCGACGAAAAAAAACCAATTAAAAAAGAACACACGCACGCACACCCTAGCGAGATATTCCAACAAAATGAATGGTGGAACGTGTTATCTTGTAAATGGTAGGAAAACATGTAAAATGAAAAGGAAATATAACGATTGTCTTCAACTTTGCTTGGCTAACGATTGTGTTTAGAGCCTGTGCAAAAATGAGTTTTTTCTTTTGAAATTCGAGTTCGTACTAATAACTTAATATTGCCAGAATTTGTTTAATTTCCTATTCAATACATGTATATCTCCGAAAAGCGATTTTCCTTCTTCAAACAGAACTCGATACAAACATAATATTGATTTAACAAATTTATTAATATCTCTTGGCCATTTCTCTTTGTGTTGCTTAAGGGAATATTGACCATCATTATGCAATATGTTAATACATGCCTCCAAGAACAAAGCAGTTTATAAATGAACTAATGACACTTTTCAATGCCTTCACTCTCTATTTTTTGATAGAGAACAAAGCCCCGATTTAATGATTTACACTTATAAACAACTATGACCAAAATCGAATTGTATGTACTTAAAGGTATATTTAGTTTTTTTTAGATATTTAATTTAGTTGACCTAAAGTTGATAGGTAGGGAAAGAAAAACTCGTCTTTAATAATAAGATAGATATTAGCGGACAATCTCTGGGCAAAAACATTGCACAACAAATGGAAATCTTTCCTATCCCTGTAAAACCAGAGAAACTACAGGTTAAACGGATCATATAAAACTTTAATGGTCGTATCTTATAGACTGGAAACTAACTATGTGTATCAAATCTGCTTTTCTATTTTAAGAATTAAGCAAATTTTAGCTGAATTAATATATTATGCTATTGTCAAATTTATATTTTTAGATAACCACCTTTTTAAAGTTGTAGTCGCGGTCACTTATTGGCAAGGGTATGTGGGTGGGTGGTGAGTTGTACGCTTATATTTCATGACAAGCACTATACGGCTTAGGTAGGTTTAATTTTAAAGTACAACATTGTATACTTATAATGACACAGATTGACACAATAATGAATTATAATGTATTAATAAGAAAGTGTAGTAGTGCAATTTGTCTAGAAATCACAAACAGTGGGAAAGAAACAGGTATAATGTAAAAACGTAGTATCGCAGTGACATCCGATATTATACATTCAAGATATGCGCGAGTGTGGCTGAAAAAGAATGCAATTTGGTGGAATGAAAAGGTAAGAAAAAATGACGAACTGGTATAAATAGCAGAGAAGGGGAAGGGAGTGATTTATTACACCTGAAATAAAGGGGAAAAATTAATAATGCGCATCTACCTGAATCATGTAATTAAGTGTATGCATTCAATTTATATAGCTTAGTGCAAGAGTATTTGTAAAATAAAACAATTAATTAATTCTACTCAGCAGCCTTAATGTTTGCCGTATTATACTGTATTTCATATGATTTGACTCTGCTAGGGACATTGTATTTTTTTCAAACTCGAATTAAATTGATTAAACTATGTATTTCTCCCTTTCAATATATGAATTATCGCAATCATTCGACATGGATGTACTAATATTACATAAAATAAATTATAATCTATTTTAAGCATATAGCAGAACCATTAGTTAAAGAAATTATTAGATCCCCACCTTTGCAAAATTAATTTTGTGAACATGCCTCTTAATTGGAACGCTCTATGCGATATTGATCGTTTTCCAGTGATAGCTGGATGTGTTTTGGGGTTACTGCATTCTGATTAGATACCGGCTAAGTGCGCCGTTCTCGAGTGAAATTAATACGATAAAAATATTAATTTTATATTATAAAATGTATTAAAAAAAGAAAACAAACAGAAACTGTACTGTAATCAGCAAGATTTTGAGGTATTTACATACAATTTACAACCCACGATTTCGATTCTTTTTCAACGGGACAATAATCACTATCTGCTTCGCACCATAAAATTATACATTATGTAGTTGATCGAAAGTAAAAAAAAACAATATAAATGGATAGATTTTGGTGTTCAACTTTCGCATTCTTATATTGCAGATACATTTTCCTTCGTTTTGTGTGTAATCGTAAGCAAATCAAGCAATCGAATCTAATTGTGGAGAGAAAAAAACAACTTGATAGGTGCTTCCTCGCCGCATCCGGGATCAATACTTGACTTTGGGAATTTAAAGTTAGAGTCTTTCGTGGCATACATAAGCTCTGCATGATTTTATTAATATTTATTTTGCAATCGGTCCTCATTTCAGAAAGCATTCTAGGTCAGTATATTCATCATCATAAAATCCCATGATGGAATATTGAGAGCATCACTTTTACAATCAAAACAACATAATATCAACATCTGAATAATGCATAACAAATTGATAAATAAAAAATGATGTATGTACCAGACAAATCAGTGATAAAAACAACCAATCTCTCTCAACAGTAATGTAGTACCTTTGAGAACCTTCATCGCTTGTTATTCTATATTTTTAATGATATAGCAGATATTTTCACGAAAAGAAACATTAAATCATATTGAAAGATGCAAAAGGCAGTAAGATATGTCTATTGCGCAAATTTTGAAAAAAAAAGCAGGCAGGAACAATAACAACAACACAATTTTGGCTGTCTCAAGCATAAAAGGCTGATAACGTAATAGCATAGACGATGACTTAAAACAGAATTTTCTTGACTGTAAGTCTTGATTGATTAATTTTAACGATGTATGAAAGTAATATCAATTAGTGAAATATTCGAATATGAATTTTAATAAGCAATACATTTGCAATTTCTTTGTAAGGCATATCAAAGAAATGTTTTTAATTTTATCATTAATGACTCCTTATTGCTTTGAAAAGTTCAAATTTTCAATATATGAAAAATAGCAAACGAATTCATTAAATCGATGAAGTATTCAAATAACAGACGAAGTTTCCAGTCACTAAAAGCAACAAAAAATCTGAAACGTCTGAAACATTATTCATGCTTTATGGGATATTTGACCATCATCATTCAACTTTATGGCAGTCGTTTTTAAAAAAAAAAATCTTTACAAGATCGTAACGCTTTTGTTTCCCAAACATCGTAAATTTTTTCCCTTTACTAAATTCGGAATCATACGATCCAACTGTTAGAATTTGTAACTTTTTTACATTGGCAAGAGAATATCAACAGATGGTTACGTGTGCCTCTTTCATTGTAGAAACAAAAAGTAAGAGTTTAAAGATACAATATTTATTGTGTCGTATTAATTCATTGTTTAAGTAGAACGGTTATGACATGCAAACTCTCTGGAGTCTCTGGAGACAGTCAAAGAAATGTTTTCAAAATGTTAACAATGTGCATAAAGTAGAACTTTAACCACCGATATGAACCTATTTTTATCAATCTCTGAACACTCCATATGCAGAGATGCAAAAAATAAACCCAGAATTAAAGTACCTATATGGCTTGTGCTTTTCGAAATTAAATGTATTTCTTATGTGCTTTCTTCCCGAAATGCCTCCTCAACAGTATAGATGAGTGGACAGTTAAATCGGACATGACATTATCTGTAACATAATTTGATAGAAAGTGACAATCAAAATTTCAATTAAAATTTTAGTTTACTATTTATGTATATCATAGTTGTAGATCCAATATGAATTAGCGTATAAATATATTTGGAATAGTTTTTATTTTGAAACGCGACCTTATATTTACAGAATTGTTAAATAAAGGCCTGCAAAAAGTTGAATTAAAAACGTTAGGACAAATTCATATGTTTCAGATTTAAAACTTGTCTGATAATCTTGGAAAATGTATTAAAACAATAGTGTAATAACGTATGACAATGGTCTATTTTTTTTTTCTATGCTTTGAGAATATTTGATATAAACCTTTAAAAAAAAGATATCATATTTATGTTAATTTTGTCAAAATACCGTAATGGGTTATTTGTTTTTGTATTCCTACGTGATTACAGTAAATACTGGATAGTTTTATTTTTACGTGTTAATATTTGAAGAGATAAAGGATTAAGGAAAAATTAATTTATGTGTGTAATTTTTATTGAAAGAATAAACACCTAAATAACAACATACAGCATGTAAAGAAACACCTTTGTACTGTATAATCTGGAGACACAACGTCTCTCATTTATGGCTGATCTTCCTTTTTTCATTGTGTATTATTAGTGATAAGAATCAAATGCAAATCATGATGTTTAAACATTTGATTTTATGTTAAAAGCTAGCAGGATTTATGTTAATACTAGCAGGATTTAAGTTAAAAGCTAGCAGGATTTATGTCAAAAGCTAACAGGATTTAATGTTAAGCTAGCAGGATTATGTGAAAAGCTGGTAAGATTTTAAACATAATGGAGTGTGAAGTAGTAATATAAATTGACGGCGAATTTCACATGTTACATAGAAAAAGAAAACATCCAAATGATACTGGTCATAGGCAAGTAAAATTCTACACTTGCAAAATAAATCTAAATCCCATTGCAAAGGTGAGGTAAAAATACTGCATAATATAGCGAGAAACATGTAAAATTGCTTTTAAATGCAAAACTAAAATCTGTAATTGGATATTTAAAACCCACTGGACAGGTGAATGATCAAAGTTACAAAGTACTGCAGTAGCAAATGCACACTTTTTAGTCAAAAGTGTTCCATCTACCATAAAAATGTTCTCCAGAACAACAAAATAGGGCAAAGGGCAAATGATCATGATCCAGTCTTAATATATACATATTTCATTTGAAATACTTCTGGTAAGGCGCTGGTGTATGACAGCTAGGCTATTTACGCATGCGTAACGATATGTATTGGTGGTGTGATGGAGTCCCCTTTGTTCATGAAAGCTTTCGAGCCCCACCTTCTGTTAAGGCCATTTTTTGAAAGGTTGAGATAATCAGTTTTCCTTTGCGGTTTGGGCTAATTTCGTGCAAGGGATGAGACGTTTGTATGTGCACTGTGTACAGTTGTGTTTATTCTCCATCATGAATTCATGTTTCTTTGGATTTACAAGACAGCTCGACCAGAAGAATATAATTATTTTGATTATTTTAATTCTTAGTTTCTCTTCCCCCCGAAATAAAAACGACCAAAAACAACAACGACTAAGTTTGCAATTTATTTTTTCACTTTAGCCTCTTCAATTTTTCGATTGACTTTCTTTCCTTATCCCACACTTATAATGGGCCATTCCATTTGTAGATTGTTACACTGACAATTGACTTCAGGAACAGCTGACAGGCTACGCCTTTATATCTATATATTTGCAACATTTATATGATCTCTTGGTAAACGCAATTATTACGCTTTTAGACAGAGAGACACACCGGATCTATCCTTTTGACAACCATAATAATCAGTTCCCATTTTTTTGAGGAGCATGAATTTGTACTGAATATTTTCGGGCTGATTTTGCTTATTTTTGGAATAAATTCCAGTATATCTCGTACAAATCGCTCGGATGCTATCACAAAAGCTCGCAGACAAATTGTCAGACGGAAATATGTTGTAAATTGTTTTACCATCTGTCCTCAGGGAGATGTTTTTTCTCCGATAATTTAAGGCATATTTACATCCGTAAGGAAACCATTACATCAGATAGCACGCCTTCGCATACACTTTAAAGTGACCACATATTACACAAGCAAAAAACAACACAAATTAGGAGTTCCATATTCACTGGCTGGTTCCACACCATTGGTACACGCATTTCTTTATGTATTTTCTATCATCCAAATAATTATGTTATTATTTGCATTGGTATTTCCGTATCAGTCGAAAGTGAGCTCAGTCATTTATGTTCTGAGGTTCCATTTGTCACCTGTGGTTTTGCACCATATAATGTTTTGTTGACTGTATGTTCAATTTACTTGCTACAAATTTTGCGCATTTTTGGTTCAGCACCTCATTACTTTGACCCCTGGCAGGATTCTATTTTACGCCAGCTGTTTCCGCTCCACTCTCGGTTTCCGTACCACGCAACATACACCTCAGTTATTGACATTTTGAGAGATTTTTACTTTCTCCCCCAGAGGTTCCGCAGCACCACAGGATACTTTTCCGAAGTTCGGTTCCAACACCACTGGCACACACTTTCCCTCGTTATATTTTATATCCTCTCAATTTTATCATTACTGTATTACCAAATTCGTACCACTCAACTTCTTCATCAACTGGTGTGCAGAGACTTTAAATTTCTCCTGCAGTTCCACGTGCAGGTAAATGTGTTTCCTTTATGTTCATTTATTTTGTTTGTTTGTTTTTTTCGTATTTTGGTTCCTGCCAGCTTATCACAGATACCTCAGACATTTTCCAAAATTCAAATATAAGTTTCCAACACAGATTATCTTTTGGCGTGTGTCACTTTATTCTGTACTTTAAATATTAATTTTATTACATTTGGTACCACGTGTTTAAGTTTGTGCCTACCTTTTAAGACGACTGGCACCAATTAAGCTCCCTACTGTAGATATGGTCACACTGGCGCATCTGGTCCACATGTCTCATGACTTACATATTGCTTGTAGAATGCCACCTCGTAGGAAGGCAGCACCCATCGGTTCGAACGGCATTGACCAGTTGAAACCATGTGGGCGATATATTGCGTTGACGGAGTTTGGTTGGACTTGAGCATAGTTTCACATATAATTCCTCATTCACCACAGAGGTAATCACTCTCCCTGCAGGGCCTTTTTGCAGGATTGAGCACAAATGTTTCAGTTGTTTAGGAATGATGCGCACTAAATCCGTGGCCGTGTAAGCCAATTGTTTAGCCATTCGATATCTTACCCATGTATGTCCCACATCCACAGAAACCTAAACACTAAAGACACGGCAAATAAAATATGCCAAATAGAGCTAATATATTTGCCCATTCCAGAAAAATTTCAATGTTTACATTATTGACTTGCATTTTTAGTTCCTTCAACAAAGGATTTCTCGATGTTGGTTTTAAAGGAATGTTGCATTTGCACGCATTCAACAACATGAATCTCTACACAAGCAAACACATTAGTTACAACGGCTAAACTAGGAAACGTATTGGACTTGGGACGCTCGCATGACCCCCTTTTTGATGAAGAAAACTTCCCTACTTTAAACATTTCATCATTCAGTTCAGTTGAATAGAAACTCCCGTGGAATATTTGTAAATTTTTTCTCGCGTGTCTTACCAATTATTGCAACTCTTTCAATGACATAATCCTGTCCGAGCAGTCAACAGTTCTTTATGAAAATATTGAGAATGCATTTGCATGTATTAAGCAGCTTGGTAGGGGCGTTTTGTAACAACAAGTGACATATCCAATGATTTTCGCAATATTCCTATTTGGGGAAACAAATCTGATTACGATAAATGTTTTACCCATGGGTTGTAGTGCAAGTTGCCAGATTGTTTTAACACCTTTTGCAACTCTCTATAATAGATTGTAAACAAATAGTCAACAGCGCATATGTCTGATATTATTGATGAAATTTTTATCTAAAATTTCACTCGTGCCCAATGACAGAAAACGCTCGATTGGTTCCTAACAGTATGTGCCGTCATTGGCGTTCCTATTGCAAAATATAAAAATTTTGGCCCTATCCAAAACTGACTTTAGCTCAGTATGAATTATTTCGGTGAGAATGGCGGTTTGAATTCAACTAGACAGACTGCAAGAGTTTAATAAATCGATAAAATGATATTTGGCTCGAATCATTGTCATCATTGGACAGTTAAATCTATTATAGGTACCGTCAACTTGATTGCTTCTTGATAATATTAAATAATTTAGGCTTGTACATCTTTCTAAACATTTCGGATGATATATCTTTGTTAGTACTAGATCAGACGTTGGTGGATCTGACTATTGCGCACAGATGCGTCTGGTTCGGATGAGTCCTTGGTACATGTTAGCTGGACCTTGGGCTTCTGCCTGGGAAAATCAAAACATTTATATTTTGGAATTATACCCCATTGTTAATCTTCTTGTGTTGGAGGTTTGGCCAACAAATTCATATTTTATTACACTGACAATCAAGCCTTGGTTGAAATAAATAAAATAAACAGCAACCTTCCAAATATACATAAATCAGGCACCTCATTCGTAAATATATGACATAACATGTACCAGGTTTACATAACAGATTAATTGATGCCCTTTCTTACAAACATAGTTCTAGGTCAAGGACATGGCCCCCTATGCAAACCAATAATCACACACAATACCTTCCAAAAACAGCGCAACTCGAGAGTACACTTTAAAACTTGGCTGAAGCTCTGCTAACCCAGCAACACCAAACATATAAACAGGACTTGGAAACTATAGAGGTAATTTGCTTTGGAAACATCAATTGAATTGTCTCTCTCTATTTCAATGATAAATATATCCCTCTTCATTACGCATTTAAGCAACAATACAGTGTTCTATGATTATAACACTGTCCATAGAAGCCAAAGAGTATACCACCTTACAGTGAGACCGCCTTATAAGAAAGTAAATGATACATATAATTTTACCATCACAAAATGAAATTGGGTCTTTGTGGCGGGAACTGTGAAGGGCCTTATACTTAGGGGGTGCTGTAGTGCTGTATGCATCATCCTGAATGTCTACTTTGGTGATAGCACTTGACTATGTGCACAAACTATATGGCTTAAAAATCCTGCTTCCTTTTAAAAAAATTCAGAAACTTTCAAATCATTCACAAAATGAATCTCATGATGTTCGCATGCCCATTGGCCAAAAGTGCACTGCATAAAATCACTGCAGCATGATTGCATGCCCTATCAAGCGAAGCATGTATTGTGCAATAATTACCATGGCTTTCCATTCTTATCTCAGAATACGCGAAGTATCAGTGAAAGCAGCTGCAGAACAATATGATAATTTTATCCACCTATCTCTAGTCTGGTTTTCTCAGAAGAGTCTGAACTAGAATATTTGCAACTTCAAACACAGCTCAAGACAACCCTATCAATTATCTGTTTCATCTCAATCTGTATTTGCCCTGTCACACAATTGCAAGTTTACTTGTCGCTTAGGGAAAATATTCACAGACTATTACTTGCGTACCCAAACAGAAAATCAGCTACCAGGGCAGATATTAATTCAGAGCTAAGACATACACTCTGCTTGTGCGGTTTCAACTACGATCACTTTAGCTCATATAGTTTAAGAATAGGAGTTGCCACTGAGGCAGTCAAACAAGATTTCAATGGCAATAACTACGGTAATACAACCACAGGAAATATAATGCGTTTAAAACATTCTTTACCTCAATCAGAGTCTCAGCATTGTTGCATAAGGAATTTTGTCTGCCGCTTCTTTTTACTTCTTCCAGGTCTTATTGATTTTGCAGACCTGGATATAGTGAGAGTATACCATGCGTACTTGAAATACTGCTTCATTCTGATACATCTACATTTACCTGCCATCTTGACTATCAGGAGCGTATGGGTGTGCTCTACAAACTCATTAGACGGCAAAGTAAATAGAAAGGTACTCATTTTATCTGCCAAGTTTCCTCGCTGATCTACAAACAAAGCTGGACTTTGACTCCAAATTAGGATTTTGGGGAACATTTCTGAAATGAATGACTGTTCCACCCTGACACATCTACATCTATCTGCCAACTTGACTTCAAGGAGTGTACGAGGGTGCTCTGCAAACTTCTTGAACAGCAACATAGATAGGAGGAATGATATGAGTGTTTTCTACCATAATTCATCACTGATCTACAAACAAAATAAAAACTTACACTCCAAAGCATGACTTTGTGGGACATTTCTGAGACTTTTTCTCTGATCAGTGACGTGGAGATGCTGGTTCTTTTTATTGGATTTTCTTTGTCATTTACATTATGCCTGGAGGTTCTAACATTATAGAGTATCATTAGTCTGTCTGGACTCGTAAGATCAGGGCTTTCTGTTCAGACATGTACATATTTGTTTCTGCATGAGCCCATTTTCCCATTCAGATGATTCTTTCATATTCTATGATGGTATATAGAACTTTGATGCAATAACCAATAATTGCTTTGTTTTTCTTTAATATAAATATTCTTTTTCCTTTGAATAAACGGACATTTTGCTTGAACGTAATTGCTTAGTTGCCTTTCTATAATGTGGTTCACTGTAGATGCTTTTTTATTACCAAATCCCCATCACGTATATTTACATCTGCACAAAGGTTGGTTTGATGCTCCCATCTTATTCTTTTTTGGCTGCCAGAAATATGGAAAAGATCAGCTTCCCATATTTCTGTTCTGGCGGTTGCAACCGCAAAAATTCCTCCAAATACGGTGTGATTCTGAGTCCAACCTTTACCATGTTTACTTTACGTGCATTTTCGAAACAGTTGCGTTATGCAGTGGAAATGCATTTTAAATTTTTGGTTGTATAAGTTTCTTTCAATAAAGTGTCGAAAGTGTTCAGCATCAAACACTATTGGGACTTTGTTGTATTTATTCGATCATGTAATTTGAACTCCATATATTTGCTATGAATGATCTGAAATGTAAAAATTTTGTCATCACTCAATATCCCTTCCTTCTACAACCATTTGTGTTGTAAAGTGTGTTTGTGTGCTTGTAGTTCTCTCTTCTCTCAGTCTCATTACATTTAATAGTACTGTACTGTATTTACCTCTTTTTCAATGCTTTATCTACACTCCCGTTTCCTTCTTTCCATCATATATTCTAACCTTTTACTGTAGCTATTTGTACTTATGTCCCTTACACACCATATCTACACACGTTGATCGTCAAGAACTCCTTCTGTCTTGCTACAGCTGTCAACGAACACCTTGTGAGAGTGACACTAGCTCATAAGAACATCTCAAATAAAACCATTTACGCCGGAGTAAAGAATTTATGGGAAGATATGATCGGTTCCTTTTTTCATTGCAAGTTTTCGTGGCTCGGACCTATTTTAAGGGGAATTATTTTAAAGGTTTCAGGTCAAGTTACCTGTTAAACCAAACAGCTTTCTTTTGCGGTTTCATTGCGTTCAAGGATTTGCTCAGAACGGGCGTTTTGAAGTCAATTAGACCATTTCAAGTGACGAGACGCTTGTGTGTACACGCGGTAGAAAGAAAAACAAAATGGAAGCAGCAAACGGGGTGGAAGTGGGTCTAAAATTTTCTTTTGAAGCTCATGATCACAGATTTAAACAAACTTTTGACTATTACTATGCAGCTCCGCTCTTCCCCAGCGCATCCTGTGTCGTAAACAAAGAATGACTTTCACATTCATACATCCAGTATACAAATCTGAACTCTTGCAGCAAATGTTTACTTGAAATGAGTAGCCCTACATTGGAATGTTCTTAACATCAATATCCAATGATCAAATGGTAAATGGTTCAACATCCTTGTTGCCAGTCTTTGCAGTAAAAAATATATACACAGTTCTCTGTAACCATACGAGTAAGTCATTGCAAATCAGCGCATCTACTGCACGAAGGAGAAAACATGATCAGCTGTGAATTTGAAGTTTGTCGTCCCCTTTCTTTGCTATTCAAATACATTACCCTTTTCACTGTAATACTGAAATTATTATTATTATCATTATTATTATTATTATTAAGGATAAGATATGATAATATTCTTCGGAATTGTCTGGTTCAACCCCCCCCTCCATATATATATATATATATATATATATATATATATATATATATATATATATATATATATGTAGAACAGTTTTTAAAAAATCTGTAGTAAGCAGAAATAAACCTTTACATTCTCAGTTTATGTGTTTTTAGTTACATACAGAAAATAAACAGACAAAAGAAATAAGATCAATTACGGAATCGATCTTGCAAACATATCACAGAATCTCTGGAATGCGTACTCTTTCAGAAAATTGTAAGTACATGCATTCAAATTGCTTCCATAAATGAAAAGCATATAGAACCAATCAAATACATTTTCTATTTAAAGTATTTTTTTATATTTAAAATGTATCCCTTAAAAAGTATATGACAGCATGATATTGCATACTGTATATGTTTGAAAAGTGAGTGGCCTTTTGCAATTTTTCCCTAATACTAGTATCAGAAGTCTCTGACACGAAGTGAAACTGGTGCTCAACAATAAAACACACATGGTCACACGGAACAACTTTGCGAAGCAGAGATGATGGGATTTTTTATAGGATCCCTCTGATGGCAAGTTTAAAAGAAATGTTAAATATCTTCGTGTTGCTGATTTCAGCGTTAGATATAATGTTAGATATAACTTGAAAAATCTCGAATCAATAAAAAAAACTGTTTTTGCTTCAAAAAAGTGATTTTACTAGATACTATTAAGCTAACGAATAACAAGGAAAAAATCGCAGCCATTCGCGAGATATATGGGGACATGGTACGTGGCGAGAACTGGGCCCCGTCCAGTAGTATTACCATTTGCATGATGTATTTACTGGAAGTTTGTACTATTTTGCTTCGCTAAAATCTACATACATTTTCTTAACGATGAGTAGAAGCTTCAAGAGAAATTTAAACAAAGCTCCATAAAATAATGTTACATTACCTGTATAGTCGGTGGATGTAAAACAGAAGGTTGTTTCGTAAAATACTGCCTTTAACGTTTTCCTGCAAGGAAACGCGCAGCTATTGAACTTCGAAGTTTTTGCACCATACATATTCTTTTAAGTTTGAAGTTTTCAAGAGAAACTATTTCAGAAATAATGCAGAGTACAATGTCATATGCAGGAAAGATTGCCATAGAAATAAGAACATATACATTAGTTTCCATGACAAATTGACCAATTATAATTTTGTGCCACTGATCAAAATTAAAAGACGTACTAGTTCAATCAAATTGTTGCATGGATATAAATGTTATTCTCACCTTTCAAATACATCAGATCCTAGCATACAAATCGTACACATGAATAGGGCTCATTGGGTCAGACATTTTTCATCTTCTCGTCGAGGCTGGTGATTCTAATTAAAATTGTCATTTATACATTTCTTATATCAATCTGTTGTTTCATAAAAATAATGAGATAATATTATTTCTCAAATTTGGTGATTTTCTACTCGGTCACATTTTATTTGAACGATTCTCATTGAATCACACAATATCTATCCTCAGTCGAATATATTTGTCATATTGATATAGCATTGTTCCTCTTAAGCAAATCGTTAGAGAGGCGTTACATTACATTAGATATTTTGAGATGCTCATGGTTCGTAATGATATTCATAAAAATAACTTTAATATAATCATTTGATAATAAATATTTCAAATACTATGGCTGATATTAAGCTATTTGTCTGCAAATATACCGCGATGTCTAAGGAACAGAATGTCTCGTTGCTTATGTTGTATGTAAGACAATCATGTTTGATACTTTGCAATAATGCTAGTGCTATGGATTGTGCTTGCCTTGGAAAGATGAAGTATTCATATGTGTAAGAAATATTCTTTAACATGCTAATTTCCAAGAAGGTCAAGTCAAACAAAACATTATGGCAAGAATTTAATTTAAAGATCTCAACAGCTTTGAACCGAGATAATTATGAAGAAAAGAAAAAAAAATGTGAAAATAAGTCGCAGTAAAAACATATTACGTTAACTACACACGCATCGGCTTTAAATTTGAAAGAAAGCAAACTGTTTTGTACCAATTAAACAGAGATTGGCAAAATTTTAATTTAAAAAACCACATCAAGACAAATCTGGTCATAAGAGCATAAATAAAGTACCAATTAATTATCGAATGAGTACTAAAATTGTAACAAGTGTTTACAATTCTAACGTTTCCTAACACACCACATTCGCTGTTTTATTTGCAATTCATAGGAAAGGCACTCATTGTAAAAATGGTTTTATGTTTTAGAATATGTAAAATATTCGATAATTTACTTTTATATAATCATGCACAAATTAAGTGAATATTTACAAACAACTAATTATGTTTTCATTTATTTGAAGAAGTACATGAAATACAAACAGCTGTTGAAAGCAAGGGTTATTTGTATTGGGCATTGTTCTGTATTCTGACGATTCTCCGACATTTACTGGGAAGATGTGCCTGCATGTCTGTGCAATAATATAAAGAAGGAAAATATGTGCGCTCGCACTTGTACAGTTTAAGTATGAGAGAGAAAGGCAAAATGATGGAGTATTTGGTCCCATGAAATCAGTGTGTTCATTTACTTTTCGCCTATTGCCATTGTTCAGATTGGAGCGTGAAAAAATCGGAACGTTTCCTAGAGTAAGTTTTCTTTACAGTTAGATGGTTAATATTATGCCCTGCAAACGTTTAAAATGCAGTAGCTTCCGTAAGCTTCGCCCTTGGGCTCCCACCAGGGATTCCATCTCACAGACCCCTTGCCTACTTACTTGTTTACCCCCTGTCACCAAAGCTATTTCTGAGGGCAGGTCCTTATTATTGTTTGTGTGTATGTATATATATATATATATATATATATATATATATATATATATATATATAAACTAGGTCATCAATGATAATAATAACACTTTTTATACCCGAAATAAATTTCATAGGAAGCAATGGCAGCAATCCACAAACAACTACAAGCGTAGTTGAATTCTAACAATTCGGTCATATATTGCATCCTGCATATCTAAAAGGGCAATAACTCTTACAAAATTCAAAAGTCGTACAAGGATTTGTTAATATGTGTATCTTTGGATGATGACAATAATATGTAGCGAGTTTTATACCAAAACATAAAAAACTGTTGAAAAACTTAGGGACCAGTTCCTCTAACAAGACAGTTCTTTGGGATATGCGTCCAACACTGATCTTGAAACTGTATACAAAACGGCTGATGATATACTTAATCTTGTGAGGTTATTTGCTGATTATATGTACTTGGGTTATTCGTCAAAGGATGCTGATCAAATTGTATGCGTTTTGAACACTGATCTTGAAACACTAAAGTCCTAGTCTAACCAATGGTTTGTGAAGTTTAATCCAAACAAAACCGATTTTATCTGTTTATTAAAGTTGTCAGTTTCCCTCTCAAATCTAGTCTTTCACAACGAAATACTTAGCTTTGCACGATGTCATATGCATGTGGGTGTAATTTTTTTGTAGTAACGGAAATTGGGCATAACATATACACGATGTATGTAATTATGTATCCAAGACTTTTACAAGACTCTGACGGATTAGAAGAAACTCCAGTTAGATACAGCACGAATTGTTACTGGACTTACCAGAAGTACCAGATTGAAACATGTTTTGGGAAACTGTTTGGTCAAAATATTGCGAAAGACGAAAACAACACAAATGATGTACCTTGTATAAAATTATGGAGAGATAATGCCCATTTTATCTGTATGATCTATTACCGCCTGTCTTACGCCTAATCTAACAAGTTATAATCTAAAAATTAGATTTGATTGCAAAATTCCACATTTTAGATTAGAAATATCAAGGAGGTCATTTACTACTTTGACCTGATCTTTGTGGAACAACATTCCTGAAAATGTAGGACTTGACCTATCCTTGTGGGAATTTAGACGACTTATAACTTCTGAAGCATGTGAACTAACTATATACTTACTATACATACGGTGAGAGGAAATATTATATCCTCCGTGCAATAATTAAAAATAATTGTAGCGCTCTAATTAAATAACCGTTATGTAGATCAAGGCAGGATTTATATATTCTAATAGTCTGATTTGCTCTTTCTGTTTCAGCATTCATTTATTGTTCCAGCAACACCACATCCCCTTCCTTTATCTCCTTTGTACAAGAATAACGTATTATACAGATTCTTGGTATGCTGATAGAATTGTATGGATCTTATTGTGAAAGTTTTTTTGGTAAGATGATGAATTCTTTTTGGTAATGTTTAGACTCATGAAAGATGAAACATATCAATTTTAACTAGTCTTTGGTGTGATTTTCTTGAAGATCAGCTTATATTGAGGGCCCATTTACATTCCAGTCATTCGCTATATATGCAAAAATTTTCTATCGGTTATTTGAAGACTATTTTATTTTGAGCCTTGTTAAAGAAAATTAGACCGTGAATCTTTGTTTCGTACAACTTTGACATTGTATTTGATAGAGTGGGCGTTGGTGGAGAAGGTGACGCTTTTGCTAACAATGATTTTGGTAATGAGTACTATAACGATGAACAAGACAACGATCTTTTTTGTTAACCTCGACAGTAAAATTATCCTAGGTTGAGCTTTAATGTGTGATAAGAGGAAGACATGAGGCATCTACGACAAATGTAATATTTAATCTTTAAATCTACAAATAATATATCTTGGCTTGAAATAGTATGACTCGAATCTTTAAAACGATTTTGATACATATGCAATGTCAACTGATATGATTCTGATCTTGGGCGTATTAGCGTTATCTTGTTGATTAAAGGCAGCACTTTCTGTAAGTTGATGATGGAAGAACCAAAACTGCCAAAGATCAGTACATTCCATCCATTAGTAAATAGGATGTCTTGATTTCTCCTACCTCACACATAGTATTTAGAATTCTTTTCCACATAATATCTGATTTGGCAATGGATTCACAAAGCTCCTTAACTTCAGTGTGCACTCAGACTCAAAGTTGCCTTTGTCAGAAGTCTTGTATTTGTTAATTGTTAAAAAATAACTATATTTATTTAACATATATATGTATAGAAATGTGTCGTTACTTTGAAATCTCATGTATTGTAATTAGTTTATTTAATGTGAGCTATTAGTGTGCACTCATATTTCGTGAATACAAGATCAGAATTCTCACTTTGCTGTTCTTAGTTGTAACACTGTATAAATTGGCCTGATTCGTTATATGATATGTACTATTGGTTGCAAAACAAATCCCCCCCCCAAAAAAAAAAACAAAAAAAAAACACACACACAAAGTTAACCTTTGTCCGAAATATGTCAGTTTCCAATGCAAATATCAGACATTAAATGACGATACTATATGTTTTATCGGTAATTCGCGTTAAGTACAAATATACATGTGTCTATTTAATTTAGACAATACATGAAATCTATCACACTATTCTTGGACAGTATTAATAATTGGATTGGAGGACCCTAAAGGCTCATTACATAAAGATATCTGGATTTGAGCAAAACCTTTCTCTCATATAATCATAGCAGGCTCTAAAACAATATCTATTTTTTCAGAAATCTTGTAAATACAAATATAAAGCGTGTATATCAAAGAGTCTAATATAAATTACGAGGTAAATAGTAATTTATATCAATATTGATACAGCAGCGATATATGTATAAGTTAATTAACGCTTATAAATGTTTGCTGTCAGAATTACTTTAAGCGCACACAGGTGGTGAGAATAAGTTGGAGTAGGAAGAGCCTACCAAATAATCCGTCACTCATTTACTACTTATAACCTATCTTTAAAGACAGGTGATCTTGAAAAACAGATGTTGATAATGACAATTTTAGTGCACAGAGAAACATGTACAACAGAAACAGCTGATATATTTAACTGTGCCTTTGATTAGCAAGAAACGCTAGTTTATAACTCAAGGCATAAGCTGACATAAATTAGTGAAACGTTATAACAAGTCTTTTTATGGTATACAAGTACATAGAAATGTTTGCAGTCAATAACATTAAAAAATAACTAGTGGGTCAAAGACATTTTTTTGAGGAAGAAAACAGCATGAAAATACAGCGAAATGGATAGAAATTTTTCAATCCAATTTAGCTCATCATTAAAGATCTAAACCATAACAGTTGTATTAATTTTTCAGGGAATAAAGAAAGAAAGAAAGAAAGAAAGAAAGAACTATTTCAAAATTATACCAGTTTGTTCAAAATTATGTTTGTCAAAATTACAAGACAATTCAGAAGAATCAGCAATTATGAAGTAAAGACATTTCGTCAAGCTTTTTATTGTTTACACATCTAAACAGATTTTTCCATGCAAATAATATGAACAATATACTTGCTTTTACATTGTTAAGAAAGAGAAGATAAGCACTTCATGTCGAAATTATGAAGACCATTTAGTTTTTATGTTATGCCATACAACATATAAATTATCCCACCCCCAACCCCATCTCCGATATATTTGCTTATATTTTTAGCCAACTAATTGTTATTGGAATATCTTTAAGCTAACAAACTAACTCGCTTACCAACTAACTAACCTACTACTAGGTAACCAACGAACTAGCACACATACACACACACGCATACACACACACACACAAACATATATATATATATATATATATATATATATATATATATATATATATATATTGCATGCATATGCTTTTGTGTAAACGATATAGCTTTTGTGAGGGAATGCCAGGTATCAGGTATTATGTATATAAAATACATTTTAGACCAAGAAAGTTATGACATGGGCTGAATATGCTCACTAGATTATTCAATTACTAAATTCCATTAAAACATTATTACTATCTGTACGTTCTCTTGTCATAGATTAGTATTTAGAGTATGTATGACTTCAGACGTCTTTGTAGACAACAGGCTAATCTTTGATGCTGACTCGCAGGTGTTTTGTAACCCACTTGTCAGATATTCAAACAGATGGATAATGTCATTCCGATCTGCATCTGGGTACAGCAAAGCCAATCTGTTGATTCAAGTTTATTTTGCTATGAATATCTTACCACAGTTAAAAGGAATTGTTTTATAACTGATAACAACAAATCTCAGTTCGTCCGAATTAACATGGGTAAACTCAGAGGTTGATGTATTGAACGTAATCCACTATTCAGGAAACAAAGGAAGGCTCCATGTTAAAATGTTATTCCTCATTGACAGAGACTAAACTATAACACATATTTGTCATCAAATTAGGTATGAAATCGTAAAAGTGAGAAATAGTCTGCAGACAAGTTTCTACTTTCTCCATGCCTTGCATTTTATGTTTGCAAATGTTCATGTCTCAAATACTACTGTCTGTAGTCGCTTATAAGTATCATCCATCTGCATAATGTGCCGGCAGATCTATGTTATTAGTTTTAATAAGGAGTCGTAAAAAGCTGCATAGATCCAGATTTGCTGGCGCATTATGCGATGGCAGATCTGGGTCTGTACTGTTTGTGGTTGGATCCGACTTACAAGCGAGTATAGACGGTGATTATCTTTTCTAAAAGTACATCATCTACATTTGTCATTTTTACTTTAGACGCTTCGATTCAAATAATATCAATAACACATGGCTCAATAAGCTTTCTAAATACATTGTCTCTGGGTGATATACACTACAGCAGGGCCATCTGTTGCCTCCATATTAATAATAACGATTACTGTAAATGTCAGTTAATTTTGTTTTAAAAAAATACACGCTTAGCAGGAGTTACGTCCCTTCATCCGATATTGCTTAGATTGATTCCGACAGTGATTATAGAAGGAGAATGTACAGTTTTATTCATGGCTTAAAATCCTGTTGTTAAAATATATTTTTCTCTGTTACAAACTACAGTTTAATTTCTTTGATGTTCTAATACTGTCAAAAAGTTGACTTTCATGTTTTACGTTTAAGTCAAGACATTCTGATTTTCCCGAAATCATGCAGTTGCAATTCCGATCTATATAAAAAATAAAGATTGGATTCAAAGTAATAACGCTTTTTATTCAGTGTAAATCCGATTTGCATTACATCAATACTGAGTTCAAACCAATTAGGCGCGTCATCTAAAATTTTCTAACAATGCTTCCATTAGACATAGTCATGTAAAGTTTGTAAATTAAAAGTTTTCTTTTGTTTTTATTGTTTGCCTTATTTGTCTTTTTTGTAATTGCTTTCGACAAAGACTCAATGAGAGTCGAAAGCGCTTATGTAATTAAAAATTTATTTAGCATTTATTTCAATCAATCCTTAACACACGCGATCTCCTGCCCGATGCAGTGCATATGAAAGGAATGTCGTATGATTTTGTATTCTCTCTCTCTCTCTCTCTTTATATATATATATATATATATATATATATATATATATATATATATATATATATATATATAGTGCATAGTGTTCCAAAACCGAATTGCATTTTTTTTGGGGGGTGGGGGTGGGGGGTAAATGACCGATAACATATTCCACATACATATAATTCAAAGTGTTATCGTGCCCATCTAACTACAAGAAATACGACTGAACAAATTACAGAACATTGATGTTGTTTTGGCAGTCATTGCCTTGAGGAAGAAAATAACTTCTTTTTCATCCTTTCCCTACATGATTTACCAATTTGAAAGAGACTTTTCAAACTATCTCGTAGCATGCTTTTATCTTCCTTCCAGAAAGGTAAAAGAACACGATGCGTTGGTAATTGACAGTAGCTTGCAAACGAAGAACGGCAACAAAAAATAAATAAAAAACTAAAATAAAAAAAACAAAACAAAAAAAAACAACAAAATAAAAATTAAAAAAACATATTTACAGTTTTGACATAAAATCTCCATAAATGTAAGTAAAAATGAGCCTAAAATTCTGAAAGCATTTTTTTTCATTCCTAATGTATGAAATATTTAGTTCAATGTAAATATATGGAGTATGTCTAGTCCCCAGGATAAAGAAAACCAAGAATCATAAGAACACATTTATCGTCAAGTAATTAAATAATACAGATTTGCAACATTTAAGACATTGTAAATGACGTTGTTCAATTCTTTGGAAGAGCAATGTAAACATGTTTTGGAAAACAAAAAACAACAACTACATGGAGCTATAGAAACGAAGGGAATAATTTTCTAGCCTACACTACAGGGGCAACAGAACAAACTGCCGAGATTTAGTTTTCTAAGCCTTGTATATCGTCGAGATTTGACATCATAAAATGATATATAATAATCACAACAATTATGACTTCTGAAATGGAATGAAAGCAAACAAGGGATACCAATAGATGGGGACACCAGATATAGTATTGCTGTTGGTATAACCCAGGAATCTGTTGTACTGTTAACTTAAAGGAAATTATAGGAGAGGTTGTGCATCAAGAAATTTTTTTAAAATATAGTGATAAAGATATAAACTGACTGAATAGAAGGATTTTGAAGAACATCTTTATACCTTGCAGTGACTTTGCTGTCCATTTTTGTGACTTCATTTGGAATATACCAATCAAGTTCTGTGCCCATATCCAAGAAAGTACAACTGCTCAATGGAAATGCAAAATTAAAATTAAAAAATACAGATCTTGCCTAGAATATATGTAGGTTTCTATGAGGACAGTCTCCGGAAACTCAAACTTCCATCCCTTGCATATTGCCGATTTAGAAGTGATATGATATGAAATCGTTTGAATAATCACTGCAAAGTATGCTACTCGTCACATAAAAGACTGGTTTGCTGTTTGCTGTTATAATACACCATTATGTCTATGTATTTTTGTAGGCGTTATTCATTTACTGAATCTACAATATTCTGTTCAAAAAATCTGGTAGGTATTTTAAATAACATCATTAATAAAAAATATTAATGGTTTATCTCGCATAATTTTAACATTTTGTACCTTTAATTTTTAGAATTTACTTTTTCATTGGCACCATATATACAGGATTGTGCTGATGTGCCAGACATCCTCATTTTATCTATCTATATGTTAATATTGTTTGTTTTTCAGCTTCCCACCATCCTACTTGCTACCTACCGTATATACTCCAGTATAAGTCGAATTCAACTGCAAACAACATAGACCCTGATCTGCAGTCGCATAATCCGCTGGCAGATCGGGGTCTATGTTGTTTGTTCTACTGATTATTCCTAACAAACAGCATAGACCCAGATCTGCCTGCGCATTATGCAACGGGAGATCAGTGTCTAAATGTGAAAGTGTACTTGTGCAATAAATTGGCTTTATTTGCTATTCATTGTTCCCATACACGTCATAAAAATGTAGACGTCTGCCCTCTTAAGTCTCCATAAAACCCCATGATTCTCTGATAGAACATACAGGGGCTCGGTATCATAGAGGAGACCCAGTTTTCAATGCATCCGTAAGTACTACCATTAGACATAATTCTGCTTTGATTTGCAAATAAATGCTGTTTAGTGAGTGACGTATCTGAGGGACATGATATTTCTATTTAATCACCATTTTTTTCTTCTTTTTATTCTTGCAGATAATGTCGGTTTTGTGTGGATCGTAAACTCCAATGGACATATGGATATAAATTACGACAGCAAATCCATCTAGAAGAGGTAACAACATTTCTAGATCATCTCTTGTTTGATAGAGAATTACCATGAATCCACGCGCACTGTCAAAAATGATTTACAAGGCTGAATAATCAGATCCTCGGGAGAGTTCTTCAGGTTAACGGTTGCTGCTGATGATGATGACGCCAAATCTAAGATTTCGAGCACATAATACAACGGACGTTGCATAAAGCTCTAAAACACGACATGACCCCTTCCAATATTCCTGATTCCGAACGGATTGCTTCACAGAAAGAAATATAGATCCTAAAAGAAAACATCCCACAAATTGTTTCGATTGAAATAAATTGCATCGATGTCAAATTTGCTACTAATGTAATCTAACTTACCAATTATTTCTAACTCATTTGGAAGCTGATGCATAATGTATATATTAATTATGCAAGTTTTAAATTTCATTGAATTAGAAACAAGAAAACACAAGATTGTGTAAATTAGATAACGGTAGTTTAATCCATAGACTTTATATATGTCAAATCTAAATTTCAACTTTTCTTTTTGATCCTTTCTTCGTTTTTTTCTACTATAATAATGGATGGTTATACCTCAATTAGAAAATATACAAAAGTGACCTGCTATTGCTTATAGATACAGCGTACACATATCACATGAGAGTAAACAATTAGAGAGATTGACATATTCAAGAGAAGGAAAGAAAGATTTAGAGATAAAGAGAAGGAAAGAAAGATTTATAGATTCAAGACTTTTCATTTCTCACAGATTAACAAAGATGCACCTTTTCGTCTAACTAATGTTCATCTTCTGCTCTGCTTGGAATAAAGTCAGTCAGCATATTAAAGCCGCATTCCACTAAAAAAATCGTAAATTGCGATAAAGGCATGCATAACTTTGTAACTCTTCAAATCTAGAACATTAAAAAATATTTGTGTACAGTGGGACAACAGATTCAAAAAATAAAGTGTGTTTATCGGGGCAGGGAGCGACTGTGGGCTGGTACCTTTTGACAAATGATGTAACATGTAAATGAGCTAGAGTGAAGAGTGATTACCAGTATGTTGTCTGTCAGAGCTGAATATGGTGGCTTATCCAACATGGCCTAACTGTTTGACCTATCATTAGAATAGTTATTAGGGATTGGTTCATCCTATAAATAGGTATAGTGGTGTGCATGCACTCTGCTTAGTATATATCAGCGAGATAATTTAACCATACTATATACAATTGGGTGACGTTGGAATGGTACAGTCCTACATAATCATACAAATAAAATATATAAAATTGTCTTATCTTTTATGTGTGTATGGGTTGGTGATTTATACACGTAATTGTACGTCATGTACTCGTCATTCTCATATCTTTCATTTCCCTTTTTTTCTATATTTGTTATTAATCTCTCAAAGGTGGAAATAATGAATGGAAATGCACTGCCATACCTTTTGATCAAGTGGGCTCGGCCTCTTATTAATTATTCTATTGAAAGGCCGTTCTGTCATTCTGGTCAAGGTCTAACTTCATTTCTCGGCTTGCATATAATTATGAGGCGAATGCAAATTTATTTTAACAAAAATGACATGAACATCACCTCGCTATTTTATTTTGGTGGGAATCTCTTATATATTTAGCACGCGTTCAACATACAAAAGGTAAAATAATAGATGCATCACTTGTGTATAATTTAAAATTTATAATTTTAAATTCAGTGTGTATTGTAAATAAAGGTTCTGTTTTTTTCTTTCAATTGAATGAGAAGTGGCTTAGAGAAATTGAGATAGTTATAATGACACTTGAATTTAATTGTGCTATCTGAAAATTATTCTACTTCCAAAAACATATTTCGTCATTGTCAGTTATCTTAAAAATAACATGAAATTACACTATGTATGTATAGGAATAAAAAACAAAACAAAACAAAAGAAACAAAAAAACAGTTACTAAACTTTGATGACATATTATTGATGAATGACGCGAGATATAAAGACGGTTTATATACAACATATATTTTCGACTTTCGATTACATTATATTTAGCTTTTGTTATGTTTCGTGTATTTCTAAAACAACCACATCAGCGAAAGCTTTGTAAAGGACGATGGATAATGGATGCGGATCACTGTACACTTACATTCTAGTGATAGTTATCAGCAAACGGCATTGAGAACAACAGTGTCATATGTACAATATCAGGACAACGCCTGAAGCCATCCGAATGATTTAGGGGCACTGCTAATAGTCAACTTGTCAAATCTTTCCAGATAATCAAACCCCGGTTGCTTCTTTTGCACAATAACCATTCACCATGATTATAAGGGAGACCTCCGTGAAATGTTTATCGATAGTAACTTATCTTCGCCTCCAAAATAATACTAATATAAGACTGGATTTAAGATATGATCTGAAAATTATTTGCAGATTATGACTATGATAAGTCGTTAATGACATAATGGTTTGAAATTAGAAGAAAAGATATCGTCCGGAAAAACCCTACCACAAACTATGCGACTTTAGTGTTCATTTTTATTGTAGCATACGAAAGACTGATCTTTACTGCTAATATCCCTAGTACTCAAAGTGAGTGAATAGAAGAAGATAAATAAATAAATAAAAAAAATGAACACAAAATAATCTAAGGAAGATTAATCTTAATGGGAAACAATAATAAAACCAAACTAAGTGAGTAATGGAGACAGGTAAATAAATAAATAGAGTTAATTAAATAATGAATAAATGAATGTATTTAATTCAGTAAATAAATAATAATAAATAAATAAATAATAATAAATAAGTAAATAAATAAATAATTTAGAGACTGATTTATTTCATTAATTCCCTTGCAATATATAATATATACTTAATTGGAAAGACACGTGCTTCCGTATTATTCAATCCTTGAAAGGATTGTTGCTCGTCATATTGAGAAAAAACAATTGTACCTCAACTCACACCGCAGCCATTTGATTTCCAACATCCCGAAGCTACTAAGCTACTTATCACAGCAAACATAATTATTTTTCAAACATTATTTAACCGTAAATACATGAAATTAAAATTACCAATTGAAATCCACATACCAAACAGAGAGAAAAGCACTTATCCCTTGATCCCACATCGTATGTAGGGATACATGATTATATGAAAGAAATTTATATAGAATGACAAAAATAAAATCAAACAGGTTAGAGTGTTACCATCCGTTCCAAGCGGGAAGAGAGCACACGTCGCCTAATCCACTCAATTTATATTATATTATAAATCCGCCGCACTTGGTGGATACAAATGTCACACATCTATCTATCCATCGATATTACTTGCAATCTTTATGTTTTCTTTCCTTTCCACCTATCGTGCTATGATACAAACCCGTGAGTGTGACTATTATGAGGGTCACTGTCGAGTCTTTATTAACATAGTTTCTTTTAATTTTTCATGTTTTTTTTAAAAAAAATTATATATTAACACACTGATAATGTTTGGTTTAGTTCGACCGTACTTCAGACGAAGATTCTTATGAAATAGCCCACATTGCAACCATGACACATAAGTTCTTGTTTTGTACTAACATTTATCTTAATCCTGACTGAAGAAGATTGAAACCAAAAAAGTGCTATAACCGCTACGATGACGTGATCTCTTCTCAAAGACATTTTTAAAAGCTGCTGGATAACATCGCTTTAGTGGCTGGCTTAGCACATGACCTGAAAACTTAAGAAATTATTATTACATCTTTATTATCTTCATCATCATCATCATCATCATCATCTATTCCACATCCTCTTTCAATGTAAAATCTGGAATGATGGTATTTTTGCATGAACTCGGATTTCATAGCCTTAAATCTCATGGACTTTGTTTAATATTCTTGTTGTTCTGAAGAGTGTCCCTTTCTGTAGTGGGTCAGGCTTTAGTTCTATTTCTAGCGTTTTCATGCTGTCCGCTAGATTATGGGTTATTACTACTATTGATCCAACAACGGTATTATTATTATTATTATTATTGTTATTATTATTATTATTATTATTATTATCTATATACTTCGGAGAACTTAAACTCCATTTTTGTGACAGTACAAATAATACAGTCCAGAATGTTGATTAAACTGTCAAAAGATGTGACCAGATATTCCAGTCTTTACAGCCAGCAATTAGCATCAATGTATGCCGAACGTCAGAAATGTATGTTTACAAGAAATTCGTTGACAGAAAATCGAACACTTCAAAATTTAGCTAATGGGAAGTTTCACAGCTATCACAGTTGTGGCATGGTGCCGAACGTATGTATGTGACCTAAATACTGGACGTTGTTACGAACTTAAGTTTTGCCTCCAGAAACAGCGGACTTTAAAACTTACCTAGTGCAACGATGACGTCAACATTACACGCACACCCTCCTGCGGCGATATATTTGTATTCTCATGTGTCGGCGTGACCAGTTGTGATTTAGTTGTATTTACTTTGACCAGGTGTATTAAGTATATGAAATGGTCAGTATTTCAAAGGCCCCGTATGCCTCCCAAAACACTTCCTGGAACAGTTATTGTTATTACAGTGCAATAGTGCCGAATGTCAGAGCATGTTGCCTCTAGAACGGACAATTTTCAAAGCACACTTTCAGTAGTTAAATTTATAAAAACGAAAAGGAATGACATTTTAGAAGGATGGCTTTCAATCAGTATGAAATATATAGTTACTAATCCTGTCATAATGACGTCTTTGACAATAATGAATAAAACTCAATTTATATAGGGATACATTTTAAAATTTGCATTTTATACATCTGCTCTTCAATTTTATTCACAACTATTTGTATATTAATAAACCATTTACTATGGTTATTGTTCTCATTTTCTCTGAATATGTTATCTTACACAAATTAGGAAAATGAATATGTTTCAATTAATTGACTGTAATGGTGTTGTCTCACCTATTTAAAAAACCCCATCCCACCCTAAAAAGCAAACTTAGATGTTAACTCAGTTTGAGAATTGATAGGTTAGTGCTTTACAAGCGTAAGTTTTTTCACTTTGCTTTTCGATCCCTTTACATATTTTATTTAGAGTAGATTGTTTGTATCGGCTAAATATTATGCATGAGCACTCAGTGTGTTCATCTGTATTTTCGAGAGAAACAGTTTATGCCTTTATTTTTACTTTTAGCTCAAGAGAATAGACGTTTTTAAAATATGATATGTCGGAAGTGAGCATATGCATGATATCACCATGGAATACCTTTGAACTGTCTGCTATTCAATTTGTTTATTACGCAGCATTTATCTTTTATGTTATGGAGTTGAGATATGAATGATGTCATGTATTCATTGCAAGCAACACGCTAATCTGTTTGTCCGATATGCAGGTGTTCAAAATCTACAAATATCAGAAACATAACAAGAATTGAAATATTTAATGGGAATATCTCCGATTGCATTTCCATAGCTCTTACCTAGATTAGGATGTGGATATTTATTCAGAATACATGCGACAATGCACTCTTGCAATGGTATTATCATGTCTAAAATTTAAGTAAATCACAACAGAGATCTGACATAATTTGTGGAGGCATCTATACTGTTTTATCTTAGACTTCCGAATAGGAGGAATAGCCACACGAAGATCTTCTACATTGATATCTTCAGGAAAATCATTTCTTACAACAGCATATTTTAAAAGTAAAGAAATGTTCTTTATTACCTATCGTATATACTCGCTTATAATACGAATCCAAATGTAAACTGTACAGACCCAGATCTGCTGTATCATAATGCGTCGGCATATCTGGGTATATACAGTTTGTAAGGAGTAATCAGTAGAACAAACAACATAGACCCTGATTTGCCAGTGCATTATGCGACGGTAGTTCAGAGTCTATGTTGTTTGTTGTTGTACTCAACATTTAAGCCAGTATTTACGGTATGCAATATTAGAATAAAACGTGTAATTTAAATTATAGTGGATCTAACACATTCATATAAACTTACCATGCAGCCATCAACAGGGGCAGATCCTGGATGGGGGGGGGGGGAGGAAGTAGCAGACAAGCGTCCCCCTCCCCCAAAAGAAATTAGCTCGAAACAAATGGAACGTTTCATAGTATAAGGTGGTCAAGGATGACCCAGCGGTTTAAGGCGCTCGCTTTTACAGATCCCTCACATCTCATCTCTGTCCGCATGGGTTCGAGTCTTGGCTCGACTAATGTGGGTATGTGAGAAAGCTTGGCAGTAGCTTCCCGTGAGACGGTGGTTCTGGTCTACCTAGGGATTTCCTCCACCAAATATACTGGCTGCCATGTATGGCCTATCGTATGTGCTAAAATGCTGTGAAGCCCCAAAAATCACAATCACAGTCCTAGAAACAGTTTTCTTTACAGTTAGATGCTTCAAAATTATGCCCTGGAAACGCTTAAAATGCAGAAGCTACAGGGTATTTCGCCCTCCTGCCACATACCTCTTGCCTACTTGTTTACGCGCCCCCATTCCCCAAACGATATTTCTGGATCCGCCCCTGATAAATAGAATAAGGAGTGTAAGATGGGTATGTTCCTTATAGTTATATAGTATCTTAGTGTGATATACTAACAATGAAAGGAGCATAGTGATAGAGAATTATGTATCTTGATATATACTAATTAAAAATGTTGTAACGATCGTTTCTTTTCAAGCGTATATATTTAAAAACTTCAAATCTAAAGCGGAGGGGATATATGCTGACTGTTACTAAACCTTAAAACAAGCCTTTATACGAACGTTCTAAGTGGATAAACTGGAAACCGACAGGAAATTCATACAATTTTACTACAGGTTAGTTTATTTTCCAGGTTATCAAAATCTGTGTCGTAAACGTTGTTCGTAGTGGCAACACGTGATGTTGAAAAATGAGCAAATAAGTTGACAATTCATTTTAAATATCTGCTAACGTAATAATGCGCTAGAAATATTTGACTAAACCTTTACTTCTGCCGCAAGAAACATTTCGACTCTTTGAAGTATTTTTATGGAATTTGTTGGGTTGTGTACTCAGCAGAGAATAGCTGTAGAAGTTATAAACCGCAGTATATTTCTGTCAGAATAAATATTGCTTTAACATATATACAATGTATAGTGTATTTGTATGTGCCTTTTGCTAATGTATCATCCTGAAAACACTTCAAAATGCAAAGGCCTTGAACGAAATCTCATGATTTTTTGTGGAATTTTTTAACGTCAATCGAATTCTTAAGTTTTTGTGAAGGATCTCTCTTTGTTCAGAAATGTTTACAATGACATTTTTAAACTTATTTATTTTCCGCTTGTAACAAAAAAATGTGTCTGGTTAGTTGTAATCTTTAACATCAATTTTTACCTCTCATCCCTCTCTTAACAAAACTTTAAAACACTTTGCATCAATATGTAGAGATAACTCTACAAATGAGTTTCGTGACATTTTTCAGACGGACCATGTTGTTTTGGGAATGATGAAGATCTGAAGATAGGCGTACATTGAAGATATGGGTATGAGATCTGAAGATAGGCATAGATTGAAGATATGGGTATGACAGTTCATAAATAGATAGTGTGAAAAAAAGTAAACAGATATGGTGATCGCAGTTTGTTGAAATCGTCCAGTTGATAGTGTCATTCACTTAGTTTCCACGCCTTGGTGCTCTTTATAAAACCAGTTGACAGACACAGACTCAATGTGAACTAAATGACTAGTTATTACTAGAATACTCGTTAGTATACATTTCTATAGTCTTGAAATCAGGCTTTCCTCAAGCTTAATATGACTGTATAATTTTTTGTGCTAATTGTTCCAAAGACATATGCAGTGTATATGTCTCTGATTGTTCTAACTTGGTGTGTATTTCTATCTGTGTTTCTTATTTTTGCGGATTCGGGTATTGAGCGCTTTTTCTTTTTGATGTTCTCTTTCCTGCATACATTTTTCATGCTGTTGATCTATAATGTTTTCATTTACATATTTGAAATAAAGAGAGATAGAGACAAATTCAGCAATGACCTATATAATAAAAATTAATCATGTAAAATTTCAGTGCACTAGACATATTATCATCATAGCTGTTGAAAAACTTCATACGTATAGAAAAGTGCATAATACAGTTTAAGAAAAAATCCCCATTAGATGAGTTAGTGCAGCGTTTGAGATAACTGAGTGGACTTTTAGGGGTCATTTTTGTCATAATTTAAGCTTTTGTAAGAGACGAGCTAAATTTCTGAAACAAATTGATCTACAGGGAAAAATTGGAATAATTTTACGGCATAAAATCCATTCGAAGACAGTTTTCAAGACTGATATAAATGCTTTAAGTAAAGTTAAATATACTATCGTAAATAATGTAATTATGTTTTTCTTGCTTATATACTCAATTGAATCTTGTATAAAAAAATATGACTTCATGAATAGTTAAAAGGCAAATATTTATTTTCCAGCAGAAAGATTGCCTTTTCAATAATTAACTAAAGTGTGGACCATGACTAAGACCTAATGAAAGTAGTCTGTATAAATTCTGTATTAAAAGCCGTTATAAAGCACAGAATAATTTAAACGTTTTCAGAAGCGGCCACATATATAATAAACACCATATTTCTCAAAATATTCTAGTAGTTTCATTGTATCACGTGTAAATCGAGTTGTGATTTCACTTATATTACATCTTTTCCTAACAGAGTAATAAACATTACACTTTCATCATAACTTTTCCTTTAAGACGAAAAAGAGACTATTCGAAGCAACACAGATTAATTAGATTATAACTCATAGGTTTTAGGCATCAGTGTTGGACTGACCCACCTGGTAATCGGCCAGATGGCAGATGGGCCATGGGCTTTTAGGTAATATTATAAGGGAGAGGGCCACCATGGGCCGCCATGATGGTGGGCCGCCTGATCTAAGGACAGATACATATCTTTTGGCCCAATCCTACATTTTTAGGTATGAATTGCAACATATCTTTCACTTTCCTAAAATACATCGACTTGAATGTATTTATTTAAGGAAACACATGCGCACACACAAATTTATTGATTTTCAAATTCAAAATGAAGCCGGTCAGCATTTATGTTGCATGACATAATTTATTGACTATAAGATTGAGTGGATAAAATATACTTAAAGAGCATTTCTGCACCATAGAAACAAAAACAGTACTTCTTGAACAGAATGCAGTTAAAGTCTCATGTCATTTTCCCGCTAGATAC
The DNA here is from genome assembly GCA_029931535.1 of Margaritifera margaritifera. Taxonomy (NCBI): domain Eukaryota; kingdom Metazoa; phylum Mollusca; class Bivalvia; order Unionida; family Margaritiferidae; genus Margaritifera; species Margaritifera margaritifera. Next base: position 294,232 of record JAQPZY010000675.1, on the reverse strand, counting down.
AATACATTTAATAAAAGAATTTAATCGTTTACCGATGATATCACCTGGTGATTTGAAGTATTGTTTACACACACACACAAACAATTACAGCTGCACATATATAAAATTGTAACAAAAATTTATGTTATCCCAAGATAGGCTAAATCAGTAAAAACAAAATCTACGCGAAAATATCAATATTTACTGTATGGAACGTGCATATTATAAATTAACTTTGTTCTTAACTGTTTCTTAGATGGAAGTATTATTTATTATACACCATGACGGAGGCATTTTACGACCACGAAGAATGTACATTGTGTGCTATATACATGTATTTTGAGGCATGATTTGAAGATATAGAGATCGGACAACTAATTCATTTCCCATAGAACTTAATGTTAATATATTAAAACAAAATAATTTCTGCATTAGATTGGCGTACAAACTACACATGCTTCCATTCATCAGAGTTAGAGAGATTTTTTTCAGCCTTGTAAAACCGGTCTTCCGCAGCATTTTAAGCCTCGTTCTGTTAAACAGAAGGATTCCCTGGTCTGCACCTAATAATATAGCCTCGCACCAGAAGTTCATATGATATTTTTCAGTAGAAAATAAAGTACAGGATTTCAAAAAAAAAAAAAAAAAAATTTTGTTGTTAACTATTGAAGTTTATAAAACTATTAAAGAAGAACAAAATCCGTTTACTAGCCAATTGGTGCATCTCAAAACATTTAGTACTCTATTTTTTATTCCCCCACCGGTAAACTGGTTTCCAGGGTGTAAAATAATTAGTTGTCCGATACCTATATGATGTTCATATGTACCTGTCAGATAAAGTTCCGCAACGTATGGGGTACAATTGCAAAGTTTTGTCAAATGAATAGATATTTGTTGATATTCTTTCACATTTGGAAATTCAATTTATTCATGCAGTTGAGAGGATAAAAATGAAGAAAAGGACGTAAAGGGGTGTTCATTAATATCCATAATTTACAGGTTAGGCGCTGACAAAACAAGCGTCTTCGATAAAAGTAACAAAATTAACTGACTTTGATTGCATTTGCTCTTTTCAGAAGTTTATAACTGTGAAGCTCTAATAAAAGAGATTTTAAATAGTAGAAAGAATTATGGTTCATAATTGAATAACTTTACCTTATCGAGTGACGCACAACACAAGAGTAGACACTCTCCAAACTAGATATAAAGTTATTTCCAGCTATTTAAAAATTAATATATGAAAACAAAGGAAACGGGGCAATAAAACAAATTTGGAAAAGAATGAGACACGAAATAAAGAAAGAAAAAATCAATGACAAAGATCATACTTGAAGAAGTATGCAAATAACTGTGTTGCCTTCAGTTGTAAATGATGCGTGAAGAAAGGTTCTTGACGTGTATATTGAATAGAAAACTATAAGTATGCTTCTTCAAATTGTTCCAGTCTAGGAAAAACAATAACCACCAATGAGAATTTGAATGGAAGCCTAATCACTGCGAGTAGGCCTGAAGTATATACCTTCCGATTGTATTTAAGTGGACAAGACACGATGTAACGGAGAAACTTCGAGTAAAGTGGCCATTATCTGATCAGTAAGGTACTTCAATAGTACATGGGGAAGATGTTTCCTTAAGCGCTGTGCAACTTATAAGTGGCTGAACCTGCCACGGGATCAGAAAATTAGCACGGAATAGGCGAAGGATCAGATCGTGTTTCTGGTTGCAAGTATACAAATATGTTGTTAGTCATGTATTTACATAGATAGGTAGGTAGTTTGGAGAGTGGGTGAGTTACCAGATAGTTAGGAAGGTAGGAAGTATTTGTTTAGAAGCGATGACATATTTTGACATCACATGATGTGCTTTGCTTGACAGAAAACAATTCTTAGGCATTAAGAATTTGATAAAATTTGTGGATAACAGTTGTTTATTCTTCACATCATGTTTTGTTATTTTGTACAACAACGTATCTAATAATTTGCGACTGAAAATGTAGCAAGCTAAGTCACTTGCAGTTGCAATACTAGTATACACACATGCTCTATACCTCACGTGCGTGCGTGCGCGCGCGCACCCCCCCCCCCAACACACACACCAGTCGATCTGGGTGATTTCCATAGACCTAACACTGCCAACACGGCAATAAGTGGAAGTGCCGATTGCTTATCGCAAATGCAGCACCCTCTATGACAGTGGTTCCCAAACCCCGGGTCGCGACCCAAGTGAGGGTCGCGACCTGCATTATGGGTCGCAAAAGATGGTATTTAGGGTCGCGATCAAACAAGTTTGTGAACCACTGAATTATGCGAAAATAATGAACGTCCTGTGTCGGAAAAACTGAAAAATTAAAGGCTGATTTCACCTAAAATGGTGTAAACTGGTGTGTCCTCTTAAAAATATATTGACATAAAACAAATATTAGCAGTGTACATCTTGCTAATTCTAGCAGCTTAACAGTTGTGGACATGTGGTTATTCTTAAACAGTAAATCTATAGTCCGATCTCCCTACTGAAGCACAGTATATGATAAACACACTACAGATGTTTCTCCTTTTGGACAGAGTCATGTATTCATTTTTTTATAAGTTGTGAAATACTGAAGTCTTGCTGCTCTAGTGCTTTTTAGAGTACTACCACGTATCATTAGACACGCGATTACAAGCTAGGGCCACCGTACTAAAATATCTACCGAATAGCTGCTTAACCTGCTATTGCCTTTGTCTATGTTTGATATATAAAAAGATTATTTCATTGTGCACGATTGTTACTGGATAAAATTGTGCAATGGGTAAAACAGAATATAGCCAATGTTTAATGACTATCCAAAAGTCCGTAATGTATTGTATGTCCTGCATTTTACCGATGTAAGAATCCAGAATTGTGTAGGACGTTGTTACATTGCAAACTGGGACATTTGCAAGTTGTAGTAATTTATGAAGATGATGTTTATTGCTTTGTCCAATCTAGCCAGTAAAGTAATTTTAGTTGCATGTATTACTGTACTATTTTAACAATCGTGGACCAAATAGTAATTTTGTTTTTAAAACAACTGGGGTAGATAAAACAGTAAATCTATAACCAGATCTCCCGTCTGGACAACTGTATATTATAAATACACTACAGATTCTCTTCCCTCTGGACAAACTGGTCTATTAATTGTTATCATTTGTAAAATATTCAAGTCTGACTGGTCTATTACTTTTTAGAGTTTTGTGCCTATTGCAGGTTCAGTTACAAAAGTTTTGTAGTGAGTCATTAAAACCCAATTATGGTTGTATTTAAACGGTGAGTCATTAACAGCCAATTATGGTTGTAATTAAACACTGTATAGTCCATTTGATTACTATTAAAGCCCAGTCTTTTAAAGTTTTATCAAAATCGATTTTTTTTCTTCAGAAAGCCATCGGAACTCTCATTTTTATTGCTATTGGCGTATGTAACTGGGTTAGAAAGTTTGGAATTGTTTTCAAGATTTATGTCAAAAGTTTACTTCTTTGTGATCTTTATTTATATTAGCAAAGTTATGACCTGTAATAACAGCCACATCGGGCGCTTGTCCCCTCCCCCCGTCCCCCTCCCCCCCCCCCGGATGAACATACTTTTTACAAATGTGAATATATATTTTTAAATACTTTTTTATGCAGAAATGCTTTTAGTTAAATTCGCTTACATTCTGTTGAGGACTTTGTTTTTTTATAAGTCTTTTAAAAATTTCTGTCGTTAGTAACGACGGCCAAATTTTATGGCAGATTGGAATTATTTGTACAAACACTGAAAGGAATTTATGTGAGAATACTTTCTGTTAAATATGGTCATTTTGTCCGATAGTTATTGAGAAGACATTGCTTACATATTAACATAGTTTTAGTAATGTCGGCCGTATTGTTTGACTGACTGGCATAATAAACTCACTTATAAGAGAGACCACCGCACTTTCTGCCAAATTTGTTTGAAATTTTTCCAGTGCTGTTTGAGTAGAAGTTGAAAAGAAACTAACAATTGTTGACGGACGATGCACGCCGGACGCGCGATCATACCTTATACAGCCAGGTAAGTTAATAACACCCCTTGGTATTACTAATTATAATAAAGTCCATTTGTATTCATTTCTTTAAATGTAACTAGGTCTCACTGTAACCACTTCATTTAAACGTCATTGTAGTAATATTTAATTATTCTGTTTTCCGGCCATCTATATTGTTAAAGGTTATTAACAATAATACAGTTCAAAAACACAAAACAGAAGTAAAGGAAAAATCAACAAGCAGCATAATGTGTGAAAGCGCTAACAAAGTAAAACTGAGAAGACAACATCGACTCTAGTTTAAAGGACTATGTGCGGTGACTTTTTGCACTTTACATTTGATTCGTTGCCTTATTTAGATTGCTAGACTGCTATAGGTAGATATATAGAGATTTATTACATAGAAATATATGAAAGGTATGATATTATACGTTAAGATATTTTGATGTTTTCGAGTAAAACTAACGAGTCTTTACGTATAAGCTGTAAAAATAAAAATAAAATAGGTTTAATTTCTTTGAGTTGGCTTAAAATGTACAATTCGTGTCCATTTACATGCACGAGCAATGAAACAATAATTTAATGGTTTCTGTTTCAAAGCAACCACTTGCTGACCATAGCACGTCTTTGGTAACCATTGACTCTGAAGGCGTTATTATCCATAAATATTGTATAAAGTGGCCAACAGGAAAACAATTTAGGTTTTGCAGGGTCTAATCTATGGGAATATATCACATTCTTTTTACATCTGATACGATTCAAGAATGTTCGAGACAAAATATCTTAGATCGGTATGGAAACTGAAAAATTCATTTGTATGTCAATAATGAGAGCATAATCTTGGCCGCCATTTTCCCTGTAGGCATGCAATTTAAGACGTTTTGTCAAGTACTTTGTCGAATCATATCAGATGTAATCTGAACTGCGGTACATTCAGGTATATTATACCCTGCTGAAGCTAAAGTGTCTTTCTGTAGGACATTTTATTTGCAATATTTATGTTTCGTCTGCTTCCCGACAGTACCCATCATTGACTTGGGATATCCAAAGTCCAGGCGCTCTCTACCATTTTTGGGTAGACTGGCATTAAAATTTTACAAAATTATTTTACGTCTAATAATTTGAACAATAAAATAGCTGTTATTTTGACAAACAGAGATATAAAACAGTACAATGAACAGGTTAGTCATCCTACAAACAGAAATTGAACGTATATATCGCAGAATACCACACATAAAAGACATAGCTACATTTAATTGCAGTACAATATCTCTAGTACCTAATTATGAAGAGTACAACAAAGTCATACCCATGTAATTATATAAGCTGCCCTTGGGCAGCTTTATAGACATTAGACGCTAGAAAATGAATAAAATACGAATTTGAATAAGAGGACAAAAAATAATTGGTTAGGACAAGTAACTTTTTCAAAGTCACTTGTCCATGACAAGTGGCTGGGAGAAAATAATACTGTCCGCTGTACCATTTTCAGAATGAACGTATAATTAACTACTTATAAAAAAACCACAGTATACATTACTGATAAGGACACAAACTGGTTTAGCAGAGAAAATTGGTTTACTGTCTGTTCAATATTGGAATTATCTGAAGATCTAAACTTTTGATATCAAGTTAGGAGTAACGATTTGAAAAATACCAATAAGCAGAGCTGATTATTTTTTTTTCTTGTATTCACGAAGTTAATGTCCAGCTTAATGAGTTTTTAAAGCGCCAAAATAAATCTGTTCATTGTAATGTCAAAGAGATTAACATAAAATCGGTGGGAAATAGATCCCACATAATTACTATTTTCGAATGGATATAAAGTCATATGAAGGTACTTTGTCTTTATTAGTTGTGAACAAAGAGCAGTCAAACATGAAGAAAAAAAAGATCTTAATTAAATTCGTTATGAGAGAAATTGAAGAAAAGCTTTCAATTTCTCTCATAATTCAATAAATCCTCTAAAATGTTTCTAATTCACTAGGAATAAATTAATAGGACAACACTATTTTTATTGATTAGAGAGAAGGAGAAAATGAAGTGAACTTAACATTTTCATGGAGAAACCTAAAGGCTGCGAGGAAAGAAAAATATTGACAAATTCTGTACATTTCAGGGTAATAATTCGTTGATTCCTAATTACGATAAATAGACAGTAAACTTCCAGTTTAAGTACTGATGTTCCAATCACAAGAAGTTTCGTGCAAAGATTCGCCTTATCTCTTGAAAGAGGTAGAAAAATATAAGTTTAGACATGGACACCATGAAAGAGAATGTTTCTTACTCATAATGGTTTATTTGATGGAATCTGTACATGCATACATAACCTGTTATATGAGTTTCAGACGCACTCATAATGGTTTATTTGATGGAAGCTGTACATGCATAAATCTCCTGTTTTATAAGTTTCAGACTTACTCATAATGGTTTATTTGATGCAAGCTGTACATGCATACATCTCCTGTTCTATGAGTTTCAGACTTACTCATAATGGTTTATTTGATGCAAGCTGTACATGCATAAATCTCCTGTTCCATGAGTTTCAGACTTACTCATAATGGTTTATTTGATGCAAGCTGTACATGCATAAATCTCTTGTTCTATGAATTTCAGACTTACTCATAATGGTTTATTTGATGCAAGCTGTACATGCATACATCTCCTGTTCTATGAGTTTCAGACTTACTCATAATGGTTTATTTGATGCAAGCTGTACATGCATAGATCTCCTGTTCTATGAGTTTCAGACTTACGATTTTCAATAGAGGCAAAATTTTACTCTATAAATTTCTTTTTTTTTTTTAAATTTACGAACAGCTGCCAGTGTCCTTAAAGCTCCGATGAAAGACAAAGATGCTCTTATATGGGTATAACTTGTTATAAATGCATTTCAATAGGAACCTCGAAATTAATAGATTCAATAAATATGCATGACTATTTATATTGCCTTGCAGACAGGTAATATCAGACTACTAATTTTGTCTTGATATGTTTGTGAAATATTTGTATTTGTTTGCTTTGCTTTGCATTGTTTTGCAAAATTTTTATTAAGTCGCCGTCTAAACAAAAAAGTACGTTGTTGTTATCAATACAAGCCAAAACGTAGTCATGTCGTTAAATTCATGCATATAAAACATTTCTATGATCTTTGTGCTATCCATACAATAAACATTAAGCCTTGTACTGCTCATTGTTCTTAAAGTAAATTGGTTTAAATTTAATGTCCAAATATTATGTTCTAAATTTAATGTCCAAATATTATGTTCTAAATTTAATGTCCAAATATTATGTTCTAAATTTAATGTCCAAATATTATGTTCTAAATTTAATGTCCAAATATTATGTTCTAAATTTAATGTCCAAATATTATGTCCTAAATTTAATGTCCAAATATTATGTTCTAAATTTAATGTCCAAATATTATGTTCTAAATTTAATGTCCAAATATTATGTTCTAAATTTAATGTCCAAATATTATGTTCTAAATTTAATGTCCAAATATTATGTTCTAAATTTAATGTCCAAATATTATGTTCTAAATTTAATGTCCAAATATTATGTTCTAAATTTAATGTCCAAATATTATATTTTAAATTTAATGTCCAAATATTATGTTCTAAATTTAATGTCCAAATATTATGTCCTAAATTTCAGCATTCATGCCATGTGTCCATGTATATATCACCATAGAAAGACATAAACGTAAGGCTATCCAAACAATGTTTAAAGATATACAGATATACATACAGGCTTGAAATTAAAAATAATGTCTTTAAATGAGTTTAATTTGAGTTTGCTTTCTTATCAATGGTATCTTAATCGAAAAATATATCAAGGCCTTACCTCGATGATAATCTAAAGCAGATTGTATGAGATTCTGTAAGATAAAAAAGATGCGAAAGTAAAAATCTGATTTTTTAAAAAATCATTTCCTCATTAGAAACGAATTCAAATGTTGAGGATTATGTGGACTCAAAGGTTTATAAATACGGAAAGTGTTAGTGTTGTTATATGAAAAATAGTGTGTGTGTGGGTGGGTTCGACAGGAAGCAGTATTTGTGCAAAAAGGATAGATAATATAAGGCTCAATCGTATATCTGCATAATTCTCGAACAGAATCAGTAGCTGTACCAACAAAAATTCAATGTTTATAACGGCCGGAAAAATTTCCAAAAGGGCAGCTATTTGCTTTTTGTCATCAAGCTTTTATAAGGAAAAAAAAATTGAATAGACACTTTATAGTACATTAAGCAAAGAAGCAGCTGTGTTTTAATTCATCGTTGTTTTTCTTACCTGACACCCTTCATCCTTATGCATGTTAAATAGTATAGATTGTAGACTTTTGTGTCTTATTCAAAATTCACACTATCTACCGATTATTCATTGCAGGCATAAGTTACCAGCATGTATGGAGAAAATATACTTGTATTTTGAAACTGTTTTGCATTTATTTTCGCCATGTCATTTTCTACTATGTTCACGAAGTTTGATATCTAACAACTTTTGTTAGCCACGAGATGTCATCTTAATAGTTCAGGGTTTTGCACACTGGATAACCAGAATTCCGGAATAAGTCCATTTTTCTGTAAGGCAAGTGCATGGGGAAAGGGTTTATATCCGGGCAAGTGCAATTTAAAAATAAAAGAAAATCCCTAATATTATTCGCATGATTTACGCACCGCCTTTTATTCCAGTACCATTTTCTTCCCGTATCTGAGCAATTTTGAGTTTTCTAAAGAGTTCGAAATCCTGAGGGGACGTGAACTGTTGATTAATAATATAGTGTATACAAACAGTTCATTAAGTTCAGGCTGGTGTTGAGGCCTTAGGCCTTCAACAATCAATTCAGACAGTTAGATTTTGAGAAGTAAATTAAATCAGCTTCATTTTATACAATAATCTTGACAATCATTTGCAGCTAAATATGAATTTACAAATGTATATTGTGGCAAAATTAAGTAACCTTTTAGGTGTTATTTTTAATCACCGACAGGAACTGTCGGGGAACATACGGGAACAGTCGGGAGGCAGGCGGAAAATAAATATTGCATGAAGTGGGCAACAGGAAGACAATTTAGGTTTTGCAGGGTCTAATCTACATGAATATATCGCATACTTTTACATCTGATACGATTCAAGAATGTTCTAGACAAAATATCTTAGATCGGTATGCCGACTAGAAAATTCATTTGTATGTCGATGACGGGTGTTTAATGGTGGCCGCCATTTTCCCCGTTGGCATGCCGATCTAAGATGTTTTCCCAAGTACATTCTTAAATCGTATCAGATGTAAAAAAAAATTATTGTGATATATTCAGGTATATTACACCCTGCCAAACCTAAATTTTCTTCCTGTAGATAATTTTTGCAATATTTATTTTTCGTCTGCTTTCCCGCAGTTTCCGTCGTTGACTAGGAGAACCCAAACTAAAAACATTTGCATCGACAGTCGGGCTAATAAAAGGCAGAAACAGCAGAATCAAGCCAGCATAATTCTTACATTTTAACAAACAGGAAACAATTGTAATACCAGTCTAACAATTTACAATAACAACCTGTAACTATCCAGCGGAGAAATATATGTATTGGCAGTTATTTCGAACGTATGAACATTCATAGGTACTTTTCTCTCACTGCAAGGAGTGCTGCGTTTAAACGGTATGTGAATGTCTACTCTCCAGAACAGAATGCTCAAAAAGGAATGGAAAGTCAATTATCTGATCCTGTCATATAGATTTTTGCCAAATATAATGACTTTTTTATTTTATAAAGTAAGAAATCTCCCCCAGTTTAGATATATTGAAAAGGAAGGTAAACTTACATAAATCGCCAAAGTTACATATAAAGAGACATATACATCTGGAGCATCCAACAGAGGATGTTATACAATTGTATGCCAATATACCTATCAGGCGGAAAGATGGCTATTCCTATCATACATAGGGAAAAGAGGACTTACACCAGGCGAATGAATTAGAACTGACCAATAATATTTTTAATGCAGCCTATAAATGCAATATGAATATTTGTGAAACGACAAACGATATAGCATATAATGGTACACCATTACACACTTCATACGACAAACGATATAGCATATAATGGTACACCATTACACACTTCATACGACAAACGATATAGCATATAATGGTACACCATTACACACTTCATACGACAAACGATATAGCATATAATGGTACACCATTACACACTTCATACGACAAACGATATAGCATATAATGGTACACCATTACACACTTCATACGACAAACACTTGTAATAAAGAACATGATCAATAAGAACGGTTAGCAAACGACATAATACAAAGGCTATTTCAAGCCAATGCAACGAGCACAGTCTTCCTACAACAATCATCTTTACAAGCTTCTTAGAAAAGGATACAATATTGATGGAGGAGCTGTCATATCCTTAAGAACCAGCGGTTGGAACCAAAGCCTATTGATGTCTTCGAAAAGAATTAATTATCACAGTTTGCAAAAAAGAGGTATAACAATAGTATATTACCTAATCGACATGTACAAACGTAATCAGATATCAGTACAACATAACATAAAGATAAATTTAGGCACGTCTGATTGATATTTATTTTAGCCAAAGATGCTCTTTTCGTGAATCTATGCGAAAAAAGAATATCCCTCGGCCAAACATTTTTTTAATATGTTTGTTTTTGGAGGACACCAGGTGCAGTGCTTCATTTCACCCAGACCTCCGGCTGATTTAGAAAAAAAAATCTTCGAAAATTCTGACTGGCTTGTGGCATTCAGATCAATGTCAATACCATTGTTCAAGATTGCGACATGAAACTACAAAACCACGTAAAATGCAGTGCTGTCAAGTGATTTGGTGGTCGTTGTGGTTGTAAATAAAATGGTAGTAGTAGCAGTAGTAGTCGTAGTAGAAGCAGCAGTAGAAGTAGTACTCCCGAAATAAGGAGTAGAAGCAAAAGTAGTTGTGGTGTTAGTGGCATCATATGAGGTATTGGTATATGTAGCAATAAAAGTAGAAGCATGACAGTAGCATTTGTAGTACCATAATCAGTAGTATCATTTGCAGCAGTTGCAGTATACATAGCGGAAGCAGCAACGATATTGATAGTAGTACTAGGAGTGGTAGTATTAGTGGATTGGTGGTAGTTGTCATGGAGGTGATGGTAGTGGTTGTTATGATTAGAAATTTCTTTATACACAAGTAACTAGCATTCTTTCAGAACAGAAACTCATGTGTATGCAAAATTATAGTCCGAAGTTTTGAACCTTGAATCAGTCTTGAAAAGATCTCCATAACCAAAATAATGCAATTCAATCTCTAACATGGCTAAAAGCTATCCATGCTTCTGATAATCACCAGAGTGAATACATATTAAGACTCTTGCTCATAATAATTTGTTATTCTGCTTTCACCCTTTCGAATTATTACAGATGACACATAACCTATTTTGGAAAGACATGTAATTTGTAGGCCTTATGGTATGCATTGTTTGCAAAATGTAATGATCGCAAATTAAAGTATCTTGTACAAGGAGCGACGTTCTATCATCCCCTTTGTAAAAAGTGACCGTCAATAATTCCTGCAATTCGTTGGAGACGGATGATTAAGACACCCATAATTGATTTCTACGTGATTACATTTGTCATAATCATGATCAGCTTTATTTATATTGCTTTATTTATTGAATTATTATTATTTTTTTCTTCTTGTCACATTCGGGTGTTTTGGGGCTGTTTTAATTTCTTTAAGTAAAGGGTACTGCCTTTCTAGTCGGTATGAAACAAAGTTTTTACCATCATAGTAGAATGGTGTAACCAGCAGGTCCGATGTAAACAGACCGGTGTGCTCGACAATATTGGACTGTTTTTATTCCCTTGCTTGCAACACAAAATTATGTTATAATAGGAGAATGGTGTACCCGGCTTTCACCAACTAAAAGATGCAGTGTACACGACAAGAATCTATTTTTATCGATGACAACATGTCCCCTTTCCACTTCCTGAGTATGTACAGTGGGGAGGGCGGGGGGGGGGGGAGGTGCGGAAACGTAGAAAGCAGCAGTTTTAAAGCAAAATGCATACTCGGTAAGGAAACTAGATTGATCTTATTTGTTACATTGACATCCTTCTAAAGTCAGACATGGATTTTATATTGTGTGCCAATTTTCATTATTATAAATATTAACAGATAAATTTAGGGGCGACACTTCAAGGAAAAACTCTCTATACATTTTTATGAATTTTACTTTGCATTTGTTTTTTCTATTTGATTCAAAATGTCGAAAAGTCATTTAATGTAAAAACGCTGAAAATCGCGTTTGAAAACGGTCAAGCTTAGACGTATGTAGGGATTTCCCCGTCTAAAAGCTTTACTACGAGTATTATGGTCACGTGACACCTCTAAGTGTAGTCTGAGGCGAGAATAGTATGTTGTTCTCGAGAGAATATATTTTAATGTTTTGACGGTAATTGCTATGGTAATAAAAGTATATTTACTGCTGTTGCCAAATTGATGAAACAGTTTTATTGCACACTAATGCTTTCTCCTAAGTGTAAAGCCGTTTTGATCCGCTAGTTTAGAGAAATAGATAAAGCAAGTCATTTATTGTGTATTGAGATATTGGGCATCATCTACGTGTGTTACCGAGTGAAAGGTCACACTATAACGTTATCTCTCTCATATTGTAGGTAGATATATCTTGCGATCATAATTGCTTTGGCAAAGAACCCCCGAAACTCTTTATCGCTTGCAGCTCAGTTTCCTATACACTGTTGCATGTATGGTAATGCAATGTCATGAGTGCATTCACATTTATTAAACACACGTAATAAGTACATTGTGATAGTTATGACCTACATTTCTTGCTAAACTGGCTATGCCAATTATTTGGATTATGTACTGTACAGGCGAAGCAAGGCGATACACGTCATTCAGCAGAATCTCCGGTCATTTCTTTCATAGCACAGACCATCAAATTTGTATCCAATTGTAAGCGTAAAAGAAGAGTATTTTTTTTTTTTTTTGAATTGATTTCAAAATTGGGAAATACAGTTTTTAAGAAACCCCATATTTTATGCAATATTTATTCCTGTTTATTCAGTTTTTTTGTTTTAACAGGTAAAGATGCACACCCGTCAAAAGATTGAAAATGACATAAAGCTTTCTGAATCAATTTCTAATGACTTCAGAAGGTTTAGCGATAAAGCAGGCCTGAATGTTATATAATTATTATCAAGCCCAAACTCAAACTTAACTCGAAGTTCTAACGTCTAGTTGACGAAAAACGTAGCGATGACCAATCGGACTTTACAAATTTGATCTGAGTGTAAGTCTGAGCAGAATGAGAATGCTTTTGTAACTATAGGGAGCTTTATATATACTAAGGGTATACGATTGATCGATGTCATATTAGAGAATCTATTTTTATCACTTGTTGAAATATCATAAGTGTTTACACCTAAAATATATCAGAGACACAAATAAACCTTAACCAGATTCGATTTCTCCAGTTTTTGAAATTCAGGATCATATTTGGTACTTTTGGGCAAGATATATAAACATTTGCAGAGACTTACTTATTACGCTTGGTGAGTACCAGAAAGCAGAAAGCGCAATTAAATAAACTTTCATATTGTAAGGGTGAGCAGTAAGCCGTTAGAAAATGGTGATTAGTAAGCTACGTTCAATGTCAATGTATTAGAAAACTCATGGTGCATTGGTTCACCATTGCTTTCTATTCAAGCGGCACGCATTCAGAATTGGAATTGTTTTTCATCCAGAACAAGGGAGAATCTATCCATAAGTCACAGTGTATAATCCCCTCCGTCCAGCCTTTGCAGATGAATAGTATAGACTGGGACAAAATCTCCGCAGAAAGAAACTTGAAGAGGCCGAATTATCTACCTTATGGGTAGATTCTCCATTATTCTGGATGGAAAACAAATAAAGGATTTGTTTCAATTTTATCATATATCTTTCACAGTCCTAAAGTATTCTTCAAAGAGTAATTGCGGTTTATACAAAAGATTATTTCCCGGAGTTATAATGCTAGTTTTGAGTCTCTCTCTTACCTATGGCATTTCACATGATGCCAACCAATCTGTCAAGTAACACTTTGGCCGGGGATGCTTTTCTTCTTTATAAATATAGCACATAATTATTGAAATAACTTATTATGAGTTTGAACCTTCCACTCCCTTATCATATATCAGTGTTGTGCACATTAATCCAAAGTTAATATTTGGAACAATTTTCTCAAGATACCTTCAACAGATCTTTGCATTTGAGGAACAGTAGAAATCCAACATTGGGGAAGCGTTTTTGCAGCTAAGCATCTCATAAAGTAAGGTAGGTGGAACTTGTTCATCTGGAGAGATTCTTTGATCGGAGAACCTACTGATGGAGAACAATCGCAAAGTGGTGGGGCGACATTAAACAATTTCAAACTGTGACACCGGTAATATTTGGCAATTAACCTCTCTTTCCCGGCCCCGCACAATCAGTCCTCAGCTACTCACTTGACCACTTTAATATTATTTATTAGAAGAAACTGGCGTGGTGAATTTACTGAGATTCCATCGGTCTCATAAGCTTCTTCTTTGATTTCAGTTGAACATCTTTTTACACGAAAAGGGGAAGTGGGTGGATGTACGCACGCTTTGCCGGTATCGCAAAACCGATTCACTGAGCTAGATGCATGAGGTATTCGTTTTACTATCGTAATAGTTGGAATCTGTGTCGATGCTTTGTATGTGCATATGTGCAGTAATTGTAAGAGAAAGGACGCTAATGTTGTGATAACGTACAATCCGTTCCCATTGCCGGTTAGTATATAAAAAAAAAGTTTGAACCGAAAAAATATAGTTGTACTCTTTTTTCGTAAAATATCTAATCCAACAGATAATCCATCTTTATCTTCGTGGAATTTTCTTGAAAACAAGAATATACAGAATGTGCTTGTAACACATCAGAACAATGGAACCAGCATAATTGAAAATCAGAAAAACTCGAAAATATGCAGACGCACGCGTTCAAAATCTAATAAGGCTTATGTCTCCAGTATAAATAGGGCAGTAATTACCTTCTCTTGCACTATGTTTGCAAAATATGCAAAGTGCACAGGGTTGGCAATGCTTCCAATACACCTTCTGCTAGTACTGACGACTTCTGCCTCCTTCTGAACAGCCATCCCGGGAAAGGTGGATCAAGCCGATCTGGACGCTGTTCGTATTCGACTAGAAGAGGAAAAGGCCAAGAGATTGCTTTTGCAGAATGATGTAGCGACTTTAATGCTACATGCTACAAGCTGAAGAGCTAAAAAGAGGATTGTTCTCAAATCTCAAAAGACAACAATGGTTCACACACACAAACATATATATATATATATATATATATATATATATATATATATATATATATATATATATTGTTTTCCTGAAGTTTTATATAATTCTGCTTATATGCGTTTTTCACTTTTCAGCGATTAATATTTTTTGCTAAGTTTGTGCAACTCTTATGACCACTTTTTCTGATAATTATCTCATGAAATACTTTACCATCCTAATTGTAGATTGGACAAGGAGCTAATGTTCATACTCCGGGGTTCATTTGTTTAGTGTTTCTAAAATGCTAAATACAGGTCTACAAACAACTTGTTTTGATCTGATAGGTGAGAAACGCATTACACACAACGATTTTGAATGACTCGGACTGACATTTTTCCACACTAAAAGCTACAATACGGCAATTGTTAGATTCTTCTCCGTTTTCATGTTCAATTAATGAACCGTCAAATCCGACCATCGGACCAGCCCGGGTCAGGTATCGTGGTATGCCCTTTGGCAAGGCACTTTACTACAATTTCCTTGACACTAAATAACCTAATTGTGTTGCTGTGCCGTAAAGCACCAAACCAAACAAAAGGTCCAGTAACTCAGGGGAAACCATTCCTAGGAGAATATGTACAACATCAGTAGCTGATAGCGAGTCAAGGTACACGTACACACAGACCCCAAACTTGTCAACAACATAACTCCAAAACTTATCTCGGTCAGGAGTTAAAAAAAAACTACAGTGAGATATAAAATGTTGTACAACACATGTAGTAGATTTAGCACATCGGTGGCACAAGCTTTCGTTTATATGATTTAAAGTTTGACATAACATTAGCTACAAAAGCTACTGTTTTTCAAGCAGTATGGAGATTTTCTGCCAACTTCCCAGATTATAGAAGATGCCAAATAATGATTTAGTATGAATTATGAAAACCTGACATCAGTGGTGGCATTGCTTGAACACTCATTTGATAATGGGAGGAGCCCTTATACGATCATTTACAAAGAAATTTACATTATTTTCTTGAGAAGGACTCTTTACATTTGCTTGATTAATTGCTGTATGTAATGTTGAGGTGTCACTAATATTCGACCCAGAATTCCCATTCTGTTTTCCATGTTGTGTATCATTTACACTGTTTCGAATAATACTTGTCCTAACGCAAGGTGGCACAGGGGACTTACTTCGAGTCCCCAGACTCAGACACTATTTTCAATAGCAGAACTGGAACCAGATTGCGAGCTATGTTTGTCGCCATAGTCAACAACCAACTCTCTCTTACCCAACCTACTAACAGAAGGTGGATTCTGGATTGAACTTATCTGAACTTGGCAGTTACTTATTTTTCTTCCAACTTTGTCCAGACGTAATGTAAGCCCATTTAACGAGCGATGGACATCATTTAATTTTTCACTTAACAGAGTTTCTAGATAATTTTGTTAATCATTGAGTGCAAGCACTTTAGCTGTCAAACAGGTAATATTTTTACTTAACTTCTCAAACAATGAAGCACACTGACATTGTGAACCATAAGGCTGTATTCTTCACTCGATGCGTTATATAAGGCGGACTTCTACTTTGACTGCTCGTTAATCTTTTTAGTCTTGCGAAACCTTTACTGAAGTGACCATATCGTTTATAACATATAGTTCTTTACCTTCTTGTTATGCTACCATCCCGCACACATCTCTGGCTAGCCTATTAGTGATTGAATTACCTTGTCGTGTATGAAGTCGACGCTTTAATGCTCCATTCTCTCCAAGTGGAAAGCCTGAAGTTCATTTTACTATGTTGAACATAAATTGTTTCATCTCTTAAAGTTCATGTTCGTCACGATTGAGATTTGTAAACAGCTTATTAAGAAAATTATTGTTCGGCAGTTGCAGTTGCCTGTACATGTTTGCGTATTTGTCCGCTTTTTAAAGATTTGAAGCTATCTCTGACTGACAGTTTGAATCACGGCCCATGACTTTCCCACTTCTCTCAAAACGCCTGAGCGGTTGAAGCGGAGTAAGTTCATTTAAATCACTGTGTACACTACCTACCTCCTGACCTCTGCCATCAGAATCATCTGTATGCATCATTTCAACTTTTCAGAGCACACAACACAGACGTTAACATACATTCAATTAATTACTTTTTATTTCCTCCAACAAGGAATTCACACAACTCTATTTAGGTTCATAGCTTCATAGCTTTCTGACTTTTAGTTCAACACTATACGTTATATGTGTCATTGAATTACACACACACACACACACACACACACACACACACACACACACACACACACACACACACACACACACACACGTCAAGCTAACTAATACTTGGCTGATAATGATTGACACTTGAGTAAAGCTGAGTAAAATGCTCTCTCTGTGCTAAACTTAGCGTTCATTATTCATGCAGTATATAGTGTATACATGAAAGCAATTTTCAGATGTTCAAAATTAGAATGGAATTTATGTGTGTAGTTATATCATCTGCGTAACCGACTACTCACAACTATGGTCTCAAAATTTCAAGTACTTGTACAGCTAACATACCTATTAAATCGGTTCAAATGTCCACTCAATTCTACTTGCTTGACACCAACACTACCCTCATTTTCCATTACTAGTACATAAATAAATAGCTTTTGTAAATTACAGAGTAGTACAATTAATGTTATTTGTGTAGAGAAAAAATATAAATGCGGTGGAAAAATGTCCTGTAAAATCTGGATTTTCATAATTTTCTATGCAAAACATAAAGTAGGTAGAAAGTTAAAAATCTTTTTGAAAAGTGATTAAAAATGTGTTGTAGCCATTTTTTAGAAAAAGGAAAACAACAAAAAAAAAAAAAAAAAAGGGGTTAAAAAAAACAGCATGTGCGCCATAATATACATACCATATACTACTTATATACTAACACTTCAGTGCATTAAATTTATGTCTTTGAAAAAAAAATATAAACAGGTACATTTGTAGAATGTTGCTGATATGTTTTCTCGCAGCAATATTCGTTAGTAACCTTCTCATATATTTTGTACCACTATAGCCAAGGGTGTCACGTGAGGGTCATTCTTTGCCACGTATAGACGAATCTACATATTTTCCTAATGAAAGATACGAGTTACATCCTCTTTCAATTTGTTCAACGTCTTTAAATGTGTCAATAAAATATTCAAGAATTTCACCTCGCTCATCTGTAGACTTTAACTTGTTGAAAACAAACCCAATTCTGCTCTATTTCTCCATATCAATACCTTAATTACTCATGACTGAATAAACCGCAACTAACAAAGATTTTTGACTTTTAAAGTTGACCAACGCTCAGTAACGATTGGTGTCAAAAAGTACTATATAATATATTATAATAAAGTGTGACAGTTTTATATATCAATTGTACGAAAGATGAGAATATATTTAGGTAACATGTTGGGACGCTCTTCTTTAACAGTTGCGATATGACGTACATGACTGTTCTGTGTTCCTTTGTTTTAGTTTCTATGACAGTAAGTCACCTTCGATCATTGTATCGGAAATGAATTTCCGTGACGAACATATTTTGACATACTAACTCGATCGCTCTGGAGAACCACCGTTTTGTGGATAAGGCTTTCTTTGTTGCATAAAGGAGTCTTTGTCTTCCAGGAAACACGAAAGAATGTTCTCAAAATTCAGACTCATTGGATTGAATAAGTTTTGTATTTATGGAATTAGTGGAATGGCGATGCGTTAGATAGTTACATTTGTTGGTATCTTTGAATATCAAAATTAACTGCCATTAAATATGAATCTTCTATGAAGAAACGATGATATGAAAACCTGATGTTAATTCCTAATGAGCTACCGAGGTTGAGTATAAAGGTGTTCATTTCCGGTGAAAAAAGGAAGACACTTCAGTTACCTCAATTGTAGTTAGACATCTGCAGATTGTTAGACAATCCAAGCTCGATGAATATTGCACATGTCTTTCTTCGCCGACAACTGCGTCACAAGTCCGGTGCGCGTGAGACCAGAGATAACTATCAACGACCATCTTTGAGCAAAGTACAAAAATATCGCACTTTTGCTAATTATGAATCGCGCCGATATGAAACTACCAACCAATCACTGCACTTCAGAGGGTTGGGTGGGGTAGGGGAAGCTATGTCCAAACTAGCCGTTATATGAATCATGTCACGGTTGTGCGAATCACGTCACTTTCTCAGCAATAGGGAGACAGATGTTTTGTTAGTTACATGCCTATGATATTAAGCTGCTAATTTAGGTCTGCACCAGCCAAATTTCTTTTAACAGTGACTGCACTTACGATGTTCCAGTTCCATTTTAATTTCATTGGCTTTTCATCAATGGCCGACTGTGAACTTTTTGATTTAATAATATAACGGCATAGTTATTATATAGCTTTTCTATATCTTAACTTGTTTAGTTAAATATTTTAATTTCTCCATAAATTAAAGGGATCGGTCACAAGTTTTAGCAACAGTTTCTCCTTTTCTAGACTTAACTTTTATTTTATTGATCATTGAACTGACAAAAGATGTGGTCGCCTACTTGTGTATGAGTACTTTATTCGTATCCATTATTTGTTTTGTTCGATAAAGCCTTGTTTAAAATTCTTAAACAGATTATACCTAAGTAAAGCAATGGTAGGGAATCCTATATATGTGAACATTATTTATTTTTCTGAAATAAAAGATGTCTGACCTCAACTTTAAGGCCATATACACAGATTTTCAATATCGCAATCAACATCATGTACTTTGAGGACGTATATACCCATTTAATTTTACTTGCAGAACATTTGCAGGAAAATACGTTCTATCTTAGGCATGAGATGCTTAAATAATCTGAAGTCAACAGCTGGAGCACGTGACGTATCCTCCAGCCAACTCGAATAATTTTATTTTTCCATCATCTGAATTTTTCGGATTTAAGACTTAGATTACACATGTATATAAGCCTCGTATCTTGTGTATGTACCTATCTATTGTTTTACATGCATTCATCTTTTAGTGTATACTTCACATACATGTTGTTGCTGTTGTTCGTCCTTCGAGTTCGAAGATGACCATGACATCACCAACTGGTTTGGTTTCTGTGAGTACGTGAGTTGTTGATCAGGCCAATTTGTGATCTGAACTGTCTATGACACACTTGACAGGAGATGCTGCTTGGGTTTCTTTGATCAAAAGAGGACGTGCTGCAGTTCTGAGATTTGCGCTGCTCGCGCTTTTGCACTGCCTTTGCAATTGCAACTCTCCTCAGTTCAAAGTCTGTAGCTCCAGTATGGATGAGAGTCCGCCAGGTGGGGAGATCCTGTGTGAGATCTTCCCGAGACTCAGAGTCAATGTTGAAGTGTTTCAAGGAAGGATGACTTGAGGGATTCTTTTAGGCGTTTCTTCTGTCCACCCTGAGATCGCTTTCCCTCCTTCAGCTTGCTGTAGAAGATTTTCTTTGGTAGTCGAAATTCTGACATCCTGGTGACGTGGCCCGCCCATCTCAACTGTGATTTCATCAGCAGAGTGTGGATGCTTGGAATGTTTGCCCGTGTTAGAACCTCAGTGCCTTGGACCATGCCCTACCATCTTATCCTCACCAGTTTCATTCGACAGCCCACATGAAAATAGTTCAGCTTTTTGTCATAGCGTCTGTATTCCGCCCAGGTTTTGCAAGCATACAGTACGGTCGGCAACACAATTTCTTTGTAGACCTTCAGTTTTATTTGTAAATTGGTGTTTGTATACTGATGCCTCTGACACATTTGCGGGTAGTCTGCCAAAGGCCACACTTGCTTTAGCAATTCTGGCATTGGTTTCATTATCGATGTGGACTGCATGTGACAGTGTACTGCCGAGATAGCTGATATTGTCCACTGCCACGAGGGTTTGGACTATGGACTGTGATGGTAGGCTCTACGTAAGGCTTTTCTGGTGCAGGTTGGAGTATCATCTCTGTCTTCTTGATACTGATTGTGAGACCGAACTTTTCACAAGCTGAAGAGAAATGGTCCATGCTTTGTTGCATGTTGGACTCAGAGTTGGCATTCGGGGAACAGTCGTCACCAAATATGAGATCACGAACAGTCAATTCCTTTAACTTCGTCATTGCCTGTAGTCTTCTCAGATTGAACAGCTTGCCGTCAGTCCGGTATCTAATGTCGATCCCATTTTAATTGCCACTGCAGGCATCAGTAAGCATGGCAGAGAACATCATACTGAAGAGGGTTGGGGCCAACACACATCCTTGCTTACCTCCAGTGGTGACTGGGAATGGCATTTCTCCTATAGTTTACGAGCTGCAAACGCCATGTATGTGATCCCTCGTCCTTTCCTGAAACAACACTGACTCTCTGGCAGGAACCCTGATCGATGTGATGAACAAAGCAATTCAGCAGAATTCTGGTGAGGCTTTTGCCAGCTATT
Organism: Margaritifera margaritifera; assembly: GCA_029931535.1. Lineage (NCBI taxonomy): Eukaryota > Metazoa > Mollusca > Bivalvia > Unionida > Margaritiferidae > Margaritifera > Margaritifera margaritifera. The sequence continues at coordinate 272,468 of JAQPZY010000675.1, read as the reverse complement.
GACAGCAAGGTGATGTCCAAATGGTTGTCTCATGATTGTCTGCTGCCTTTCCGCTTGTACAAGTGGACGATACATGCATCCTTGTACTCCTGGGGTATGGTTTCCTAAGTCGACATTGACTAGAAGAGTTCAGTCAGTTTCTGCCATGTGTGAGCATGCGGTTTGTAGACTTCTGCTGGTATAGCATCTGCTCTAGGTGTTTTGCCATTTGACAACAGGTCAATTGCTTTCTCAGTTTCACTCAGTTGGAGGATTAGCAAGTGATATGTTGATTTGCACTTAGGGATGTCGATCCATTGCCTCCTCACTGAACCTTTATATGTGTTATTGAATTACACACTCACAAACACACACACACCCAAGCTAATTATTACTTGACTGATGATGATTGATACTTGATTGACCCTTGAGTGAAGCTGAGTAATGGGCTCTCACTGTGCTAAAATTAGCGTCTTTTATTCATACAGTATATAGCGTATGTATGAAAGCAATCGTCAAACGTTCAAAATTAGAATGGAATGTGATAATTGTAGGCAGTGACACCATCTTCGTAACCGACCATTCACAATTATTGTTTTAAATTTTCAAGTACGTGTCCAACTTATATACCTTTTAAATCAGTTTAAAAGTCTACTCATTTCTTCTTGCATCACATCAACACAGCCGCCATTTTAAAGTACTGATGCGTAAATAGATATCTTTAATAAATTACATAATAGTACATTTACTTGTATTTGTGCGGAGATAAAATTGTAATACGATGGAAATTTCCAGTAAAGTCTGGGTTTTTATCATTTACTATACAAAACTCCTTATACAGTAGGTAAAATGTTTACAATTTCAACGATTAATGATCAGAAAAAAAGAAGTGTTTAGCCTTTTTTAAAACTTAAACGACCAAAAATCGAAAACACTGGAAAAAAACAAACAAGCAAACAAAATAATAAAAAATAAAGAAACAACAGCACGTGTGCTGGAATATATATGCCATATAATACTGATATACTAAAATTTCAATGCATTAAATTGCCATCTTTAAAAGGAGGAAGAATAAATAAACCGATTTAGCAACAGTTGTCAATTTCTAAACCTAACTTTTATTTTATTTAGTTTTGGTCTGACAGAAATTTGGTCGTATGCTTGTGTACGAGTATTTTATTCGAATACAAGATTTGTTTCGTTCAATAAAGCCTTTTCTATCACTCTAAAAACAAGTTATACCTAAGTAAAGCAATGCTACAGAATGCTATACGTTTGAATATTCTCATATTTTGGAAATGAAAGACGCCTGAACTCAACTTGAAAATACAAATACACAGATTTCAATATCGCATTGACCTAATACCAAACGGGACCAAGTAAACGCATTTGCCAATCAACATCGTGTACTTTGAGGACGTATGTACCCATTTCTTTGTACTTGCAGGATATTGGCAGGAAAACACATTCTATCTCAGGCATGCACATGCATAAATAATCGGAAGTCAACAGTTGGATGAGCGAATAGCATTAGATAAATATAGGCCGTTTTACTAACCTCAAGCCACATGTCATGCGTGGATATTACACCCAATTGTTTTTTCTTTATGAATCAAAACAAGAGTATCTGGTGTCACAGTGTGAAGTTCCCTCCACAGAGGGAATGTTCAGACTGGGAAACAATCATAGGGTAAAGAAACTTGACAAGGCCAAATCATCCAACTTATGGACAGATTCTCCCTTATTCTGGTCGAAGCACAAATAAAGGTTTTCTTTAAATTGTATGATGTATATATATATATATATATATATATATATATATATATATATATATATATATATATATCACTATCCTCGCCTTTTCATAACCGAACACTTGTATTTTTCACAATGGATTAGTAACTTACTATATGTATGCACCTGCCCAAATACTTGTTTTATGTCAAAATTATATATATATATATATATATATATATATATATATATATATATATATATATATATATATATATATATGAATAAAAAATTAATATTAGTAAAATGCTTTCTCACGATGCCTTCAACAGATGTGTGCATTTCAAAACCACTAGATATCTAATAGTGGGGACTCTTTTTGTAGCTAAGCATCCGATAAAGTAAGCTTTTTCCGTCTGAAGGTGTCTGTGCGTGGGGAGGAGGACTTGTTCATAAGTCAGATTATTTGATCGGACATTAACAATGACGATTTCAGACTATGACACCAGTAATAGTTGATAATTAACATGTGTTCTCCTTCCTCCGTAGTCAATCATCAGCTACTCACTTGAAAGCTTCATGTCCAATATTTATCATCAGTAGAGATTGATGTGGTGGAATTGTTGAGATTCCATCGGCCTCAGAAAATGTTCCTCTGATTTCAGTTGCAACATCTTTTTACAGAAAAAGAGAAATGCACTGGGGATGTGGGGAATGCACGGTTTCCCGGTATTCCAAAACCAATGCACTGATGTGATGCATGATGTAATAATATTACTATTGTAATAGTTAAAATCTGTATTGGTGATTTTTTGTGCAGTAAGTGTAAGGGAGAGGACACTAATGTTGTGATAGCGTATGGTCGGATCCCAATGCCGGTTTGTAAGCGAAACAATACAAGTTAAAATCTAAAAAAGAGAAAGAAAAAAAAGAAGAAAAAAAAGCGGACACCTGATTCGTAAAATATGTATTCAAACAATAATCCAGCTTTATCTCCACTGAATGTTGTCGAAAAAAGAATTTAGAGAATGTGCATGTAACACATCATAAGAATGGAACCAGCATAATCGGAAATCAGATAAACTCGAAAATACGCAGACGCACGTGTTCAAAATTACATAAATTATTTTGCCTCCAGTATAAATTTAGCAACACTTGACTTTCCCCAAACACAGCGTCTAACTTTGCCATAAGAAATCTTCACAAGATCTGCAATGCTTTCAATACGACTTCTGCTAGTACTGAGTATTTCTGCCTCCGTCGGAACAGCCATCCTAGAAAAGGTGGATGAAGCCGATCTGCAAGCTGTTCGTATTCGACTAGAAGAGGAAAAGGCCAAGAGACTTCTTTTGCAGAATGATGTAGAGGTTCTAATGCTACAAGTTGAAGAGCTAAAAAGAGGTTATTCTCAAATCTCAAATGGAGCCTTTTATTTTTCTGACCTTTCTCTATACTTCTGCCTTTTTATATCTCATTTTTTATTATAACTTTTTTCTCTCCGCTGAAGGTTTATTTAGTTGTTCTTTTACGAGTTTTACAATTTTCAGCGATTACAATTTCTTGCCTAGTTCACAAGTTTTTTGGCAACCTTTAGGACCGCTTTCATTGATAATTATGCCATAAGATATCTTGCCATCCTAATTGTAGATTGGACAAGGAGCAAATTTCCATTCTCGCAGGTTCATTTGTTAGTTTTTCTTAAGTACTAAATACATGCATACGAATAACTTTCTCTGATATGATAGATCAGAAAGTGATTACACAAAACGGTTGTGAATGATTCTTACTGGCATTTTTGACACTCTGAAATCTATAATACAACAATCGTTAGGTACTTTTCCGTTTTCGTGTTCATTTATTGACGAAATACCAAGAAGCAGTTTCAAACTATTTGCAGAAGCAGTAGATTGCAGGGGGACATTTACAAACATTTCGTAAAACTCACAATTACCTCTATTGTTTGTTTCAGCTTCTTCCGGAAATGTGACCTCTCTGACACCTAGCATTGCTTTTACTGCTACGCTTTCTAAACAAACTACACACGTTGCTGAACAGACGGTGATATTTGTCAACGTCAAGATAAATGAGGGAAACTGCTATGATTCCTCTACTGGAAGATTCCGCGCTCCTATCCGTGGACTGTATATCTTCTCTGTAACAGTTCTGAAAATCTCCGACACGCATGTTCATTTATTTATGATGAAAGACAACGTTGAGGTGGGAAGGGTATTTTCAGGAACTACTCAAAGTGATTCGGGCTCTGTAACTGTGGTTACTGTAATGGACAAGGGCCAGGTGACCTATTGCAAAGAGAAGCCTGGTTCTACAGAGACTATGCACGGTGACAACTGGGCCACATTTACTGGTCTTCTACATGCCCGATATAATTAGATAAAATATTCTCTTAAGAGATGGTTTGATTTGTCTTCTGAAAAAAGGTTTGAATGAAATTTTTCTTGCAATTATCCGACTTGTAAGTTTTACCTTTGTTCATATATTTGCAATTTTGATTAAGTACAATGACCTTTGTGATTCTCTTTAAGTATTCGTGTTAATATGACAGTAATATTGTCATTATATTTGATATGATATGATGTAATATATGTACAGTTTTCTTGGTATACTAGTAAGCTGTACTTAGTTCCAGAGCAGACAAATGTGTTCATAGTCAACGTTGGTAAGTCTGAGCGCGCTATATTTGTCTATTTAATCCTTCCGGTTAAAGCAGACGCGACGTAGGGAATTTATTGTTATTGTCAGCAGCGTCATATTAAACTCAGTTAAGGGTTATCTGGAATTTACCCTCAGAATAAAATTGCTGGCAAAATAACCTTTGAAGTTGAAGCCTTGAAAATGTGAAGCTACTTGTGAAGGTTTCTTATAAATCTGGGTAATTATCTAAGCCTAGATAGTTATTTGAAAGAAGATATGGCCTCTCTCTATTTATTCTCTTTTTGGATTCATGCATTTGCCCATGATTATAAACCTATCTCAGAGGATGTTTTTAAACGTGAAGTGTCGCAATTTTAAGCCAAAAGGCAAAGAAGCAAATGCAAAAGTTTTCTGTTGATAAAAGAATAAGTTGTTGTAAATATAACAAACCTCATCATGATCTCCTAATAAAGAACACTCAAGTAAAATTTGAAGTTTTAGAAAAGCATCGAGATGGGACAAATGGTGATGAAGGTGCATTTAAAACAGTTCGAAGAAACAAGACTTTTGAACATGCAATCGAATTTAGTGACACATCTACCATCCCTCTTAACTAACTACCAACCTCCTATATCTAAACATCCGTCCATCCATCTATACATCCATCCATCACTCCAACCACTCATCCACATGTGCATCTCCTACAAAAGAGATTTTTCAGTCAAAATCAAAATGTGATATTGTAATCTCAAACAATCAGAATGTCAAAAGAGTACCAACCGTAATTAAACATTTTACCACAGCTTTTGCGTTTATTGAATATTGCCGGTAAATCACTTGACATTAAGTCTTCTTTTTGAAATTACTGGCTAAATACATCCATAATATACTAAGATTATAATTTTCCTTTTAAACATTTGTATAGTACTTTGCATATAGCGAGTTAAAATTTCAGTCAAATTCGTGTGGTAATCTTTGCTATTAAACGAATCTGCATTGGGAGGAGCTAAATTAGCTTTGATAAGAGATTGTGCAGTACAGATCATACTAGATATTGCCTTTTCTTGGAAATATTTTTGCGAATTATTTCATATTTATGACTGAGTATACAGTGCCGAACAAACAATGTTTGTACCCATAGTAAAAGCGTATTAGTTCAAAAAAATTTCAATCTGATATCTGAATAATGTATTTTTAGTTTGCAACTGTTTTTGGAAATTAACATATAATAGGCGGTAATATGCCATCATATAAAGGCTCCCTAGGTAGACACGATTCGTACGGAGTCAAATAGAGATATGGCTTTTGAAATGCAAAAATTTGAAAAAAGAATTTCTAGTTGAAAGTAGAGTGATTAGCTATTCAAAACTTTAAAAATGAAAGCAATTTTGTCAGGTAGGCTTATTTATTTTTAAACTTTGTCAGGAATGCCTTATAACTGTTGTGGTGAAATAACCTGCTTCAATATAGAAATAAGGGATCATTAGGTCTAAACCTGCTGTGCAGTAAGCTGTGAGTGATTATTGAATCTTCACGTTTATGACATTACAGAAAGTGGACATATTATACTACGGAACAAACAACTAATTGTAAACACTATTCTTGTACCTTTATCTATTTGTCACCTGAAGGTTTTGCAAAGATGGATAATTGCATGAAAATAATGGTTTGGTTTGATTTGGTGTTTTCCGCCACAGCGAAACAATTACGTTATTTAAGTGGCGTTGAGTGCCTTGTGCAAGGACGCACGATGGTAGACGACCCAGGCAGATCAGATGGCAGGATTTGACCCCGCACTCTTTCGGTCACGAGTCCGGCATGCTAAGCACCGAGCCACACCGACTCCTCTAGAAAACAATGGATAGTAGTTATCCTACATTTTCACGTCTGACTTGAGTATGCAATCGTCTGTAAAGCAGAGTAGCACCAACTGTCTATCAAGACACCAGACTCAACGCATCACTCCATCGGATGATTTTTTCTTTGAAAAAAGGGTACTGGATTATTAGAATAAGAATTCTTTTCAATTGGAAAATCAACCATAAAAGGTTTGATATATCGGACCAATTCATATTGCATGTAAAATGCTAGGAAGGTTTTTCATATGCTTCACATTTTAGTTTAGGTACCTATCAATCAGACATACCGTACCTTATTGCAGAAGTTGCTGATTTCATTTAAATTGAGATCACTCCCCCCCCCTTGTAACACAATCATATTTTCTGCATGTTGAATAGACAGCGCTAGAAAAAAGTAGTGCAAAAGCTATGCAAGTGCTACTTTTGAGGTATATACAGTTGTCAAATCCTAAGAAGTTTTCATTGCAAACTAAAGTTATTATATATTTTTTCTTAGCTGAAACAAATTTATTTTCTAATTTCTACGAATGATATTTACAGTTAGCACAAACATGGATATTAAGGATTCGAATCTTAGACGTTGATTTGTAAATTACAAAAGGCAAAGGTCTTTCAGACATTCGGAAACAATGAGCCTTTCTAAACGTTGTTTTAGGAGGGTTTTTTGAAGTGACAGCATATACTTTGACCTTTCTTTCCGTTGGTGGCAAATGTCTTGTTTATGTTCCTGTATATTATAATGAATTAGACATTGCCATGCACAAAATGAAGTTTTATAGAATATTAAAATAGTGTAAAAATTGAAACATTGTTGTTGTTTGTTTTAAGAAAAAGAGATATATTCAGTAAAATCTATAAAATTATTATCGTATTCAAAAGTTCAAACTTAAATAAGAGATAAGATAGAGACCGGAAATGAAAACACAGAAGGTTAACCTCTTTCGTGTAAAAGAACGTTTTTAGAACAATTACTTCTGTCTCAAAATGTTTGAGTTTAAAACCTTTGGATGAAACTCGCGAGAGAGACATTTACAATCCAACATAAAAACCAAAAAAAAAAAAAAAAAAAAAAGAGAAAAAAAGGAAGAATAAAGATATATAATCAGAACATATCTTCCAGGTGACAACAAATAATCGATTGCTTGATTGTTAATAAAGCAACTTGTCTGACGAAAGTAACTCATTTTGGGGGCTCAAAGGTTGATATTCATATTTGATCAAAATATCACAAAATTCTTGTATAATGCCTTTGATGGCAATCGCTTGTTTATATTGTGTTAAATGGATGCTCATCGCGAGGGTACCTCAAGACAAGGATTTATTTACATAAGTATACTATTCCTTTCTCTAGCATTCTTTACAGCAATAGGTGAATAAAAATATCCATTTTAAGCAGCAGGAGATATATTATTCCTTATGTTCATATAAAGAAGAGATTTGTTCCATTGCTTTTATTGGTTTAGAGAGAATACAAAACTCCATTTGACCGCATAAATCAGCTCATATTACCGAAATTTTACTGTCGACAAAACTGAAATACGAGCGAAAATCGACGATTGATCCTTTGCCGGTTTTTTCTTGGTTTTACCTTACAACAACACTTTTTAATCGTGCAGAGGCAAGCAGAATAAAGTGCCTTGCCGAATGGTACACGACGGTAGCAGATCCAGGCCGATCCGATGGGGGAGGAGGATTTGAATCCGCACCCTTCTCGTCACGATTCTAACACCGCCACCGCTGAACCGTTGCTTTGAGGACGGCTTATAAATTGAAACTATTCCGCTTTGTGTATGCAAAATATGGGCACACATATATAACAACTTTATAAAAAATGGAACCACCTTAGTAGCACCACATACCCGTAGAATGTATTACAGACGAGTATAGGTCATTTCGGTTGCAGTATTTTATATCAAAACCAAAGAAGTCATACATTTCTGACACTTGTGACAGTCATACATTTTTGTAAGACAACAGTCTACTTCTTGCGTAATGTACACTTTTAGGGGGCACTCAAGTTTATAAGGTGAAAAAACTATCTCACCAGTCTGCGTTTCTGTTATAATTATAGTACTTCTGATGTTGGTAAATGAAATTTGCCATTTTGGTACATGTATTTGAAACATGCCTACTGCTGTCATGAGATAATCCTCCGTTTTTACTTTTTCCCTTTTATGCCACCAATCTTGAAATACTAACGCAATGTTTACTCGTAAATAATAAGAATAATAATAATAATGAGAAAAACAGCAACAACAATAATAATAATGACAACAACAGCAAAATTCATCATCATCAATTACTGCTTCGGGAAATAAAATCGCATGTGCACCTCTGTCTCCGCTTACAATGAATGTGTGTACGTAACCTTAGCTTAAACAAGAGTCTTTTGAGTCGAATTAGTGTCCATGCGCGCACTCTTTTTTTCTCAAAATAAAGAAGTGGATGACATAAACAAAGGAACTAAAATTTATGTAATATTGTACACCCTACCTTTTGTTAATATTCTGCAGATAGTAACGTGCCACATGAATACGCAGTATGAACGAACGGAATCATTGAGATTCACTATTATCGTATAGTGTATGATCTGAAATATGTTCATGTATAGTCATTATTGAATGGATATATATTTCTTCAACATATATGTTACTGTGTTGATGCATATACAGTAGCATTACATAATTTTGGCATTTTGTAACAGGTCTCGTGGACTTCCTCGTGGTCGATAAACCAAGATATGTTTTTCTCTCCTAAAATCAGAAATTAGTTCGTTAAATACAACGATTTTACTTTTCCAAGAGTTATATCTGAACTTCTGCTTAAATGAGTAATTCTAATAAATGCTCAATAACTCATCCATGCCTGCTTCAGATAATGACAAAACCAACATATCGTCTGTTATTTTTGAGCATGAATACGGCTTATTGAAGAAATATAGATATCATCAGTGTATTGAGGAGCTCATTAATGGAGACAAGATACATTAAAGGGGATAAAACACTGCCCTGGCGTGTTCCCTTTTTCACAGGGAAAAGTGAGGATATCTTATATCTGTAAATTATCCTACTGCATATATTTGTGTACATGTTAACAATGATCCAGTGATATTTGGTACTGATTTCAGTATCATGTAAGTTAAAGAAAAGATCATCGTGTCAAACGTTGTCGAAGGCTTTTTCTGTATAAAAAATGGAAGCATATAACTTACTGCCTCTCGCTTCTGCATAAGATATAATTTCATGTAATGAAAAGGTGATATTGCTTCATAATCCCTTCTAAAACCCTCCTTGCAGAGGATTTAAGAGAATGAGACAGCATTCAATTCAGATTGGATTCAGATCAGTAAGATCTTTTCAAAGACTTGTATTATTACTGGAAGAAGCGTAACTACCCCGTCATTATCTGGGTCTCATTTGTTTTTGTTGCCTCCCTTAAATAAGGTTATTACTCTACCTTCCTTTGCCTTTTCTGGGATGTAAGCAAACTTCTGGCAACAATTTGTCCTCCTCTAAACTGAACTTTTGTATTATGTATCATTGGACTGACATAAATTTGATCGTAGACCAGTGTATGAGTATTTATTCGTAATCAGGTTATGTCGCGTTTAAAAAACCTCGTCTAACATCCTAAAAACAAGTTATACCTAAGTAAAGCAATAGTATGGAATGTCATATATGGCAAAAGTTCTTATTTGTAAGAAAGAAAAGACGTTTTGCCTCAGTTTTAAAAATAAATACTGAGATCTCAATATTCCACTGATCTAATGCTCAACAGGACGAACTAACTACATTTTCCAATCATCCTCATGTATACACATGATTGATTGTTCTGGTCGAACATTTGCATGAAAACAGATTGTGTTTCACCCATGCAGATGATTAATTAGTTGGAATGCAACTGGTCAATTGATCGACGTATCAACGAGCCAACTTGAATAATTTTCCTTTTCCACCATCTTAAGCTTTATGGTTTAAGACTTCGGTCACACATGCAGACAAGCCTCGTATATTGTTGATCTACCTGTCTACATATTTCTATATTAAAGAATACATACATACACACATACATACATACATACAGACAGACAGACAGACATCTTTGCGCATGCATGAAGAATAGGTCTTGAGAGAAGTGCAACGGTAAGGAATGCTACCCCAAAAAATATGGATTGATCATTGCACAAACGTTGGACTTAATACAAAACTGTTCCACAACTACAGGCAAAATGAAATTGAAAATTTCCGTTGCTTCAATGAAGACTGAGAACATTTTACCGAAGCATATGATAGGTACAAAATATAAATATAAATATTACCAAAAGAACACACTAACATACCTCAGAATAAAGGTAAGAAAAATATAGATCAATGAGAGAATAGCACAAAATCAATATATACAGTTCAATTTGTCGCAATTAACCAGTCAAGCGTAGACATTACATACATTTTCTTTATGAATCTAAACAAGTGCATCCGGTATCACCGCGTGCAGTCCCCTCCGACCAGGCTCCGCTGAGGAGAGTTTCTACTGGGATAAAATCTGGGAGGAAAGAAACTTGACAAGCCAAATAGTCCACTTCATTGATAGATTCTCCCTCATCCTGGATGGGAAAAATAAACAGAATCGAATAATACCCAGAGTTTACAAAATAAGAAGACACATAATCATAGTACTTTCTGACTCTCCTACAAATGGCATTTCGCTACGTACACCACACGATGCCAACCACCATTGCTAGAACGTACTAAAATCTATCCATTAGCATTTTGTTGAGATATGCTATTATTTTTTTAAAATAAATATAACACATAATTATTTGAATAATTTACTTTAGGTTTCCACTGCCCATTTACTTGTCATATATCAAAATCATATACATGGATCAAACATTAATATTAGTAAAATGCTTTTTCAATATGTATTCAACAGATATTTTCATTTTTGAGGAGCAGAAGAAATCCAACAGTGGGGAATCGTCATAGTATCTAAGTATTCCATAAAGAGTATGATTTTTCTGTCGAAAATGGGGCGGGAACTTATCCATCAGGACAGATTCTTTGATCGGAGAACTTACTGTAGGGCAAAGATTCCAAAGGAAAGGGGAGACAAGGGCGATTTCAAACTGTGACACCGGTAATATGTTGCACTCAAGCCCCGCCCCTTCCCCCTCTCAAAGTGTCAATCTTCATCTAATCACTTGAGCTTCGTGTTTATTAGTTATCTTGAGAAGCGATAGGTTGGTCAATTGTTGAAATTCAATCGGCCTCAGAAGCTACTACTTTGATGGGCAAAGCGCGGTTTATCGGTTTTGCAAAAATAGGCGGACACCTTATTTGTAACATATGTACTCCAACAGAAAATTGATATTAATCTCCATGGAATGTTTTTAGAAGAGTAATTTAAAGAATGTGGCTCTAAAACATCAAAATAATGGAACCAACATAATCGGAAATCAAATAAACTCGAAAATATGCAGACGCACGTATTCAAAATTACACGAATGATTCTGTCTCCAGTATAAATAAAGCAGCAATTACCTTCTCTTACACACTGCTTCTAACGTCACCATAAGCAAACTGTACAAGATTGACAATGCTTCCAATACGACTTCTGCTAGTATTGATGATTTCTGCCTCCGTCGGTACAGCCATCCTGGAAAAGGTGGGTCAAGCCGATCTGGACGCTGTTCGTATTCGATTAGAAGAGGAAAAGGCCAAGAGGCTTCTTTTGCAGAATGATGTAGAGGTTCTGATGCTACAAGTTGAAGAACTTAAAAGAGGATTTTCTAACATCTCAAAAGACAACATGGGTATATATATTCTTTATCTGATTTTTCTCTATCTTTATGCCCATCCGCTCAAGGTTTCTGTAGCTGTACTTAAACGGATTTTTCACTTTTCAACGATAAATATTTCTTGTGTAGTTTGTGCACCTTGTAGGAATACTTTCACTGGTAATTATGCCATGTCATAATTTATCATCCTAATTGTAGATTAGAGAAGAAGCCAATGGTCATACGCTCGGGTCCAATTGTATCGTGTTTCTTAAATATTGAATACATATCTACGAATAACTTTCTCTGAAGTGAAAGGTCAGAAACGCCTTAGACAGAATGTCTGTGATTGATTCGAACTCACATTTTTGCTACACTAAAAAATACGGCAAGTGTTGGGTTCTTTTCCGTTTTCGTGTTCAATTAATGACGAGATATCAGACAGTAGTTTAACACTTGTTTGCACAATCAGTAGATTGCAGGGGGAATGTTACAAACTTTGTACAACTCATATATATCTCAATTGTCTATTTCAGCTACTTCCGGAAATGTAACCTTTGTTACAACCAGCATTGCTTTTACTGCTACGTTTTCCACAACAACAACACACGTTTCTGAATAGACAGTGATTTTTGACAACGTCAAGGTAAATGAGGGAAACTGCTATGATTCCGCTTCTGGAAGATTTCGCGCTCCTTTCCGTGGTCTGTATATCTTCTCCGTAACAGTTTTTAAAGCGACAGCCACGGATGTTCGTTTACTTATCATGAAAGATAACGTTGAGGTAGGAAGAACATTTTCAGGAATTGGCAGTTACGAATCTGGCACAGTAATGGTGGTTACTCTAATGGACAAGGGTCAGGTGACCTATGTCAAAGAGTATCCTGGTTATACAGAGACTATGCACGGTGACAACTGGGCCACCTTTACTGGTCTACTACATACCCGATATAATTAATTAAAATATCCTCTTTAGAAATGACTTGACTTATATTCTGAAAAGAGGTTTAAATAAATTCTTTCTATTAATTATTCGACTTGTAATTGTCATATTTGCAATTTTGATGAAGTAAAAGTATTCTAGTTAAGATTACAGCAATCTTTCATTTATATCATATAATGTAATATGTGTATGTGTTTGCTTGGTATACCAGCAAGTTGTATTTAGTTCCAGACCTGAGAAAGATATTCTCGATCACTTTCGATAAGTCTGGGAACGCTATATTTGTCTATATAGTCTTGCCGACGAAAGCAGAAGCGACGTACTGAATACCTCCTCGTTGTCGGCGGCGTCATTTCAAACTCATCTAAAGGTTAACTGGAGTTTACCACTATAAGCAAGTTGTTAGAAGTATAAGGTTTGAAGTTAGTGCCTTGAAAATGTGAAACATTTTGTGAATTCTTCTGATGAATGTCCGAAATCATCTAAACTTTGAGAAATTATTCCAATGCAAGATAGTGATTTTAAAAGAAAAAACACGTGACTGCTCTTTATTTATTCATTCTTTGCATTCATTTAATTTTCCCTGGTTATAAATGTATCCCCTCTGATGCTTTTGAACAGTGATATAATGTAATATTAGGCGAAATTGCAAGGAAGCAAATGCGACAGTTTTCTGTCGATAACAATAAAATGTTCAACAATATAACAAACCAATCACGATCTCCTGTTACATAACACTTGAATATTACTGAATTGTTCGATAATCATGGAGATGAAACAAATTGTGTTTAATCTACATTTAAAATGTTTGAAGAAACAAAACGTCTGGACACACAATAAAATTTAATGATGCATCTACCATCCTTCTTAACTACCTACTTATATACCTAGGCGCATGCTTCCGTCCATCCATCCATCCACTTGCACGTATCCTACATAAGAGATTTTTCCGTCGTAATTTAAATAGGACATCCTAATCTTGTCAAATCAGGAAGACAAATAAATACCAAACATAATTAAACTTTTTTTGTTGAAAAAATAGTTTAAGTATATATTGAATAGTAGCTGCAAATCAGTTGAAAGTATCTCTTCCTTTTTAAATGAACCACTTGATACGTCTATAATATATTATGATTATAATTTCCCGAAGGAGCTATTGACAAATTCGTCCATTACTTTCATTCACTGAACTTAACTTTCAGTCAACACTTTGTGGGAATCTTTTCTGTTAAATGACCTCCATCGGACGAGCTAAAAGAGCCATGATATGAGAGTGTCAGTTCAAGCTTATGTAAAAACGAAATTATGAATAATTTGCAAGGCACTAATGGCTGTATATACTCAAATCTCAAGTAGTATTTGAGTATACACGATCATCCATACAGCAGACTAGCAGCAACTGTTGGTAAAAAAAAAAACCAAAAGACATTACCGTATCGATTATTTACTTTCTTGAAGAAAGGGCACTGGGTTATTAAAATAGGATTTTTTTTGTCTTGGAAAAACATGCAAATAATATTTATAATTCGGAAGTATTCATATTGTGTGTAAATTGATCAAATGGTATTTAATATTTTCTTCAAACGTGAACTACCCGGAACGTTTCGCTGAAATACGGAGTTGTCAGACATAACATACTATTTTAGTATAATTTTCTAATTTCTTTCAAAGTGCCATCATTCCTCCCCTTTTAACCAAATTATATTTTCCAAATCTTGAATAAACAGTGTTAGAAAATATAGTGTAAAAGCTATGTAAGAAATATGGTAGAATCATACATAATTGTCAAATGCTAGGCAGTTTTCATTCAAAAACAAAGGTTATCATAGTTTTCTTTCATATATAGATTATGTTCCTGTAGAAATTATATTTCCTTTGTATACACTCCATGCTGTCACAGCGGCGTGCAAAAGTGAATACTGGAGCTTCATTATCCTTTTTCCCCGAATGCAATTTTATAGAATATTTAAATAGTGTTAGAATCAAAATTATAGGTTTTCTCTAAATATGGTCAGTAAAATCTATAAAATGAATATCGTGTTTACAAGTTCAATATAAAATAAGAGATATAAGAGACACAATGGAGATCTGAAGTGAAAACACTGATGTTTGACCTTCCTCGTGTAGAGGCAAACTTGAAACAAAAATTACTTCTGTCTTAAAATACTTGACTTAAAAACTGTTGGATGGAATTTTTCTGAGAAGTCAAAGTATGTAAACTCACGAGAGAGAAGTTTAGAACCCAAGGTGAGAACAAGAGGAACAATATTAGAACATATATTTCAAGTGACAAGAAATATTAGATTGCTTTGATGCTAATAAACACGTCTTACACGAAATTAAAAAAGTATACAAAGTTCATGTTCATATATGACCTAGATACGACAAGATCTTTTATATTATTTTTCAACGCAATCTGTCATTTTTTTTTTAAAAAACAACAATGCTCACTGTAAATGGCTTTAATAGAAGGATTTATTTACAGTAAACTACTAATCCTTTCTATACTATCGTTCAATAGTTGTATCTGATTTTGTAAGCAAGCAGGCGATATATTACTCCTTAAGTAAATATACATATAATATTTGTTTTATTACTCCATTTAACGAAGAAAATTTGTTCGTATTATCCGAAGTTCACTCCAAACTATACCTGAAATATGAACGAGAACAAACGATGGCCTAGACTTGATACAAAGATGATATTTTTTTTTAGCTTTACGTACTAGCAGCAAGTAGAATCAAATGTCTTGCGCCGGAGTACACCCTGGTAGCCAATTCGGTGGGAATCGAACACACACCCTTGTCTTGACGAGGTCTAAAGCCTTAATTACTGTACCTCCGTTTGCCGTTGCATCCAGGACGGTCCATTGTTCATAAATTTAAACCATTCCGCATGAGTACGCGCAATATGGTCCCAAATAGAAAAGAAGTTTATAAAAGATTGAAACACCTTGGAAGTACCACGTGTACTTGTAATGTATTATAGACATGTACAGATTATTTTCTCAGTTGAATAATTGATTTAGTTTCTGTTACAATATTTGATATCAAAACATTAGAAACCATACATTTCTGATGCTTGTGCCAGTCACAAAATATTATGAAAGAACAATGAAAACAATCTCCAGTTCCTGTGCAATTTCAGTACTCATCTCATGAACGTTCGACACTAATGGTGCTGAACCAAAGTTACCGTTTAGAAACGCATAGGAGTATATAAAAGATTTTTACTTCTGTCAGAAGAAAAGCAATTGTTTTCTTCTTTTTCGTCCCTTTTCTGCAAAATAATCTTAACAAATTTATGTAATTTTAACGCGCCAATATTAATAATATCATCATCATCATCATCATCATCATCAATTATTGCTCTGGTAAAAAAAATCGCGTGTGCACGTTTATCTCCGCTTACACTCAAAGTGGTTACGTAAAGTTAGTTTCAAGTACAGTCTTTTGAGTGAAACCGATGGCCTTGCACACAGTCCTTGTTGCTTTTAAAAATATAAACCTTCTCCATAACCTTCATTTTCTTTCAGTGAAAAATACAACATGATGCTGTTTGCAAGCATAGAGGACGACGAAGATATAAAAACTGAACAGACTAAAATTGATTGCTCTGCTCCTCACCGGGCCAAAATATCTTCTTTTATTTAAGTTTTTAAAAATACATTCTGAGAGAGAGAGAGAGAGAGAGAGAGAGAGAGAGAGAGAGAGAGAGAGAGAGAGAGAGAGAGAGAGTGAGAGAGAGAGAGATCATATAAGAGTTATGGTGTCGAAATTACACGTTATCATTGTCTTGGCAATACTCTTTTATTTCTGGTTTAAACCCCCTGTGCTTACATTTGTAGATAGATGGGTTCTCCATTCCACTGACATCAGATAACACATTACGTTTATAAGACGAAACAATTTTCAGTAGTTACTTTTCTAATTCATTACCTTCTTTGGTACACAATGCAAAAATCTAACAGAGAGGGGTTAGGTATGGAACTTAATAAATCTGGTGGAGTGGGGTGGGGGCGATAGGCTTGATATAATAATATGTAAATAATCTATTTGGGTGTGATGTGACGTTTGCATAAAGAGACAGACACACGGACAGATAAGCACAGTGGCATGTAATGAGAGAAGAAAGAAATAGAGATAGGAGGCGAAACAAACAGTAGCAAAATCCATTGTAACTCTTACAACAAAAGCCACTGCGGGCTCGGAGATGTAAAATAAGCCGAACACACCCTTCTGCATGTCGTAAAAGGCGAGTATGGAAGCAAGAGAGAGAGAGAGAGAGAGAGAGAGAGAGCTCAGTGGTTAGCGTGCAGAACTCGCAACTGAAAGAGTGCGTCATTCGAATGAGCCCAGAGAAGTGATGTTACTCCAACTGCAACGGCACTAAATAAGTCACTTGTGTTGATGTGCCGTAAAACAACAAACCATACTTACAACAGCACCTCAAGCTAATCTTAATATTATTTGTATTAATATATCAAATCCACTGCTCTGACTCTGTTGGAATAATATGTATTTTGTTATTGTTATGCAGTATCAAATATTCTATTTACAAGCAATAAACGACATCGTTAGTAGCTGTACTACGTCCGTTGAGCAACTCACCTGATACAAGAGTACTTTTTTTTCCTTCATCTGATTTTCTGTTTTCATTTCTGTTCATAAACTATAAATGTTTGCTTATATACACATCAATTACGTAATGCCAGCGGGGTAATTTTCTCCCACATTGTATTTGGTTTTTATCTGCGAAATAGTAATTTATTGTGCTACATATTGTAAACGTAACAATGTCAGAAACGTTAATTATGTTTAAGATTCCTAGTTCAAGAAAAAGTAACAAATATTAGAACTGTGTTTCCATTTACGTGAACAATGGTGTAACTTGTGAATATCTTTATCAGATGCCTAACTGGTGTAAAAGTTTGACTTGTCAATTACAGTGCATGGTAAAAGTGTTGATTTCATGATACTTTAATTTCTCACACTTTTACCAGCAGTTGTTAGAAATGTGAACACTGTGTTTGATAATTACCACCAGGTTTCTTGTTTGGCGATGGTCAGAAAATAAAAATCGCATACATTTTATAGAGATTATTCTTATTCAGCCATATCTCCCTGTCTTTTACATCCACTGAAAATATTTTACTCTAAAGGCCACATCAGAATACACATTATGACAAAAGAGTGACTAAAAAAAGCAATTGCAAACAAACGATATAGAACTATCAAGGCTAACGATGAACTTGTATTGCTTGCTTTGAGGAGTAGTAGGTATCCAATCTTTCAAAATGTGAATATACAGAAGAGAATTTTAGCGACGCATAGAAAGACTATTTAAATGGCTGTGAATAGAAGGTGAAGTAAACCAGGATCAGAGTCAAATTCTCGCTACATCGTACTGTTATAGGTTTTACCACTACTGCGGCTCGGTCATCCAAATTCATTATCTTGCTTGAGAGCAAAGGTCTACTGTTTTACTGAAGAAAATAGGCTCAAGATGCAAACTAAATCACTCATTAAAATGCAAATTGCTAACAAATTTACGATGAAATGAACCTTTTAATACTTTAATAGTGTCTCTTTGAATGAATATAAAATAATGCTTTCTTCCAAAATGACTTCATTGCTCACTTTCAAGATTTTTGGCAACCAGAACATTTTTTGGCAGCAAAGAGATATTTCGATTTTAAAAGTATTTTCATATCATAGTCGATCTTATTTCTCATTTTTCCAAATAGTCCTTAATAAATCTAATTGCCTTCTGAAAGTATTACAGTAAATAAAAACACCTATACGTGTGTTCCCTCCCTGTTCCCGTCTTCGTTTTTATCACTGCCTTCATAATGAAGGTAAGTGGGGAGCTGCGGAAATCGATACATTTAATTCTGAGTTAATATTCAACAAATGAGTAGAAGTTCATAAATGTGTATTTTTTTCAGCCTATTTTCTAAGTTGAAGCCTTATACAAGCTAATTATTTTCTTGATTTTCTACAGCATTGCTAGTGTGCTTACAAAATTGTAAATAGATACATCAACTCAGAGAATAGTCTGTACAGTTCTCACTTCACATTTATTAAACACTGTATAGCGGGTTATACTTGCGGGTGATCTTATTTTCACTTTATTAAAGATCAATGAATTTGTTTCTGTAAACCGTCTCAATCAGCCGACCTTCCTATCATTCTAAAATTAAAATCCGAATTTCCAGTGTACTTTTCAAGTTCTAAAATACATTATAAAAATAGAATCGGGACAAAAAGGTTATAATCCAAATCTTTATATTAACTACCGAATGCATTCTGCCAAGCTGCCCGTAGAGCATAAACGGCAGGGTACTTTTTCCCAACATTGAAATATGTCTCATAATATCAATATACACTCTTTCTATCATCATAATATACCCATACACTCAGATCTCACAAGCATAATAACATT
Organism: Margaritifera margaritifera; assembly: GCA_029931535.1. Lineage (NCBI taxonomy): Eukaryota > Metazoa > Mollusca > Bivalvia > Unionida > Margaritiferidae > Margaritifera > Margaritifera margaritifera. The sequence continues at coordinate 253,081 of JAQPZY010000675.1, read as the reverse complement.
AAAACCATTGTATGATAAGAAAGATTTAGCGACTTCGTTGCGATTTTGGCAATACAGTTTATAGCTGTATGGATGTAAATAATGTTATCAATATTTCATATTTTGTATATCTAAGTCCTCTGCCAAATAATAGTGAAAAATTTAAGAAATTACTTTCATGATCGTCACACAGTAAGTCCTTGGTAAACAAATCGTCCAACGAAATTCAGAATACAAGCCTTTACAGCTCTTTCCCTTCGCGTCGAATTTTAACCACACTATTGGAACATGTGCGCCTGTCATATTTTTATTTTGTTTTTTTAACTGACATTAGGTTCGAAACACTCCCTTTAGGTTCAAACTGACTCCTCAAACGAAATTTTATTTTAGTGCTCTGAAAATTCTTTTTTTAAAAATATTATTACTAGTATAAATTATATGTAAGCGTCTTTGATTCTGAATTATCTGTTGAGGAAAGATTTTGCAGTGCATTTGCAATCTAGTTCTGGTTAGCAACACACATTCATCCTAAGATAAGATGAACTTCTAGTCTACTTTTGCTGGCAATAGTGAAATTAGAGCCCAAACACAATTTTTACTAATTTTTCCCAATAAATACTAGAAAGCGGATCGCAGTGACCCAGTTTTGTTGCATAGCACTTGCTCATTACAAGTTCCCGCAAAGTGCAAGTTTGATGTTAATAAGTGCAGCAGTACAGTAGTTATCGCATGGACAAGGAAGACAGACAGATGAACACACATATGGAAAAGTAGATACCATATACCGTTCGCTTATTAACATGAGGGTATAAAAAAGAAATGTTTTGAAAAGGACTCAACTCCGCAATAATAGCCATTTTTCAAGGGTATCTTCCATTGCATAAAATAAAGTGAACTAAATTAGGGGTTATGAAACATACTTTTAATAAAAACAAGCATGTACAAGAGACCCAAGTCGGCATGAGATGGCTAACTAGGTTCACATTGAACTAAAATAATAATATAATAACAATTTGCAGGTTAAACTAGGTTTAAAGGCAGTTTTCTCCTGGTTGCAAATACAACTGCTGTAGAAAATGTAAAATAAAAAAGAAAAACAAAATGATTATAAAATTTTATTTAAAATGCCACAGTAGTTTTCAAAGAGTTTAAAATGTTTTCCACCTTGTTGACGTAAACAAAAAAGGTTGCATAGGAGGCTATATGAAACAACATTTACTAGAATATGTCACATGAAACATTTCCTGAAAGTTTGATAACAATAAATAAAGTGGTTTTGGAGAAGATATCAACATTATGTTTCTCACCTGGCTGCCATCTAGACAAAGAGAAACACTTTTAGTTTAGATCATATCATGATAAATGTTTCCTCCCATTCTTTGATTAAAATTTTAACCATTGTATTTTGTGCCGATGCGAAAAATTTATTTTCTACCTGGTTGCTATGAAGGTTGAATGGTTGATATGAAAGACATCAAAACGAAACTTTGGTAGAACATGCCCGAAATTATTCTAGGAAGGTTTGACCAAATATATCTGGGCTTTTGTTACATGACAAAAATATATATTTGATGTGGCTGTCATGGAAACTAAAATTATGTCACTCCCTAAGTTCATGCAGGACAGAAGATAAATGAATAATATATGATATTATGTGTCATGTCTCACCGTCTATGAAGTTCCAAGCAGCTGGACCACTCATCATATACTTAGACTATTTCACATAAATTTTCATATGAAGTGTTCTTTTGTACCAAAGTTTGTGTCATGTTGAATTTATGTAAAGCTATATTTAAACCGAAATCTTCAGAAAAGCAGCATCTCGGTATGCCCTTCTTACTTACGCATTCTTAGCCCCATACTACTATAGCTTCATACACAGAAAGTTGATCAAAGGCGGCAAAGGCGCACAGACTCACATCAGCCAAAATCAAACATCTATATTGCATGGATTGAAGTCTGTATCCGCATATGTGTCAGTGACCAAACGTCTGCAGAATACCTCCTCAAAGTTTACAATCTTGATCTGGACCAAAACAGTAAGATGTGACACATCCGTTAGGTTTTAAGTAATAAGAGTATCACAAACAGCATAGTATATGCCTGTCTTGTGATTGTTTCCATACCAATGACTTTTTTTTATCTTTGAGCAAGGAACATGGCAACTGCACGATGCGGTGGGAACCAGGATAAAGTTCATCAAAATAGCTGGAAAAGGAAATACGGGACTGGCTTACATTATCCCTTGCATTTGACCATTTATCTTGACGGCAGAGGGTATGACTGTGAACAAGGACACATTGGCAAGTGCAGATATTTAACAGGCTAAAGTTTCATGAAAATATCTTTGTTGGTTCAAATGTTATACTTGTACATGAATAGAGGCCATTGATAATATATTTTGCCTTGCCGTGACGTTAGCATGGAGACAGTGGGAAAAGCTATGGTGTGTCACGCACTGTCTAGTAATGATATATAACAGATTAAAGCTTATTAAAATATCTTGAGAGTTGAAAAGTTTATTAAAGCATCTTGAGTAGTTCAAAAGTTCATTAAATATCTTGAGTAGTTTAAAAGTTCATTTAAATATCTTGAGTAATTCAAAAGTTCATTAAAATATCTTGAGAGTTCAAAAGTTCATTAAAATATCTTGAGTAGTTCTAAAGTTCATTAAAATATCTTGAGTAGTTCAAAAGTTCATTAAAATATCTTGAGTAGCTGAAAAGTTCATTAAAATATCTTGAGTAGTTCAAAAGTTATACTCTTGAGAATTTACAAGTCACATAATTACATTTTCCATTGCTTTGCCTTGCTGTGAACTTAAGCTTGAAACGGGAAGCCTGCTATGTAGATGACACACCGCATAGTCATGGGCAGAGATTCATAAAAATATCTCTCCAGCTGTTACAATATTATGGGCTGGACAGGCAAATGTTAACATTAGGAATGACGGACAATGCCTAAAAAAATATATGCATGACTTCAGAGGGGCGTATAAAAATGCATGAGGATTCATATGATAATTTAACATGACACTAGAGTAACTATCACCAGAAGTAAGTGTTCATGACTTGACCTTAAGAAATTACTTAGAACATGGCATGAAGCAAACTTTCTAGTCATGATACATCAGTATACATACTTTCCTCCGAATATGTTAAACAGCTTCCGAGCTACAGCATGAATACAAATAACTGAGTACCTTGGCCGTCAAGATAGAACCATGAAAGTGGTATATTATATGTCAGGTCATCATGGATATGAGCATCTTCAGTTTTATCTTAGAGACAAATACGAAGACATCATTAATATTCATCATCGTCGTAGGAGTTTATCTGTTTGTACTGATGATTGTTGTTCCGTTGCCTGTCTGATACCCACCCTCGGCAATTAATAGCACTAGGTCTAAGACCTTTTTCTCAGAAATTTCACAAATCAGGCGAGAGTTTAACATTCACTTTTTACTTTTACTCTACAATTAGACCTCGCCGCCGATGTGAAGCTACCAACCTTTCAGAGCAGTTCAGCAGGGCTGGAGAAGTTTGCATATTGTTAAAGGAATGACCTAACTGTTATTAGCGGTCGTGAGGCAGAGATTTTAGTAGCTACCGGTTTATGATATTGGCTTGCCAATATATCCCAATACCAGCCAAATGTCTTTTAAAAAGTAGCTCCACTTATGATGCCTCAGTTCCATTTTAACTTCTTTACTTGTTGTCGATGGCTGATTGAAAACCTTGATGCAACAATGTATCGGCGTAGCCATTGAACAACTTTTCTGTGTATTGACTTGTTAACTATATTTTAATGCATTCATAAAGTAAATGGATCAGACACAAGTTATAGCAACGATTTGTATGTTTATAAATCCTACTTATATAGTATTTATCTTTGGATTGGCAGAAATGTGATCGTATACACAGATCTCAATATTGCATAAACTTAATGCTTAACAGGACGAAATAACTGCATTTGCCAATCAACATCATGTACTTTGAGGACGTATATATCCATTGTATTGTACTTGCCGAACATTTGCATGAAAACAGATTGTATCTCAACCATACAGATGCTTAAATAATCTGGAGTCAACTGGTCATGTGAGAGGCTTGTTTATAAGCCAACTTGAAGAAAACAAATTTCCAACAGCCGAACTTTTGGAGTTTAAGACGTAGGTTACACACGCAGTGAAGCCTCGTATGTTGTTGGCCTGCCTATCTATTTTTTTTACATACATTCATATATGAAAGCGTACTTTACATATATACATTGATGCATACATACATAGATGCATACATACATTTTGCGCATATACAAAGAATATGTCTTTAGAGAAGTCAAACAGTCACGAATGCTTACGCCAAAGAACATGTACTGAGCAATGCATAGTCGTTGGACTTAATAAAAAGATTTGTTGAACTTCCAAATGAATATTTTCGTTTTCAAATGGAGTTTACCGAAGCATATGATAAAATATATGAACGTAAATATTCGCAAAAGAACACACACACATACCTCAGAAGTAATGTTAGAAAAAGATCAATGTCGATCGTTATACTAACCGCAAGTCGCCTCTCACACGTAAATATTACATACATTCTTTTTTTTTGTGAATCTAAACAGGTGTATCCTGTGTCATTATGTGTAGTCCCTTCTGACCAACCTCCGCCTAGAGAGACTTTAGACTGGGAAAAAATCTCAGACGAGAGAAACTTGACAAGGCCAAATCATCAATCTTATGGATAGATCCCATCTCATCGTGGAAGAAGAAAAATATCAAGGTTTTGTTTCAATGTTGTATTATATCTTTCACAATCTTCAACTATTCTCAGCCGAATACTTGTGGCTTTTACAATGGAAAAGAACCTGGACTTTACAGTTTAACGAGAAACAAATATATAATGCTGGCCTCCTACTAATGATATTTTGCTACGTACACCACATGATAGTTACAGCGTACAAATATCTTTCCATTACCATTTTCCCAAGGATATTTGCATTATTTATAAATATAGCACATAATTATTTCAATAACTTACTATTAATATTTGTAGAATGATTTCTCAAGATGCTTTCAACAGATCTTTGTATTTGAGCCGCGGTAGAAATCCAACGGTGGGGAATCGTCATTATAGCTAAGTATCCCCAAAAAGCAAGGCTTTTACGCTTAAAGGTGTATGGACTTTTCCATCAGGATATACTCTTTTTTCAGAGAACTTACGATAGGACAAAGTTGCCAAAGTAAGGGGGATACAATAGGTATTTCAAACTGAGCTATTCCTTTGATATGAATTGCAGCATCTTATTGTAAGGGGAGTTTCCACGCATGCCGGTACTACAAAATAGGCGGCCACTTGATTCATAAGATCTGTACTTCAACAGATAATCTATATTTATCTTCTTAAAACAATATGTTTGTAACACAATAATAGAATGGAACCAGCAGAATCAGAAATCAAATGAACTGGAAAATAAACAGACGCACGTGTTTAAAATTACATAAATTATTTTGTCTTTAGAATAAATAGAGCAACAATTACATTTCCTTGCACAATGCTTCTAACGTTACCATAAGAAAACTGCACAAAATTGCAAGCAATGCTTCCAATACAACTTCTGCTTATACTGGCTACATGTGCCTCTGTAAATATGGCCATTCTGGAAAAGGTGGGTCAAGCCGATCTGGATGCTGTTCGTATTCGTCTAGAAGAGGAAAAGGCCAAACGACTTCTTTTGCAAAATGATGTAGAGGTTCTAATGCTACAAGTTGAAGAACTAAAACGAGGATTTTCTCAGATCTCAAAAGACAACATGGGTATGTATTCTTCTCTGTTTTGTTTTACATCTTTCTCCCCGCATATCTGTATTGTTTTCTTGTTATATCTTGTTATCACTATTGTCACTCTGCTGAAGGTTTCTAAAGTTGTGCTTAAATGTTTTTCCCTTTCCTCGCTTAATATTTCTTGCATACTGTGTGTAACTGCACGACCACTTCAATGGTAATTATGCTATGAAATATTTTATCATCACAGTTGTGGATTGTAGATATATTTTATCATCACAGTTGTGGATTGTAGATGAAGGTAATGTTCATACTAGCAGCCTTATTTGTTTTAGTGTTCAGGAATACACATCTACGAATAACCTTTGAACGATCATGAACGCCTTACACAGAATGCTTGTGAATGATTCGGGCTGACATTTCTGCACACTAAAAGCTACAATACGATAATTCTTATGTTCTTTCCTGTGTTAGTGTTCAATTAATGACAAGATACGAGACAGTAGTTTAAAACTTTTTCCACAAACCGTAGATTGCAGGAGATATTTTTAGCAAATGTTCGTACAACTCACGTATGTCTCTATTGTCTGTTTCAGTTTCTTCCGGAAATGTGACTTTTGTTACACCCAGCATTGCCTTTACTGCTACGCATTCTCAAGAAACCACACTCGTTTCGGAACAGACGGTGATTTTTGACAAAGTTATGATAAATGAGGGAAACAGCTATGATTCCTCTACTGGAAGATTCCGAGCTCCATTCCGTGGACTGTATTCCTTCTCTGTAACTGTTTTGAAAGTGAGAGACAAGCCGGTCCATTTACTTATCACGAAAGACAACGTTGAGATAGGAAGGGTATTTTCAGGAGTCAGTGACAACGATTCGGGCTCAGTAACGGTGGTTACTGTAATGGACAAGGGTCAAATGGTTTATATCAAAGAATATCCTGGTAAAACAGAGACTATGCTCGGATACAACTGGTGCACATTTACTGGTCTCCTTCATGTCCTATATAATTAGACAGTTTATTATGTGAATCAAAGACTTGACTTATATTCTGCAACAAATGTTTCAATTCATTCTTTCTTGTTATTACTCGACTCATGCAAATGAATGTGGAAAGAATAGGACAATAAGGAGAATCCTACAATCCTTTTTTCATGAATTCTCTCGATAATATCATTTTATTGTGCACACGTGATCTACATAAGCATAAACTCCTTTAAAAGGTTATTCAAATTGTTTAATTCAGAAAACACTCCCACCCACCCCCTGTGCACTACGCAAGCATACCATACTTGATTTGTACGTTAACCTCACTTTACCCTCTAAAATATTGTTAATGTCACAGACTTATTTCTTGACACAAATGATTTAGCAACAAACATTAGGTTTGAGAGGGGGGCGGGGTGGTGTGGTGCGGTGCGGTGATCCAATAAGATCATCAAGATAATGATTTTCTTGTTCTTGTTGTAAATATTATTATTAGTAGTAATAATTATTTGAATGTAAAATTGTTATTACTGAACCATTGTGCAGTACTCCACGTTTCTTCTTTGCCCATTATATGTCATTTTTATGAACGTCCAAATTAAGAGAAAAAGCATATTTTTAGTTTGAAATTTGAATAAAATAGCTGAGCCCAGTGGTTTTTAAAAATGTATTATTACTGAACCATAGTGCAGTACTCCACGTTTCTTCTTTGCCCATTATATGTCATTTGTATGAACGTTCAAAATAAGAGAAAAATCATATTTTTAGTTTGAAATTTGAATAAAATGGTTGAGCCCAGTGGTTTTTAAAAATGTATTATTACTGAACCATAGTGCAGTACTCCACGTTTCTTCTTTGCCCATTATATGTCATTTGTATAAACGTTCAAAATAAGAGAAAAAGCATATATTTAGTTTGAAATTTGAATAAAATAGTTGAGCCCAGTGGTTTTTTTAAAATGTATTATTACTGAACCATAGTGCAGTACTCCACGTATCAGGCTCGATAATCCCTTCTTTGAATTTTGTTATACAACTTTGCTAGGTTGATGGCAGCATAACATATATATGTAGTTTACCCATTTTTAGACTGTTTAATAATGTTGTCTTCTTTCTTTCTTCTATTTTTTTCATTTGTTTTTGTTTATTATTTATTATTTTATTATTATTTCCCTATCATTGAAAGATGTTAGGAGTCAAGAATTTCTGTTGGCGTTTGTTTAGTGTTCGTTTTGTGGATGTAAAATGTCTCTTTCTCTGACGAACAGCTTGTTAAGCTCGAAACGTTCTGTATTTGCACCGTTATCAATGTTTGTGTCTATGTATATATATATATATATATATATATATATATATATACATAAGTAAATAGGGATATATTACAAGAACGAAGATAATATGTTTAGGCAACGAGAAGATGATTTTTGGAGTTCACTGCGTTGCCATTACCATGTTGCGTAATTTAGCCACAGAGATCTTGACTTTGACAATTTGTATTTTAGGACTTAGTCATATATAGAATGCCCATTGATGAGGTTTCCATTAACTTAACAATGACATTTTCTAAACATATTCGGAAGAGTTGATACCAGAAAATAATCCCACCTGAAATTGAAATGAGATTAATTACTTAATGCACTCTTTATTAGAGAGTAAATACACTGTAAGTTTCATTTATATTTAGCAATTCCTTCCCTTAGGAACACAATTGCAATTTTGCAGAATTTGACTTTTCAAAATTGAGTGTAACAAGGGACACGTTAGAGAGTTACATTCGTTGGTATGTTAGAATATACAAATTTACAGACAAGAAATCTTCACACGGAATCGAAAAATATGACACCCTTATATTAACTCCTAATGAACTACCAAATGTAGAGTAAAAAGTTGTTCATCCTCGATAAAATAAGAGAAAAGCACTCCATAGACCTCAGTTTTTGATAGAAATATGGAGATTTTCAGAGAATCTAAGCCTGATGAATTGCTAATAACTGTATTGCTGTTCCGGTGCTCGCAACCGCACCTAACTACACAAATTTCGTACTTATTACCCATTATGAAATGCCCGATGTGAAGCTACCATTCAGACTCGGCAGTTCGGTTTTTGGGGTTTCTAAACTAGCTGTTATAGGAATGACACTACTGTTGTGCGAATGACGTCACTGACTAATCAATCGAAAAACAGAGATATTGCTAATTACCGGCCTATGATATTGGCTTGACAATTGAGACTGGTACCAGCCAAATGTCTTTCATGCAGTAGCTACACTTACGATGCACTGGTTCCATTCTAACTTCATTAGTTCTTTGGTAGATGGAGGATTTAACACATGGGTGTAATAATGTGTCGGCGTGACCATTACACAGGTTTTAAAATATTTAATGTTTTTAGTTTAAACATATTTTAATGTCTTCATCAAGTACAGGTATCCGACACAAAGTCCAGCAACAGTTTGTCCTCTTCTAAGCTTAATTGTTATATTATTTATATTTGGACTGACAGAAATTTGATTGTAAACTTGTGCATGAGAACTTTTCGTAATCAAGCTTGTTTCGTTCGAAAAAGGCTTGTGTAGCATCCTAGGAACAAGTTATACCTTGGTAAAGCAATGACCTGGAATGTAATATGTATCAAAAGTTATTATATTGAAGCACAAATACACTGATTTCAATATTGCCTTGACTTAACGCTGAACAGAACGAAGTAACTATATTTGCCAATTAACATGATGTACCTTGAGGCCGTATAAACCCAATTTATTTACTTGCCAAACTTTGCATGAAAACACATTCTGTCTCAAGCATGCAGATGCTTATGTAATCGGGAGTTAACGTGTGAAACGAGAGACGACGTGCCTACAAACCAACTTAAATAATTTTCTTTTTTCAACAGTTGAAATTTTAGGGTGTAAGACAAAGTTGCAAGGACATGCTTCAAATGTTATTGACCTACTAATCCATGATGTATACATGCATTAATGTATAATATGCTTTAATATATACATACTTTTGATACATACATACATACATACATACATACATACATACATACATACATACAGACAGACAGACATCTTTGCGTATGTACAAAGATTAGATCTTTAAAGAAGACCAACAGTGACGTATGCCTAAGACACAGAATATGGATTGAACATTACACAGACGATGGACTTAATTAAACGAACTGTTACGCTTATATAAGAAACACGCAAGTGAACATTGAAGAAAAGTATCAACGTCTAAGATAACAACACAAGATATATACCGGTTTATCTTCAACAAGCCACATTCTTTTACTTTATAAACCTAAACAAGTGTTTAGGTTTATAAACACCGCCCAGTCTCCGCCAAGGGAGAGTTTAGACTGGGATAAAATCTCTGACGAAAGAAACTTGACAAGGACAAATCATCCACTTTACGCATACATTCTCCTTTATTCTGGAAGGAGAACAAATACAAGTTTTGTTTAAATTTTATAATATATCATTCACAATCGTCATCTATTATTAACTGAGCACTTGCGGTTTCACGATAAATTAGTACCTGGAGTTTTCAAAGTAACGAAAAAATTGTATGTTAGCTATGTCTCTCTCTCTCTCTCCTACATATGGCATTTCGCTACGTATTCACTTGATGCTAGCCACTTTAATTACAGCGTCCTAACATCTGTCAAACGATATTTTAACCATGAATGCTTTTCTTAGTCTTAAATATAGCACGGAATTATTTGAAAACCTTACTATAGGTTTGCACTTCTGAATTACTCTTGATATAACAAAGTTATATACATGAATCAAAATTAATATTTGTAAAATGCTTTCTGAAGATGCTTTCATCAGATCTTTGCATTTTGAACAACAGAATAAGTCCAACAGTGGTGAATCGTCAATGTAACTAAGCATTCCATAACGAAAAAGATTTTCCTGTCAAAAAGTGGCGGGAAAATAATCACCAAAACAGATTATTTGATAAGAGAACTTACGGTGGAACAAAAATCACCAAGGAAAATGAGATACATTAAACATTGGCGATTTCAAAATGTGACAACCGTAATATTTTGCAATTGATCTGCTCCACTCCCCCTACAATTGTCAATTCTTCAGCTACTCACTTGAAAGCTTCATGTTTAATATTTATCATTAGAAGAGACTAATGTGGTAGAATTGGTGAGCTTCCATCGGCTTCAGAAGCTACTCTTTTCATTGCGGTTGTAACATCTTTTTACACTAACGAGGGGATAAGGGTGTGAAAACTTTGCCGGCATTGCAACACTCAGCGGAAACCAGATAAAATATGTACTTCAACAGATAATCGATCTTTATCTCCTTGGAATGTTTAGAAAGATGAATTTAAGGAATATGAATGTAAAACGTCAGATGAATGGGACCAGCATAATCGGAAATCAGATAAACTCGAACATATCCACACACACGTGTTAGTATTTGTATATATGATTCTGTCTCCAGTATAAATAGAACAGCAATGACCTACCTTTGCACAATGTTTCTAACGTTACTATAAGAACACTGCACAAGATTCGCAATGCTTCCTATACTACTTCTGCTAGTATTGACTACTTCTGCCTCTGTCGGAACAAACATCCTGGAAAAGGTTGGTCAAACCGATCTGGAAGCTGTTCGTATTCGACTAGAAGAGGAAAAGGCCAAGAGACTGCTTTTGCAGAATGATGTAGAGGTTCTAATGCTACAAGTTGAAGAACTAAAACGAGGGTTTTCTCAAATCTCAAATGATTACTTGGGTATATATATACTTTTTTCTAATTGTCATCTATCTTTCTACCCGTAGCTATCTCTGTGTCCTTTTATGGTGACTTTTTTTTCTCTCAGCTGAAGGTTTCATTTGTTTTGCTTACATGGATTTGGACATTTCCTAGATTAATATTTCAAACGTAGTTTGTGCACCATTTAAGACAATTTTGCACTGTTAATTACATCATGAGATAGTTTACCACCCTAACTGTAGATTAGAGAGGAAGCCAATGTTTATACGCGCAGTTTCACATTTGTTGTGCGTTTCTTAAATATTGAATACACATCTACGACTAACTTTTCTGAAGTGATAGGTCAGAAACGCCTTGCACGCAATGGGCGTGAATGATTCGGATTGATTTTTCTGCACATTGAAAGTTACAATATGGCAATTGTTAGGTTCTTTTCCGTTTTCGTGTTCAATTAATGGCGAGAAATCAGACATTAGATTACAACTTTTTGCAAAAAGATCAGATTGCAGGAGGACTTTTAAAAAAGATTTGTACACCTATCACATGCCTCTATCTTCTGTTTCAGCTCTTTCCGGAAATGTAACTTTTGTTACATTCAGCATTGCCTTTACTGCTATACTTTCTAAAACAACTTCACACGTTCCTGAACAGACGGTGATTTTTGACAACGTGAAGGTAAATGAGGGAAAGTGCTATGATTCCTCTACTTGAAGATTCCTAGCTCCTTATCGTGGACTGTATTCCTTCTCTCTAGCCGTTTTGAAATTTTCAGCCACAGATGTTCATTTACTTGTAATGAAAGACAACGTTGAGGTCGGAAGAGTATTTTCAGGAACCGGTACCTTCGATTCGGGCTCAGTCACTGTGGTTACTGTAATGGACAAAGGTCAGATGGTATATGTCAAACAGCAACCTGATTTCTCAGAGACTGTGTACGGTGACAGCTATGGCACATTTACTGGTCTACTACACGCTAGATATAATTAGATGGAATTTTCTCTCAAACACAAATTTGGCTTATAATCTGTAAAAATATTTGAGTTAATTCATTTTTGTGATTATTCGCCTTGTAATTATTGCCATGTTCATATAATTGGAATTTTGATTCAGTAAAATGACCCTTTTGATTCTTGAAAACGTCGAGTTGATTTTGATTCTCGAGTTAAAATTACAGGGGGCTTACCTTTTTTCAACAATATCTAGATATTACAAGAGTGCCACTATTAGAAGCGTGTTGTCTAGATTCAGAAATGTGTATTATAAGTTTAAGATAGAAACATTCCGATATAAGTGATTAGCAAAAAAACAATATGTAATACGTGTAATAAGAAAACAACTGTCACTGAATATCATTTTTTCCTTGTATGACCATTTTATAGGAATCTGTGACAAAAATACTTAACTAAATTATATTGTTCATGACCAAATATGGAAACGTTTATCATGATTACAGTAAAACGTCGATTACCTGGACCCATCAGATTTTGTCCGAATAATAGGTCGTCTGGATGATCGAGTTTTGATTAAAAAGTGTGAATGGCAGTATCTGGATTAAATACGTTTGATGGTATATGTATTAGTAATGAATAAAATATTAACTTCATGCTGACATTTGACATGCTTAAGAGCATAAAAAGTAAAAACAACAAAAATGTTTTAAAGATAAATTAATTAAGGAAGAAAATTCATTGTCAAAGTGCACACAAATGGCAAAGGTCTTCGATCAAGGCAAACTCTGCTCACATGGATTATATTCACACCTGTGCCAGTTGGTGATTAACTTTTATCATCCGTTAAGTCACCATTGATCGTTGATCGACAGTTAACTACGTAGATTCGGAATTCAAAATGCCTGTGATCCGACTGCTATGGGTCTTTAATCATGCTTGACTATCTTGTGATTTCTGTATGACAAATTACATATTGTCTTAGCGGCACTCTCTTAGCAACAATCAGGTGTAGGAATAAAATTTCTCTCTCTGTATCTCACTCGCTCCCTTCCACTCTCCTAACTACATGTATTTATTACTTTAAGAAGATAATTTAGTTATTCATAGTACCATTGTAGTTATAGAGTGTATGAGATTATATTCCATGGACTTTTTTTCTGATTTGTGTTACTCTGATCTATGTTGGCGTCGTGATCTGCAAAATTAGTTTATTTATAGCTTCATGAACACAATATAGTAGAAAGTATGAGCGAATAATCCGGATAATTGGCAATCAAATAAGCCACGTTTTACTGTATATCAGACAATTTCTTTAAAAGGTTTGAATTCATTGTAAAAATTATTGTATTTTGCAGATCAAAAAGATCACAAAAAGTAAGATTTTCTTGGAAATGAATGATAATGTATTTATAAATGTTACATCAATGTCTTCTGTAAAATGAAATATTTCTTTAAATAAAATGTACACTTGCAATTTAAATTATTTCTATATTTTTGTCATATTTTGTCATGTAATCATATATAACTTAGTCCATAGTAAGTGACACAATTTCCTCACACTTGCAGCTATAAATTCTAATGTAACTTTAATCCTGAATAAAGTTTATGTTCTGTTTTATTCTGTACATAAATAGCGGTAATTGGATCCCGGGATTAAAACTACCTCTCTATTGTATGCATAATAATAGAATTCGGTTTTCGTATTCAAACATAGTCTCGGTCTGCCCAGACTGCATCTGCATAGAGAATTTGCAGATATCGGTATGGGGAAACAACGGCATAAACTACGTCCCTTGCGGTTTGTTTTCCTAAAGCTGATATGTTTGCATCTCTTCCCCTTAGAATGTGTTCACATCATCGAGATTATGACGTTATAATGCATATCACGTGGAAAAGACGTTCGACTTGTATACAGCTAAAATGGTGCTACAACATTCTTCCTGACTGATATAAATGTTAATTTTCCTTAAAGGTGTGAATTGGCATGCTTTATTTTTATTATTAATTTTATTTAATCTTAGTAAACATTCGCCGCACCTAGAGCCCCAAAATTTGGGTCGCCACGTTTTAATTTCACTTTGCTTTTTCCACCAGGTCCTGGTTAGGCTTTCAATTGCATATCGATGAAAGCCGAAGCGGCCAGGGTAACCCGGGATAATCCAATCATGATGGTATTTCTAGTACAGTAATTATACAACTGAAACTCCAAACAGACTGTTAAGTAAGTCAAAGTCTATATAAGTATAGTATAGTATATATATATATATATATATATATATATATATATATATATATATATTCGTTTGAACTTTCTTCTATTTTGTCTAGCATGCTAAACAAGGTATATAACTTTTCTCTGAAGTTCGTGTGATAAAAGAGTGAACCCTTACTTATTTTGGTATTTATTTAACTGCTTTGGCTCAAATTTCCTCAAGAACACTTTTCATTTATACTTTTTCTGTTTTTCCTCTACTTGTGTAACCGCAGACTTTGAAGATGTGAGTGAGCTAAATTCGTTTAACGCGTTAGGATGTTATGTTTTTACATGACTCGTTAGAATCCACGTGACCTTGTACAATGCGAATAATATAAACACAACGTAGGCGTGATTTCTCTATTTGAATATAGAAACAAGAGCTGTTCCTTTGAAACATCGTTGCGTTAGGGATGACAGATTTTAGTTTATTTCATTTATTTTTAAATTAAGTGGTCTAAAAACTAGAGAGTCTTTTTTTTTCCTTTTTATAAAACACATGAGTGGTCCAGAAATCGAGTGTAGTTTGAGTAGTTATGATAATGACAGTGCAGTAATTGGAATTTCAGGCAATTTCCCTATAATTTCACTTTGGTTAGTCTCTGTTTTTTTCATAACTACTGTAGTCGTTTAGGGCACAATCAGAAAGAAATAAGCAAACCAGCAAGTGTATCATTGAAAGCAAGCAATATTAGCTTTAAGCAGAAGTATGTGAACATATTTATTACCTAGAAGAGACTTCATGTCATATTTGGATGACATACTAAAGAAAATGCACGGATCAAAATTGACTAATGCTGCATATAACAAGATATTATATATATATATATATATATATATATATATATATATATATATATATATATATATAAACACATAAGCACATTTATACATGTACGTAAATTAGACAAATGCGACTATTATTTCGCAATTTACATTATCATTTTCAAATTGGAAATATAAATACATACAACACTGAAAAATGAAACTGAAACATATAAATCAATGTGAACAAATATGCTGGTTTTCGATCACATCTAGATCAAAGAAACCAGTGACATTTTGCAAACTTTGCATGCAGACATTTTTAGCGAATGTAAAATGAAATTCTAATGAATCTGTGATTATTATTTACTTTATCTATAAACAAAAGATATCTCATCAAGGGAAAAAATTCCATCTAACTACCTACACCTACTCCCTTTCAAATCTATCTTATCTAATCCATCCATCTATATCACTACCATCCTTCCTTCTTTCATTCTGCTGTATCTCGATAATGATAAAAATTATAATTAAAAAAAACAAACCAAACAAAAAAAAAACAACAGTAAAACAATAATAATAATAACAGTAATAACTTTTATCGTTGTTTTTTAAAATTATATTATTACAATGGAAAAATCCAAACTATATGAACTTATTTTTCGTGTAAAAATACAACTTTTTGACCAACGAGAATTTTGGGCTAACACTAGATAATCGAAGTCAAACTTTCAGATTTGATTAAGCAACACCATATACTTTTGTTCTATAAATAACGCACAGGGCATCTTTTAAATAGTCGAATTCTGCTGCTTCTACTATACAAGCTGATCACCGTATGTAAGCACTGGCGCGACGAAGGCCTACATCCTAAGAGAAGAAAACATATTTCATATGGAAAAGCAGCCTGTAACAAGACAATTTAATTGACCTAGACGCTTCCTACCTATAGAAAACTGCTTCAAGTAAAATGACATAGGGGCTTCTCAAAATGGTGTACAAACAGCGAACGTTGCATCACTAATGATGATCAACATGTACTTGATGCTTTTCCTTTCGCTGTTTATGGCAACATTTAATTGCAATGATAGTGTCTCACGCATAAATAATGAAGGAATGAACGTGCATTGAATATGGCTGATAAAAGGGATATATAACGCAATACCATCCCACATGCTAAATTTGTACATGTAGCCTTAATACACCTTCTAAATTATTTTTGATGTCACATAATTTTTTCTTGACACAAATGGTTTAGCACCAATAGTTAAGTTGGACATGAGGGTGGGGGTGGAGGGGTAGGGTGTGGGGTGCGGTTCTCCATATTGCTGCTATAGGACTGCGCTGTATGATTTCAGACATTAAATACATACTAACTTAGAGAAAAGGAATAGTGTGCTACAACATTTTGAATACCTACATTTATAAAAATGTTTATGAATCAGCAGATAAAACTATTAAAGAAGATGATGTTGTTACTATTATTGTTGTAATAACTTTATATCTAATTAATCAGCTGATGTACAGGACTCACTTTCGAACATTTTCGACAAACATTTATAATTGCTTATTTCTATTCACTTGCTTTCTATATTCTGCTACCTGATCATTGAAATCAACTGTCATTGTGATGAACGTCCAGAATAAGAAAAAAGTATATATTTAGATTGAAATATGAATATAAGAGTTGAGCACATTAATTGTATTTCCATTAATATGTATGAATGTTAAGGATAATCACATGAGAAATAAGTCTATGTGAATAACTTTTAATGTTCTCAAAGCCCGTGCTCTTGATAAGAACAAAAATAGTTACCAGTGTGTGTGCTTTGTATTAGAGCTGGTATTGTTACACTTCTATGATAGGCTTCTATGATACACTTCTATGAAGGATTTCCAGAGTTACACATGTTGTAAAGAGTTTTGATTATAAGATTTTGATAAAGATACAGTACTGAAAAGGTAGATGCGGGATTGTCGTAAGAAAGCTTTTAAATTCACACAAAGAGAGAATTAAAGAGTGTGACCATCAAGTTGATGAGTATCGGTCGAGGTAAATGAATCCATTTACTAATCGGCCTAGCTACTCTGGATCATTTAGTCTAGTGTTATGTGCGTCTGTCTGTGAAACGGATGAATCGGGATAGTTTCGCGATTGTAACATTTAAACTTTGCATCTTTCCTGTTACATCTGAGGGCTCTTTCAACTTTCAATAGCAAGCGGCACAATGTCCAATAGGTTTCGACCGCTCAGAGGGGTGAATCTTATGGGGATGCCAAATCGTTCAAAATGAGCTGGAGTAATCATAGGGTGAGCTGGCGAAATCGTAGGGTGAGCTGGAAAAGACGAGCTGGAGAGATCATAGGGCGAGCTGGAGAGATCGTCGTGCGAGTTGGAGTAATTGTAGGGTAAGCCGGAGTAATCATAGGGTGAGCTGGAGAGATCGTAGGGTGAGCTGGAGAGATCGTTGGTCAAGCTGGAGTAATCGTTGGGTCGTAGGGTGAGCTGGAGTAATCGTATGGTGAGTTGGACGAGGAGGACAGGACGAGCTGGAGTAATCGATAATTAGTTGTAATGAGGAATGAAATGATGGATAATTCCGTCAGGAAACTGTTTATTAAGGTCTTCAAATAATATCCAGCTCAACTTCTCCAGCTCACCCTATGATCTCTCCAGCTCACATACAATCGCTCCAGCTCATCCATTTTGAACGATGTGGCGTGCCATACAATCTAGATGAAATTTGAGGATTAATGTCAAAATAGAGATGGAAGGATTGTAGCCATCGAGGTATATTAGGCTACTTACAAGTTGGTCCAGACCTTATAGTCTAGTAGCATGTGTGCCTGACAGCGAAACAGACGAACCGAGTTTCTATTTCCCGAGGGGGACGGTTAGACTTTGCATCCTTCCCGTTACATATGATATTGTAAAATGACTGTCGTGGAACATTTCAATATCGCAAAGACTTCATTTCCTTTTGCAAGAATGTGCGGTCCCGTATCATAAAAAATGGAGTTGACCTAATATAAGAACAAAAGTCTTTATCATTCCTCCTCCTTTATTGCCGAACAGAATATAGACAGTAATTTTCTATTTTCTGTTTTTGTATACCTTGACATAATTTAGCACCATGATGAAGTTATATTTATTGACAGAGTTAAAACGTATCACTGTACGCACCTAGTGAATGCCAATAATTATAACCTACATCTTCAGTACTTTTTTGAAGCGCATCCTGATGCGACTATCATACTTAATACGCAGTGATTGCGTCCCATCAATTGTTAAAAGGAAGCTCTCCATTTATTCCCTCGAGAAAGACTTTGTACCACAGTTATTACTGAAGACAGTAAGTCTATTTGAAGAGTGAAAGAAGTTCAAAGAACGTAGCGATTCGTTGATTAGGATTTTGGACCTATCACTAAAATTATTTCAAGCTCTGTGTATTCAGCACACTAGTAATATTTAAACCCACTTTACTTGGAACAAGAGTGCGTCTGTCTTATAATAAGAATATGTTTGAAGATGGTATCGAATGCAGGTGTTTTTGCTATTTCCAAGTAATTGCAAAGATAATGTTCAATAACACAATTACTCTCACAAATCATCATGACCTTGCGAAATTCAAACAGAGTCCCTCCTGCATGTGCTTCTCGTCATTTATCCACTCTCACACTTAAACACACTTCAAATCGCCCTCGATACATCAACCTGATGGCCTAAAGTGCCGAAGATAGGGCGCTTATGCCTTGCTGAAGTAGTTGCATGACAGACTCTGCTGAGGAGAACAAATTTATTTAAATTCCTCTCCGACTTCTCCTCAAAAGCTAGCAGCATAATGTCACGACCAAGTGTTCTGTATGGTACACAGCGGAATGTAAACATTTGTTGAGGACACTCATAAGCCGAAAACCAGCTGATTCCTATTAACAAAAATCAAAGAAAAAGAAGTAATTAAGTGGACACATGTCGGGATCTATCAATAGTTTGATGGCACCAGGGCCCAGTGCTTTTTCATGTCACACAGTTGGATGGCAAGGCGAGAGGGTAAGTGCATCATTGTCGACATCTTGAAGAGTTGATAATGTAATTCTTTTAGATATACATTTAAAGTATTTTTTGTTTACTCCGACCCACTACGAATAATGGAAAAGACTTAAAAACAATGTGGAAAAAGGAGGAGGATTTGAAATGTTATGTCTATCCTCTTTTATAGAATGTCTGCCATACGTCAACGGATCAATCAAAGCTTGCCTAATCTTCTAGCAAGAGGAAATGAAGGATCGTAGCCGGAAACTCACACGAGAAACAGAAGATGCAGCATACTTTTCAAGGTTCATTCTTGAATAAATGCTCTGTAAAGGATCATTCTGTACCAATTGTTCTGCTAACACGATTAGTTGGCATTGGTAATATATTGGAATATGTGAATTTTGTCTCTAATTGTAAGCACTGTTTCTAAAATAAAATTGTGATGTGCAAAATAATGTACTTTTATCTATACCGGGTTCACTCAGTTCGTATGAAAAGTTGGCAAAAAAAAAACTCTCAGTCAGAGCTTTTTCTATCGGAGAAGACACTGTTAAACTATGAACTAATTTTCTTCCTTGTAAAACTTATTGTGTCTCTTATTTAATATATCTTTGAAATTGATGTAAGTGCGAGAACGATATTCAGATGAATTGAAATTAACAAGATGTATATATCCACAAAATAGTATGTAAATGTTTCTAAACTGTACACGCTTGCAGACTCAAAGTCTGTACTGTAAGCAAATTTACAATGGATCGGTATTATGGGATGTAAATAGAGGAAACCTTTCTTGTGCCCGAAATAAGAACGCACTTGCTTATAAATTACTCTCTCTAATGCGATATGAGTTACTCATTTATAAAAATACCTCACATGAATATCAGTTCTCTCTATACATTTCAATTCTTTTGAGAATGTCTTTGAATTGCGTCATACTTGATGTTAATAAAATCTAGTAGACACTTTATAGTTCGAACTTCACTTTTGAAGATGTCGAATACATCCACAATAGTGCCATCAGTTTTGCTGTATACAAGGTATGAGTGTTTGAACAACAAGAGGAATTATTAGAGTTAGTGCTGTATACAAGGTATGAATGTTTGGACAACAAGAGGAATTATTAAAGTTAGTGCTGCATCAACACTGACCAACTATTACAGTAGTGATTCTTGTATGTTAGGCCATACAAATTATATTGTAGTGAATATGTGCTGCATTTAGAATTTTGCAAGCTTCCTAAACCGGTTCATTTATTGGTTAAAATTTATTAGCAAACATTAATAAAAGCTACCAAATAGTGTACCGACTTTGTTTTGTGCAACAGGATCATATGTCTAGGCTGGCATTGTGTGATAAAGATTATGATAAAAAGTGTGAATTCTCGCTCGTGCACGCGATTCATCTTTGTCTACAAGCAATTAGATTTTGGATAGGTTCGCCGTGAAGAGAACTCACCTATTTCTTAATGTCATTATGCAGAAGTATTTATGGAATCAGCCATAATGCATGCTGGATTAATAGAAGTGGTCATTTTGCTTCAAATAGCGTTAGTTCTCTACTCTCATCTTGAATTAAGAATTTAAGGACATATACATTTAGTATTAAGAGCCATATATAAGAGAAACCCTGCATTCTTTCTTACCTTATCGTCTTAGAAAGGTACACATGTTCCGAAAGGCATCATATAAAATCATCTTTTAAACTAATATTTATATTCTTTATTTCTCTTATGTTGATCTTTTTTCCGTAGCAAATAGCCTTTTCATACTAGGTTGTTTGTCAACATTGTGACCTTTTGTATTTTAAAACACCTGTAACAACAGGAATAAATATTCTATTATGTATGTACCTTCTGTCATTTATCTATCTAAGCTATTGAATGCTCATTAAAAGAAGCCAACTTGTTTCACTAAATCGCAATATATATATATATATATATATATATATATATATATATACATATATATATATATATATTATATATATATATATATAGAGAGAGAGAGAGAGAGAGACAGTGACAGAGAATCCGAGAGCTAGAGACAGAGAGACAGAAAGAGGGAGAGACAGAGAGAGAATTACAAATATACACCAAACAGAGCGGAAAGTGCTATCACTGGATTCTACAGGAGAATGCTTGATAAAATTAACAGAATTTGTAAATACGAATAAATATATGTACTTAGATGAGAAATAATTACTGGATAGACATGCGGGCATTTCTGCTACGCAAAAATGCCTATACAACCGACTTTCTTTGCAGCATCATTTTTTGGTGATGTGTACATAGTCGAGATGGTATAGGGGTTGAGGCTTACAGGCCAGGCGATGGGTGACGTAACACGCGGATCCGGGTTCGAATCTCCGTAGAGTACGAATTAAAATTCTCAAACCTGTATGATAATATATATATATATATATATATATATATATATATATATATATATATATAAACGTTCATTTATTTACTTAAATTTGCATCTTATTTTATTCCGATTACACATCTCTGAATTTAAAAGTCCATTCTATAATGGAGATCACAACTTCTTTGAAATTGGCCCACATTTGTGACGATTGAATGCAGTAAAATGCGTACAAAAGGACCAATATACAGTCATTATACAGGTGTCTTCCAGCCATAAAGAAAATATTGTTAGGGGTAAATGTATCAAAAGAAAGAACGACTGAAACAAGCTTTCACAATTTCTAAAATACAAATTTAATTTCCTAAAATATAAAATATTTTAAACAAACAAAGTAAAAGAATTAAAAATAACTTACAGTTTAGAATTTCCTTAATTAGTCCTAAATTGTCCTATACACTTCAATAATCCAGACGTTAATCCAAAGTATTCCGAATGAATGAATGTTCCGAATGAAAGATTGTTCCGAATGAAATAGTCTGGGATGTTCTGATATACCAACGATTTTCACTTCTAAATCCAAAATATTAATAATCCCAGGTAAACTCCTGTGAATGTAGAGTATTGTTAAGTTCCTTGAACAATAGTACTTAAATCCAAAATATACTATGTAGAGAATAGATTTTCCACCAGCTTATTTGACAAACAATAGATAAACTTCCTCTATAACTCTATGATCTGGAGAACTGCTAAAGAATGAGGAACGCAGTTATTAAATATCATTATATACCAATCTGCTGCGCAAAGGCGAATTGTACTACGTTCTAGCACTATCCAGTAAACCAGTTATTCTAACCAATCAGAAACCAGGTCACGCATGATACCAATGAGTCAATCGCGTGATCACAATGTTATCTTGAACTGACCGACATAATTATTGATTCTCCCAAAATATAAACACTGACTCATTGTTGACGTACATATGTACTTTACAAATAGCGTAGGCTACTGAATTCAAAAAATATAATACAATGGTTAAAAACCCAAATGAAAACTATTATAATTTAAAAGATGATACATAATTCCGTAACATTTTATCACTTAAAATTCGTTAAATTAACGTCAATCTCGTTCAAGTTTACAGTGCGTACTAAGGGTAAATTGCGCCCAGGGCGACGATGATGGGTCAAAGGGCCAGAATACGAGGTCCGAATTTTTATCAGCTGTTTTGGTGCCCTAATACCTACGGCGCACGGGGCAACCGCCGAGTCCGCCCCCACCCCGTCTTTAGTCCGCTACAGCACATTTACAAGGAATACAAATTAATATTTTTATGGAGGAAAGTGATTACAAAATATGGATCTATTATAATAAATATAGCGTTTTTAATGAGTAGCGTGGGATGCCATTGACGCAAACATGGTTAAAGTTGGGATTTTACCTAATTATTTCCTGCACAGATAAAAAAATATTAAACTTAGTAACGATGTAAGATTTACCTAAGTACAAATATGCAATATTTTACCTTTCATTGATTTCGAGATGATAAGCATAATCACAGGGTAAGATGCATGGTCAATACGTCATAAAATAAATAAGAAAGATAATTAAGAAAAAATAAATGCGATTGCGAATCGTACCCAATTGACCAAGATAAAATGTCATAACAATACAATTTTTCAATCATTCAATAGAAACAGCGAATCTGTACTTAAGAAGTGCAATATGACTATTTTTGTACATTGACACAGGGAAATCATGACATAGGTTCATATTTATAGATGTATATGTTCAGGTGCTTAATTGGTCATTTGGTTTACAATATCGATAATTATGTGTGAGTCTCGAAAGTGAGATGAGAATTGATAAAGGAAGTGAGTCTATGTGACACTCATTTGTATTCATTCCCGCCAAATCCTGATATTCCCGGCAATTATACACATTCTAGAAGCTCCCGGCAAACCTAGACATTCCCCGCAATTATAAACATTCTAGAAGTTACCGGCAAATCTAGATTACAATTGTAAAAGCAATCTCAATTATCTACACAGAGACTGATACTGTAATTCCGATTATAAAATTTTGAACTACTTGACGAACTTAACGGCCATTATACACTTTGGAGCTTAACAAATATCAACGAGATAGGGAAGGAATTAGAAGACTTTGTTTTAAAACATAATCTTTCCTTTTTTAATGATAAGTCGCATACCTACCTGCATCCTAGAATAGGATCATATTCGTCGTTAGATCTGAACATCTGCGATTCATCTCTTGGAAAGTTGGTGACAGCCACACCGGTGGTTTTAAAACAGAGATAGTGACCACATTCTAATATAATTCAAAAGTAATACTCCCAAACCTCAATGATTAGGCAGACAGGGAAACTGAAGAAGGCAGATTGGGAATCAAATTCGACAGCTGGTCGTTTCCACAAAGATTCTCCAGGTTGTTGACAGGGATACAATACCAAAAGATTCGGTGATTCATAAACATGTCAACAAACCATGGTTTGGTGTTGCTTGCATTAGGGAATGGTAATAGGTCATTAAATATTTAAATTCAAATCCAATAATTGAAATTCTGAATAACATCAGACATTACGAATAAATACCGTATACACCGACCTAAAGCTTGTAGTACCATGCGTTTGTGTGTGTGATAGAGAGAGAGACAGAGACAGAGACACACACAGAGACACAGAGAGAGAGACACACACACACAGATACACACACAATGAGAGAGAGAGAGAGAGAGAGAGAGAGAGAGAGAGAGAGAGGGAGATAACAAAAAGTAAATATGAAGATCTTATGTCTCTATGTTGAACTCTCGTTTCTCTTTTAAATACAGCATGGAATATTGTACGGCAAAATCATTGGCAACAATAAAAGTAGCTGTATCTAACACTTCAAGACGACCTTACCAGCAATTTCAAATACACTAGCCGAAGCATTCTCCAAAAACTCAAGATTGCAAAAAGAATTCACTCTCAGAGAATTTGAAAACTCCCTTCATCGAGTCCATGACCCCTGAGTGGGACCTAATCATATTCACTATTATCTTCTACAACACTTGATACAACCCTCAGTACACTATTAAATATGTTATCATTAGTAACCTGTATTTGCAAAGTCATGGAACGAATGATATTTTGGTATCTTGAGCCCAATAAAATACTATCAAACATTCAGTGTGGATTCAGAAAATGACAATTGACCATCCAGTAGGTTTGAAAGCATTAATTAGAGAAGCTGTCAGAAAAAAAGTACAAATAGTTGCCATCTGTTCAAAGTTGGAGAACAATTATTACACGACATAAAAGTCCAGTATAACCAATAACCTATTCAACCTAACTCTAAGAAACCGCCTATCTATCCTAATATCCATTTTTTTTTGAAAGACAAATATTTAGTAGCTAAGGTAGATACCACGCTTTCTGAAAGTTATCCTCAGGATATATGTGTACCTCGGGGCAACATTTTGTCAGTCACTCTTTTAGACATCAGAATTAACAGCGAATTGAAATGCATTAATCCAGGAACTGACTGCTTTTTTTAATTGTTTAATTTTACACTTTTGATCTGCTATACATCCAAGAGTGTGCAGGATACTGAACTTCAACTACAGATCAGTTTCAATCGAATTTAGAAATGTTCAAAATAAAATGGGTTCTAATTTTCGAAATCTAGAACCGTTTGCATTCATTTCTGCCGATTACGTCGAATCCACGATGTTCCAACATTTTATCTATACAGTTTTCTTATTCCTGTTGTAGTGGAGTCCACTTTTTGAGGGCTTATTTTGACCGTTAACTAACTTTCCTTCCGCATATTAGATACCACACGGACAATGTGGAAAAAGACCTGGATCAAATACGAGTCGTGCCAAACAGAAATTGAGGATTAGACCCGAAGGTCTTGCTCCGGCAATACATGACTTTAGTAAACTCTAAACTTTACTATGGCTCGACACTGGATAGAGTAGCTTGTAAATCTTACCTGCAGTTGCTTGATAAGATACACTATCAGAGACCCTCTATGCCAAGGCAAATGAACCATCTCGTTATCTCAGACGAACAAAATTGGTTATTCAGTATACCAGGAAACGATCCTCTAATTAATGTAATCCCGCATAAGATTTGGTCTTTAGGCCCAAAAACCAAACCTTGAGCCCTCAGAAACCAAATTTCATTCCACCTTTTGGCATACGAATTCGTCCTCACCTAGAAGCAACGAAAATCAATGTTTTAAATACTGCAACATTCTATGTTCCCAAATCTCCAACTTCGTTATCAAAATCCTCTAAAGTAATATTTAATCTTTGACATTTTAAAAAGTTCTCAACAAATCCTTCCGTTTCTTAGAGTAAATTCAATGGAATCAGGGCTTCCTATGATGGCCATAGGTCCATGTATACAGACGGTTCGAAAGATGGACAACAGGTTGGAGCTGCCGTTCCAACACCCTATGACGAAATCTCTAGACGCTTACTGGACAAAGCTTCCATTTTACTGCAGATATTACAGTCACGTTACAATCTTATAGTTACATTTGAATCTCTACAAATATCAAATGTCATCATCGTTTCGACTTCCTTTACTACAGAAAAAAACATAAATTTGACAACCCGTTAATATTCCAAATCGTAGAAAAAGAGAAGCATGATTTGCTCATACGATCTGGAAAAAATTATTTACTATTTGCTGCCTAGTCTCTTTGGTGTTGGGGGTAATTAATGGTAGATTGTAACAGGATTGAAGTCGAGTGGGATTGGATCTAAACACTAAACACAATTACGTGAATGAGATGTTTATTTATAATACATATGAATGAATCTGACACCTTTCTTATACGCATAAAATCCAACAATGGATATAACAAAATGATGCGCATAAAGTTCAACAATGGATATAAGAAAATACGATCGTTCCTAAATGAAACCGATCAAAGCATGACATTTCATAAAATACACACAAATGATCCCGTATATGAACGAATATGATCAACGTATGGAACTATATCCAAATATGATTAATATACTGAATTATAAATTATACACAAGAATAATTGACATGAGGATATAGCAACATGATATGATCACCGTATGAAATTTATAAGCATGTATGACTGATATATGGTTCACCAACAATATGATGGGTGCACAATTGATTTTCGCTCATATAGTGACTTTGAATTACATTTTCACACAATAGTAATATCGAATTGGATTTTCACACAAATAATGATATTAAATTAGATTTGTTTCAAAAAATGAAAAGTATGATGTTAGTAATTTCGTGGCGTCCAGTCAACGATCATTGGAGAGTTCTGATTTCACAGATCCCGTCCAATGGTGAAGGAACAACCTCACGTGGTCCCCTCCTCACAGCCTGCCGAGGCAGCCATCGAGAGCCTCCTGATCCGGCAAACCCGCTAGATTCCTCCTCCTACAGTGTTGCCTTCAGAGAAGCTGAGAAAGCATGTCGGTGTCATAAATGGAAATATGACCTGAAAGTTCGAGAGTCTGCAATTAAACTTGGAAATAAAACCCTGGTCAAGAAAGGCTCCTTTTCTTGAAGCACAACTGGCAGACAGATTGAGTCGAGAGTGTTACGTGGACAAGTAGCAGCTTAATCAAAAACCTGACTCCAACCAGACTTTTCAGATGTCTTGACTACTTCTAAAGTACCTGTGCATATTTCGGAAGTTAAATCTAGTTTTGATAACACTGAGGATGATGAACTTATATTTATGCCAGTAATACACAATCCAAGAGGAAATGATTTCAGCACTTCGACCACGAGGACAAAACCTTAATCCACATCCCATTTGTGCCTCTACGTCAAACGAAAATACCTACGTGACGGAGGAATCTGGGATAAGTCATAGCTATACTATGGAAATTACTCCAAATGCAGAAGACAGCATTAATTAATGCAACGATCCCATTGAATTGCCATAATGCATTGGACCCTGAGAGTGGGCAATGTACCCACAATATGCCATGCACAACGTAAGCCATGTTGAAATATTTGGGCAAATATCTTACCAATACAATTTATTTGTATTTTAGTAAGTATATTCTGTTGGATGTCCTATCAGATTTTACTTTAAAATGACACTCCTACATAACTGGCACGCCTTTATTACGTTGAATCATAAATGTCGGGGATGATATTTTCTTGCAGGAGAGGACAGTTCCGTGGGGATACCTAGATTTGGGCAGGTACTGGAACGTCATTAACCTATGTTCATTGTGACCTCTAGACACGCGATTGCGCGTTGCGAATCATTAATTTTATGCTTATCGCGCCCGCGGATGTGCATCTCCCCTTTTACAGCCAATGTCGTAAGGCATTTTGCCCTTTTTGCGTCCACGTTCAACTAGCATAGTTTTCTTTATGAAAATCCTACAGAACGTCACATGTCCATGTTTAGGTATCAATCTATTAGGTTATTTATATTGCGATCTTACAAACCCTTTATGTGTATTTAGTACACATAATTAGGATTGCTTGTTTTTAATTTCTTCATTCATTTCTTATTGTGTGTTGCATGCCATATCTAATACTGTGCAATTGCTTCATATGAAGGATATCCTTATCTTTTATATTTATCTAATGCTTGGTCGGAGGTGCGAGGTGAAAAAGATTTGTACATTTACATGAGTTTATTCATTAGGTGTCCATATTATTATTGAAAGCATGTTAACATTCATTGTTAAACATAAGGCACTTTGGGCTTGTGATGGATGCGTCATCCGCGTCCATCCAGCATATTTTTAATGAAGATCCTACAGCTCATCATATGTCTATTTGTAGGCTTGATTGTGGAGACAATATATTTTATTCATATTGTCGCCTTGGTATCATTTCTCGAATGAAGAATTAAAAAAACAGTCGCCAATCAGATAAATCATGTTGAACTCATGATTGACCTGATGGGCGGCTGCAAGTCCATTTCAACACTGTCTTCATCTCAGTCATGGTATGGTGCTGTACTAAAGTACACTGTAGTGCACTCTCTCGTTATTGTTTATTTACTGATTGACTAAGCAAGATGCGTCACAATTGGCTGAGGCAGAATAAACCGCGCTAGATTTGGCAACGTGCCAAAAGTAGTTTAAATCCCTTACCTCCCTATATAAGGTGTAGTTTGTTCACCAGTTTTTTCACCAGTCTTAACCACATTCAGTCGTCTGCCGCCAGCCGTGGAAGAAGCAACATCGGAGCGCCAACGGAGAGAATCACCAGATGGCAGGGGAGGGGACAGCTGGGAGAATATTTGGTTAGGCCAGCGAGGCGACACCTAGGCACAGCTACGTGAGTCGATAACCATCCAGCACTACTAGGAGAGGCACGCCATCCAGTAATACCATGAAAGGCCTGCCATTCAGTACGGCTAGGAAAGATGGCCATCCAGTTCGAACCGGGAAGAAAACCAGCTGGTGGAATCCGACAAAATGATTCAGAAGTAGTCGACCTACTTCAAAGGGGAAAATATATCACCACAAACTACCCATCAGGCCAGCCAGCAGGAAGACTATCCAAAAGAAAGCTCAGGGAGGTAAGCCATCCAGAAAAGGAGAGGCTCTGATCAACTAATTTGGAGGGAAAATCAATTGGCAAGCATCCAGGGATCAGCGACCAGAGACTTCCGGCTGGAGTAGAAGCAGCGACGCCCGTGAATCAAGACGACTCATCGGGCCCGCTGCAACGAAATAGGCGGCTTGAGGGTTTTCATTTTGGTTCTGAAAACCAAGTCTCGATTATAACTCGTACTATCATTTTTTGCCTGACTGATTGGGTGTTAATCTTGAATTTCAACTTCGGACATCTTGCCACAAATGTCCACATATACCTGATTAAGATCACCTAGACAGTAAAGGCCAACTTATGCCTGCCTATAGATTGGCCTTTGTATTTTTTTTTTAACAATAGTAATAATTTTAACTTAGTATCGAAATTCAAATCTATTATGATAGCAAAATTAAACAACCTAATGCAATATGAATTCATGCGACATGCATTTACAAATACTGACACCTTATTGCATGGTCATCGGATTATCAATTCACAAGTACTGAGAAGGCAAGAAGCTGCAAAGAAATGAATAGAATACGTAGATGTCACTCAAAACTAGTTGTTTTTTTAAATGCATGTACTTGTTGGTTAGTTTCCTAGCAGAACATGTTTAGAATCTTAGTGGCGGTTAATTTCAATTTAAAAAGAATCTGATTTCGGTCGATTTCAATTACTGTAAATTAAGAATATGATAATCATGATCAGACGACATATTCCGAATTGTTACAAAATTATCAGTGAATTTCATTTGCTATTTCATAGTCCGCTTATACATTTTCTTATGGAATAATACAAAACAGACATACAAATCAAAAATGAAGAAAAATGTATATAATTTTCTTTTCTATCTCAGGAACAATAACAACTATGAATACGGAATTATATAAGGAAGTCATTCGTTGCATTCTTTGTGTTGTCAAAGTGTAGTAATGCTGCAGTCATGTTCCTTAAAAGCTCAGGGACGAAGAAGGGCAAAAAGGGAGCGTATTGCAATAAAATTCATCAGCCCAACCTGCCTATCAGCCTGTAAATATATTTTTAAAATAGTATCAGAATTTCCAGGATATAAGAACATCAAATTCTAAAAATACATTCTAAACAGAGAAGCATTGCCTTATAGATCGGATTGTACGTAAAAGTATTACAGGACATTGGACCCGCTAGACATTAGTTTGTAAGTGTGGGTATTTGTTTTTAAATACGACTGTGCATTAGTCATCATACACTATCATACATTTCGCCTATATACATTAGTCTGTAAGTGTGGGCATTTGTTTGTAACTTGATGTGTTAGTCACCGTACGATATTATACACCTTATTCATATTAATTTGTAAAAAAGTAGGTCTGTGATTGAACGTATATGTGTTGGTCTGTATCAGTGAGAATCTGTGATTAGATATGTATTCTGAATGTCTTTCCCTGTGTTTGCCTATCCATGTTGAATTTCCATACATCTCCATACCATCCCATCCATATTCAAATGTTCATACATCTCCATAATGACTAATCCATGTTAT
The DNA here is from genome assembly GCA_029931535.1 of Margaritifera margaritifera. Classification (NCBI taxonomy): domain Eukaryota; kingdom Metazoa; phylum Mollusca; class Bivalvia; order Unionida; family Margaritiferidae; genus Margaritifera; species Margaritifera margaritifera. The sequence continues at coordinate 222,120 of JAQPZY010000675.1, read as the reverse complement.
GTTAAATTTTCATACACCACCATACTGCCATTGATAATGTTAATTTATATAAGTCCCCACAACGTCTTATCTGCAATATTACATTTCATTATATCCCCATTGTCCGATAGGTCCACAAACTTTCCTCTATACCAACTTACGAGTTACATCCTTTTGTATTCAGTTGTAAGACGTTCAATATGTCCACAAAATATTTATAATTCCAACCAGCTTCACTGTAGACTTTAACTTCTAGAAACGAACAAAATTATGCTATCGTTTTGCATGTTATTGCCATTGTGTAATTCCGCACAACTGAAGAAATCGGAATCCACAAAGACCTTTGACATTTAAAGTTTATCAACGCTCTGTAACGATTGAATCTGAAAACTGGATGAGTTTTACAGGCGTCAATATAGAGGGTTATATTCATTAGTATGTTAAAATATCAAAATTTCAGGACAGCAAATGTGAATCTTCTCTGAGGAATAGAATATATCAGAGCCTTACAAAAATTACAAATGTACTACTGAATGTAAAGTATAAAGTTGTTCATCCTCGGTAAAAAAAAGAAAGAAGGCAGTTCATTGACCTCAATTTAAGAAAGAATTATGGAAATGTTTAAAGAGTTCAAGCCTGCTGAATATTGTGCATGTGTCTTGTCGCTGATACATGCGTTACACTTGTGGTGGTGGAGAACGCGGATAACTATCGACCGCCATATTAGTACCAAGCACACAAATTTCGTACTTTTTATCCAAATTAAACCGCGCCGATATGAAAATACCAATCAAACTCTGCAGTTCGGGGCTTGAAGTTTCCAAACTAGTCGTTACAGGAATAACGCCACTGTTGTACGAATGACGAGAGACAGAGAATTTGCTTATTACTGGTCTTTGATATTCACTTGCCAATTTCGGCCGGTATTAGCCAAATGTCTTTAGCAGTAGCTGCACTTACGATGTTTTGGTTCCTTTCTAACTTCGTTCGCTTTTCGTAGATGACCTATTGAACACGTCGATATAATAATGTATTGGCGGTGCCATTGTACAGTTTTTTTAAGATCTTAACTTGTTTAAATTAACATATTTTAATAACTTTATAATTAAAAAATTTCGGACACAGGTGCTAGCAATAAGTTGTCCCCTGCTATGCTTAACTTTATATTATTTATCTTTAGACGGACAGAAATTTGATCGTAGACGTGTACATAAGTACTTATTCGTAATCAAGCTTTGTTTCGTACAAAATGGTCTTGTCTAACATCCTAGAAACAAGTTGTATCACTTGACTACTGCCAAGGTTCGCAGAAGATAGAGATTATTCAGTTCATTTCGTAAATTACAATATGGAACGTAATATGTGTCAAAAGTTCTTATTTTGTTTAGAAACAAAAGGCTTCTGACCATAGCTGTCACGACAAATCCACATATGTCAATATTGCATTGACTAAATGCTGAACAGGACGACATAACTACATTTTTCAATCAACGTCATGTACTGTAAGGTTGTATAATCCCATTTAATTGTACATGGCAAAATTTTGCATGAAAACACATTATATCTCAACCATACAGACGCTTAAATAATCGGAAGTCAACTGGTGAAGTGAGCGACGTATCTGCAAGAGAACTTGAATAATTGTCTCTTTCCACCAGCTGAAATTTTAGGGTTTAAAACTTAGGTTACACACGCAGATAAGCCTCAAATGTTGTTGACCTACCATTCTATGTTTAATACATGCATTACTGTATAAATAATTTACTTACACACATACATCTTTGTTTATGTACGAAGAATAGGTCTCTAAAAAAGACCAACTGTGACGCATGCCTACGTTAAAGAATATCGATTGTTCATTGCACGGACGCTGGACTTAATAAAACAAATTGATCCCGTTCTACAACAAAAATTAAAATGACAATTTCCATTGCTTCGATGAAGATTGAAAGCATTTCACCGAAGCACATGATAGGCACAAAATTTAACGTAAATATTAGCCAAATAACACACTAACATGCGTCAGGAGTAAGGTGAGAAAAATATCTACGAATCAGAGAATAACGCAAGACGAATGGATGCAGCGGTTTATCTACCGCAATTCACTGGTCACGCGTAAAAATTACTTAAATTCTTTTACCAATTTGAGAAGCAACGGGATAGTTTAGACTGGAATAAAATCTATGTGGAAAGAAACTTGACAAGGCCAAATTATCCACCTTATGGATAGATTCTCTTTTATTTTGGTAGGAGACAAAATAAGTTTTTGTTTTTATTAAAGTGAAGAAATCCAACAGTCAACAATCGTCATTGTAGCTCAGCATTCCATAAAAACTAGGATATTTCTGTCTAAAGGTGGCGAGAACTTGTCCATCAGGGCATATTTTTTGTTCGGAGAGCTTAAGTTACGGTGGGACAAAATAGGAAAGGGAAGGGGTGAAAGGGAGACATTAAACAATGGCAATTTCAAACTGTGAAACCGATATTATTTTGCAATTATGACCCGCCTCCGCCCCCCCCCTTTGATTTCAGTTTCAAACTCTTTTAAGACCAAGTGGGAAAGGCGGGGGTGGAGACAAGAGGATACCTTTATCCTTATTTGTAAAATATGTACTCCAACAGATAATCGATCTTTATCTCCTTGTAATGTTTTTGAAAGATGAATTTAAAGCTTGTAACACATCAGAAGAATGGAAGCAGCATAATCGGAAATGAGATAAACTCTAAAATATGCAGACGCACGTGTTCAAAAATAGGCGGACACCTTATTCCTTTTTCGTAAAATATGTACTCCAACACATAATCGATCTTTCTTTCCTTACAATGCTCTTGACATATGAATTTAAAGAATGTAGTTGTAACACATCAGAATAATAGAACCAGTTTAATCGGAAATCAGATAAACTCTAAAATATGCAGGCCCACGTGATCAAAATTACTTAAATGATTATGTCTCCAGTATAAATAGAGCAACACTTGACTTACCGTACACACTGCTTGAAACATTACAAAAAGAAAACAGTACAAGGTTAACAATGCTTCCAATACGACTTCTGCTAGGACTGAGTTCCTGGAAAAGGTGGGTCAAGACGATCTGGATGCTGTTCGTATTCCACTAGAAGAGGAAAAGGCCAAGAGACTGCTTTTGCAGAATGATGTGGAGGTTCTAATGTTACAAGTCGAAGAACTTAAAAGAGGATTTTCTCAACTTTTAAAAGACAACATAGGTATATATATATATATATATATATATATATATATATATATATATATATATATATATATATATATCCATTCTTTTTCAGAAGTTTCTATATTTTGCCTATCTGTTTGTCTTTTTTGTTATTACTCTTTTCTCTCCTCTGAAGATTTTCTTTGTTTTGCTTTTACAGATTGTTAACTTTTTCCTCGATTAAAATTCCATGCGTTGTTTGTGCACCTTTTAGAGCCACTTTCACTGATAAGTATTCCATGAGACAGTTTACCATCCAAACTGTAGGCTGGAGATGAGGCCAATGTTAATACTCGGGGCTTCATCTGTTTAGTGGTTTTTTTTTTTAAATATTGAATACACATCTACGAATAACTTTTTCTGAAGTGATAGGTCAGAAATGCCTTAAACACAGTAGGTGTAAATGATTCTGGCCGACATTTATGCGTTGTTAGGTTCTTTCCCGTTTTCGTGTTAAATTAATGACGAGAAATCGCACAGTAGATTGTAGAGGGACTTTTGCAAACATTTCGTACAACTCACATATACCTCTTTTGTCTGTTTCAGCTCTTTCCGGAAATGTAACTTTTGTTACACCCAGAATTGCTTTTACTGCTACGCTTTCTAAAGAAACTACACACGGTCCTGGACAGACGGTGATTTTTGACACCGTTCAGGTAAATGAGGGAAACTGTTATGATTCCTCTACTGGAAAGTTCCGCGCTCCTTTTGGTGGACTGTATGTCATCTCTGTAACTGTTGTGAAAGTCCCAAATTCATTTACATATAATGAAAGACAGCGCTGAAGTTGGAAAGGTATTTTCAGGAGATGCTACCGTTGATTCGGGCTCAGCAACTGTGGTTACTGTCATGAACAAGGATCAGGTGGTCTATGTCAAAGAGTTTTTTGATGTAACAGAGACTATGCTCGGTGCTCGGTGGTCTACTACATGCCCGATATAATTAGAAAAAATATCCTCTCAAACAAACATTTGACTTATATTCTGAAGAAAAACAAAGTTTGAATGCATTTTTTCTTGTAATTATTCGACTTTTAATTTTTTTCTTCTATTCATATATTTGCAATTTTGATTCAGCAACATGACCCTTTGGTTTCTATTTAATGATTCGATTTAATATTACATGAGACTTTTCATAAAATGAATAAAAGTTGAAAAACGGCGCATGAAAAAGAAAAAAAAAAAAAAAAAAAACAGCTACGGTTTCCCTCGCCCTTTTACAACTTTTGAGTCATTATATAATATTTGCGAAGATGGTGCTCATTCCTAATTTGTTTCTTTCCAACTCCTTGGGAAACCGGCGCCTTTCAAAGTTCAGTGCCATGTGCGTGGTTTTAATATATATATGAGGGGGAATCCACAAATCCACAAATGTATTTTAGTAAGTACCGTGTTGGGTTTATTTTTTTTGGGGGGGGGGACGTACACAAGTAGGCGATGGGTCTGTGGGACGAAACCACCAAAATGGGGGCGGAGTCCACGGGAGCTCGTGCATTTAAAGCGTTTCCGGGGCATGATTTTAACCATCTAACATCTCTTTATAATGTGTTGACACCATCGAGATTAAGACATCATAATGTACATGGCATCAAAACGAAGCTTGCCTTGTATGCAATTAAATTGTTGTTACAACATTCTTTCTAACTGATATAAACGTTATTTTTCTTGGACTTAAAGGTGTGAAATGGCATGCTTTATTTTCATTATTTATTCTATTTTATCTCGTTTTCATTTCACTTTGTTGGTTTCCGCCAGGGCCTGGAATGACTTTCAATTGCATAGGGATGGAAGCCGAAGCAGGATGACCCAAGCTAATCCAATCAGTATATGAAACTAAATCCAAAATACAAATATTAACTATTAAATTGGTGGTATAATCACATAATATGAATATATTTTGATAGTTTTTGAACGAGCGGCTTTTAAGTAACAAGGATATACAATATATACGAAATCTATATTCAGATGCATCTGTCGTTATAAAATTAAAACTCAGAACAGACTGTTAAAGAAGTCAAATCCGAAGTTACAAATTATATAGCAAATAACATAGTTTTGTCATGAAGAAAATATGGAGCAAGTACACATGACAAAGCACGGTGCAGCAAAACAGAAACTGCACAAGCGCTGTCGGGACCGAATGATACAAGCAAATAGTATTTACAAACACAAGAAAACGTAAAGAAAATATATATTTACATACTGCCTTGTTATGGTGAAACCAAAATCAAAGAATCTAATAATCTAATAATATATCTGAAAAAACCAAATAACTGTATTGAAATAAACCTTCTCTGTCCTCGATATGTTTGTTTCTCTCTCTCTCTCTCTCTCTCTCTCTCTCTCTCTCTCTCTATATATATATATATATATATATATATATATATATATATATACATCTGGAAACCTAGGAAGGCCATTAATTTCTGAAAACATTCACTCAACAGAAAACAATTCTCTTAATTTGTTGTCAATTCATCTTCACGAAAAAACTACTACCCTCTTAGATCCAGGACGCAACCGATTACCTTAATAAAATGAGTATATTTCAATTTGAATCACAGCTGTTTCGTAGCTTTGCTGTTCAGCGGCTCACAGCACCACGGCTTACTTCTATACAGCAGATACAACGTAATTCAATGTTTAAAACTCATTGTGTGAGATTTTTTAGCAACAACAAATTTGGAAAGAACATTAGTCACAATAAATTTACCAATGAAATAGAAGAGAAACAATACTGTCTGAAGAATCTGCACTATTACTTTTCTTACCCGTTGTTGGTTAACAACAGCGAGTACAAAGCCTAAATAAAGCACAATCTTATCAGGTACGAAAATTGGCGATAGTATACAAACATAGTACAAAGAAAAGCATGCCTTGGATAAGCCACTGTGTAAATCCATTCAGCAAATTTGTTCATTAAATTTGTATGCTTATGCATACACTTTAATAGTCATTTAGGTAATATTCAATCAACAACAATCCCTACAACATTATGTATTGTCTGTTAAAACTCTACATAGAGAACGACAAAATTATAAACAAACATAAATTTATTCATTTTTCTGAAAGTGACCTGTTTGCTTCGATATACTGTTGTGTGTATTTATTTTTACAATGTCTTTTTGTTAGTTGGTTGTGCTGGCTTAATAGTTAAAATAAATGATTTTAATCAATAGATTAAACATAGCGATTTATGTCGTTTAGTGTAATTTGGATAAGATTATAATTGACTTTTCACAAGACATCAAACGTACGTATTGCAGAATAGGATACAGAAATAAAAAAGCATGAAGATACATGTTCAAAATTTCAGGATGTAATAGTTATTGCTATGTTGAACCCTTGGTTCATTCGTTTTTACTAAGTGATGTCTCACTGTGCACAACGTGTTGAACAGTTGGATGCCGTGCCAGACACTATGTGTCTGTGTCCATGTGCTGAAAGCACAGTTCGCGCAGGATTTGCCATTTTGGACATGTTTCTAATTTAAATATGATGTAAGCAATACTGGCAAACAATATATTACTTGAAATAGAAACTGCTCCTAATAACACCTTTTTATATTGTGATCATTATCCTCTAGTTCTTTTCTCTGTTCGAAAATTTTATAAATTTCTTATATGCAATCCATAATTACATCTTCCTCTGTTTTTGTAACACAATTAATTCGCTTGATCGTTCTTCTAGTTGGTCTAGCTAGCAAGCTATATCAAGGTATATCATTTTTCTCTCTTAGGTTTGAATTAGTTTGATAAAAGAGGTAAAGCTTCCTCATTTCGTATTTGTTTAACTGCTTTAGATATAATTTCCTCAAAAACACTTTGCAGCTATAGTTGTTGTATGTTCTGTTTCTGTTTTTCCTCTTTTCGTGCAACTGCAGGCTTTGACAATGTCACTGAGTTAAATTCGCCTATCGCGTAAGAATGTTGTTTTTTTCGCATGTCTCTTTAGATTCCACTTGACCCTTGTACAACATTGACAAAATAAACACAACTTAGGCATGATATTTACATTTATATAATTAAATAGTGGGTCACTTAGGAAATTCATTTATTACTGTAAAACATTCACACAACTTTGCACTCCCACCGCTGCCACCAAAAAGAGTACTAATAGTGCCTAAAAGTAACAGTATAATTTTCAATGAATTCAACTTCTAGCTGACAAATGGTCCAAATAATTTCAACTGAAAGTTACTAAAAGTCACTAACTGTATGTAACTTTTATTCTCTCCATTGCTGAATATAAAAAAATTCAACACAAATAAATGATAGCTGTATATGAGCAGAAGGATATTATGTTGATGGTAAACCATTTTCTGAATCGTTAAAATCATGTGTAGAAAGTGCTATGAACAAACATTTCCCATGAATTTGAGAAAAGAAATGAAGCATGGATAAGATGTAAAATGTTTGCGAGTAAAGTAAGTACGCCATGTATATTGTAAACTAGAATACCAAATATTTGAAAAATTACAGTATGCATATATGGTAGATACGTGAGAATCCGTTCTCTGAGTCCACATTTACAGTCAACATACACAACAGATTGATGATTGATCAAAATCAGAAGATTCTTTTAAATGTTATCAAGAATCAAACTATTCTAGGAAACAAATAGTGCTGAATTATTTGCTATAGAAACTATTAGTGATGAATGGAGAACTTGCAAAAATATTGAAATACATCAAGGTTACAAAATTAAATATGCTGGAAACTTTAATACAGGAATCAAATATTGACAGATTTAAGCTTAAATAAATCGATTGATTGTTTTTACCTGTGATGAATAAGAGTCATCAATCAAGAATTCCAGGATTGCAAGGTATCCGTGAAAGTGATAGAAGGATGAGTAGATTAGAGCAATAGCAAAGGGATAAGAGAGGAGGAATTTCAAAGAAGGAGGTGGATTGAGAAAATGATGAAATTAAAACGAAATCTTAAAAGGCTTAGAAAGGAAGTAATAGAGAAGCAAACTGAGGCCAAGGAAGAGAAAAGAAGGTTGAAACGAATTAGGCAGCGAAAACAACAAGTCGAAATTAAAAAGACAGAAAATAAGCGAAAGTAGACAGTGGATATTTGACATGATTGACTGTTTGACTCTTCACATATATAAATACCAGCCTCTCAGAGGAAATTCATATACAAATGTGTTGAAAAGGATTTTTGTTGTAAACAAATTTTCCTCATCAAACTGTATATTTTTCAGAATTTTGCCCTTTGAAGATTTTCCTAAATGGGTTGTGTATGTCATCTCCGTTTTTCGTTTTTACTTTTTAAGCCCGAGCGTATTTCAACAAGACGTCTATAACTGTCAAATGTATTTTTATCCTTTATTATATTTTTCATATGCATAAATGTTAACAATGTCTGTCTGCCACTGGTCATCCGTGTGACTAGCATTAACATAGACCCTTATCGAGGGAAATCTTTTTCTCGCTTGTTTGTGTAATGTATAACGTATAGAAAGATTGATCAGTTATCCAATCTTTAAATTCAACGTATTTTATTAAATTTGGTTGTTGTCCTGTTTAATATGTTCCCACAATTGATTGATATTTGTCTAAGCATATGGACTTTCACGATCGTAGTAAAGATGCTTTAAATACTGATCTTTGTCTTTTTTGTGTAAAATTTCTGACGTCAGCCATTTAGAACGGTATGAAAACATCCAGTGAATACGTTACTCTAAGAGGTTGTTTTTAGACACTATTAACAAGACATCCTTCTGCAACGGGAAGTTTTATTTTCAGCAATTTTCAATGTTTCTTCAATCCTTTCAAACTTATTAATAATTTCATATTTATGGCACATTTTGACATTCCTATGGTTAATTATTAATAAACAGCTACTTCATATACTAAGTAACCTTGTGCTGCGTTAAATCGAACTTTGTTTACCATAAATTCTATCTCTGTTTTGGTCGAATCTTTGTAGATTTACCTTGTAAAGTTCACTAGATCTTCGAATTGTACTCTACATTTAGCCGAATACAAATTTGTATATTTATGTACATCAAATACGTAATTTATTCCTTCTTCATATTGTACTTGTTTAACTTCCCTGCTTTCAGGATTGATGAAACGTATTTCGAAGTTATCATCATTGAATGTAATCTACAAATATTTCTTTTAATAAAACATTGCAGATATATTTTTAACGATTTAAATCGACAAATCAAGCATTTGTATTCTCTTCGATGTTACTTTGTAACACAACTAGCTTTATTGTGCTCTCTGTTTACCTAAGACCAAGTCAGGCAGCCAATACTTGTTGACCATAATGTGTGCGTCCACAAAATTGCCAGAGGCAATTCCTCTAAGAATTATTAAAACAAAAACCATTGTAAAAGCTTCGGTAACGTCTTTATTACACTTGTTGGCCTTCCCAAATCTGTCCAGTCTGATCAAGGGTCAAATTTTATGTCAGGAATTTTCCAACAAGTTATGCATGAATTAGGCATCCAACAGTTTAAATCTTCTGCCAATCACCCTGAAAGTCAAGGAGCTTTGGAAAGATTTCATCAAACTTTGAAGAATATGATTCAATTTTGTTGTTCTTTCCTGTCAGGAATCAGTTCAAGAATCAATGGGTTTAAGTCTTTTTGAACTGGTTTTTGGACATACTGTCCGTGGACCATTGAAGTTATCAAAAGAGAAACTTCTTTCAAATGAAGATCCAAAGATTAATTTTCTTGACTATGTCTCTGATTTCAAATATAAGTTGTCAAAGGCTTGTGAGGTATCAAGAACTAATCTCCACTCTACTCAGTCAAAAATGAAATTAAGGTATGACAGAAATACACAGGAAATGAGTTTTCAGCCTTGTGATAAAGTTTGTGCTCTCTTTCCCATACCTCAAAATCTCCTTCGGGCTAAATTTTATGGTCATTATACATTTGAAAAGAAAGTAAATGACTTAAATTATATCATTAAGAATCCTGGGATTTGGAAGCAGAAACAACCCTTTCACATAAATTTGTTAAAGGAGTATTTTGACAGTTAATTATTCAATCAATATAGTTGTACCTGTACCACACAGAGAGGATGTCAACGATGGAATACAATCTGACTGTAGCGAATTCAAAAATATTAAACAATCAGGACCAGAAATTGTCGCATCTACAACAATAAAAAAGAAGTCAACTAAAACAGCTATTCCATGAATATGGACACTTGTTTCCTGATGTTCCTACGCGAACAAATAAAATCTATCATGACATTGTAGAACCTTCACCGTCCTGTAAAACAGCATCCTTACAGGATGAATCCTCTCAAACAGGAATACTTGATAAAAAATTCAATATTTACATGAGGCTAATTTTATAGAACATAGTAGAAGAAACTAGAGTTCGCCATGTATTCTTGTGCTAAGCTAGGTAATACATTCAGCATGTGTACTGACTATAGAAAAGTCAATAGTGTCACAAAAATGGATTCATTTCCAATACCAAGAAAGGACGATTGCATTGATAAAATTGGAAATGCAAAATATGTCACCAAGTTTGACCTTTTAAAAGGATTCTAGCAAATTCCACTCACGGAAAGAGCAAAATAAATTTCAGCATTTGTACCTCCAGATGGGCTTTATCAATATAAAATAATACTGTTATGTATGATGTTTATATAATATTATAAATATTTTAGGAAATTGTAAATGTTTCTTCACTTTAATATTTGCTTAAATCTTAATGTTATCAGGAAAAACATGTATAACTAGTGTCCTTGAATTAGGTTGTTTTGATCAATATGTTTTCTCAATTTGAAGGTCAAGGTTGAATTTTGTTTACAGTTAAAATTCCATTAAGATGACACACATTCTAGAACATTCTGTCATGTGACCAATCTAGAACATTCTGTCATGTGACCAATCTTTATATATATCATGTTTGGTGGACATTTTTTCAGTTTTGACATTACCATCAGTCTTGTAAAGAGCTATTGCTGTTGTGAAAATTCATTCCAAATTCTAAGAGAGGAATTATTTTAAATATTCATTGGATTATAACAGTGCTCATAAACTTTTGGATTTTGGATTTTTAATTGATGATTTTGGAATTTTATGTGAACTTATTCAGAGATTTTGGAATACTTCATTTTGACATCAGCACATCAAAGATTACTAGTACATCAGGACTTTGCAGACCATTAGCACATCATAACATTCAAGGACACAGCCGTGAATTCGGAACATTCTATATTAGGACTTGTGATTAGAACAATCATTCTTATTGGATTATTAGGATTTCAAAACACATTACTGTAAGTGACTTTTTGATTTTTCATTTTAATTATCTAGTAATAAATTGCTTGTTGATTTTTACTTGATTTGTTGGTTTCACTTTCTTTCTGTTACATTTTTCTTAGACCATAGAGTCGTAACAATACTTTTTGATATGAAAATTCTCCGGGAACATTCCAGCGTCTTATGAACATAATAACATCTGATCTAGATAACTGTAACGCATACGTCTACGCTTGGGAAGATCACTTGGAAACCATTCAGAAATTCCTCGATCGACTCAGTCATGCAAATATGACGATTAATTTAAGCAAAAGTGAGTTTTGCCATGCTTGTATCACATATTTAGGACATATTGTGGCACAAGGTCAAGTTAAACCTGTAGAATAGAAGCTAAGGTCAGGGCATCTCTGAATTCCCTGCGAATGTTTGTAAAAAGCAGCTGATACGAGTTTTAGGTATGGCTGGATATTATTGAAAATTTTGTTCAAATGTTTCCATAATTGCCGAACCTTTGACAAATTTGTTGAGTTAATAATCCAAGTTTCATTGGTCTGTCCAGTGTCAGGAATCCTTTGATAAATTAAAGGCCATGTTTAAAAATGCACCAGTTCTTTCTGCACCGAATTCCAGCCAATCATTTAAAAAAATAAACAAGCACCAGATTATAACCGGAGAAAGAGCCGAGGTAACATTTACTTCAAAATGTTGTAAGGCCAATATCAAAGCCAAACATTCCTTCTCAATTGTGGAATAATTGTATTCAGTGATCACAATTCCCTTACTTCCAAAATGAAAGATAAAAAGCAAAGATTGCTGAGATGGAGGTTAATGCTGCATGAATACTAATTGACATTAGGCACATCAGGGGAAAAGATAATATGATTGCAGATGCACTATCCCGAGTATAGAAGTCCAATATTGCTTTATATTCTATATATTTTGTGTAATTCATAAATCAGCTAATAAGACATTTTCCTATGTAACTTTGATTATTATAGTATCAGATGCATATCTAAAAGAAAGCTTTATTGCATAAATCTTTATTTTTCTTTATGAGGGGAGCTTTTATGTATGATGTTTATATACTTAACCTTTGTCTATGATTGTAAGTTGTATGGTTATTTGAAAATACCTACTTAACTTTTGTCCATGCTTGTAAGTTGTCTCATGTGTCAGGTTGGCCAGTATTTTCATAGGCATATGTGATATAGTTCATATAGACATGTGTATTTATACACAGATGTTGGTAAACAACTTCATTTCTATTCTAGAATTAATTTCGGTTCTGAAAGATCAGTTTGTAAGCAATCTATTTTAGTTGTGTTGTTGAAATCAGATGTAATTTGAGAGGAATTATTTATTTACAGTATTCATTGGAAATATAGAAGTGCTCATTGACTTTTGGATTATTACATGATTTGGGAATTTGTGTGAACTCATTCTGGATTACATCTTTGTGGTACATCAGGACATTAAAGGCTATTTGAATTCATTCGAAACATTCTATTATTTTGGACTTGTGATTAGGACATTTAGGATTATTTGGAATTTAACTCACAAATTGTAAGTTTCTTTTGAATTTTCACTTTAATTGTCTAGAAATAACTTACCTGTTGATTGTACTTACATTGTTGGTTTCACTTTCTTTCTGTTACATATTTTTTAGACCTCGAGTCGTAATACGATCTACATAACTCCAGAAACACCTTTATAAGATCATTTACATTGTTTTATTTACAACATCAAATATATCTCTCCCTCTCTCTCTCTCTCTCTCTCTCTCTCTCTCTCTCTCTCTCTCTCTCTCTCTCTCTCTCTCTCTCTCTCTCTCTCTCTCTCTCTCTCTCTCTCTCTCTCGTGCCAGATTTGAATATTTAACCTTACAGTATTTTTAATGTCTTTGGCTTAGTTCTTGACACAAAATATTATAGCACCAATAATTGGGCTTCAGAGAGAGAGAGAGAGAGAGAGAGAGAGAGACTCAGAGGTGCGGTCATCCATAATCATCCAAATTGACTGAGCTGTATGATTTCAGGCATTTGATACATAACAATTGACAATGCCAATTATTTAGAGAAAAATGAAACTGTCACTATAACATTTTAACTAGTTAAATTTGGAAATATTTTTCGGAAGCAACAGATAAAGAAGATTAAGGTCATTTAGTTTTGTCAAAACTGCCTATAACATGGAAAAATGCAGAGTCAGCCTTTTTTTGATAAATGAACCAAGCTTTTTCAAACACGCACGATTCGATTGACGTATTTATTAGTAAAATCAACTTGCATTTTTATGAACGTCCAGAACAAGGAGAAAAACAATCCATATATTTAGGCTCAAATTTGAATAAAATAGTTGAACACATATATAAATTCTAAACATAATCACGTGTGGAATAAGTCTATGTGAATAAGTTTTAATTTTATTAAAGCCCGTGCTCTTGATAAGAAAGAACGTATTTCCTCGAGTGTGTGCTTTCTATCGGCACTGGTACTGATACACTTCAATAATAGACTCCCAGAGTTTCAAATGTCGTACGGAACTTTGTTTATGAGATAGTGATAAATATTCAGTAATAAAGAAATATAAGTGGGGATATCATAAGAAAGCTTTTAAATTAACACAAAAGAATCAAAGAGAGTGACCATGAAGTTGATGTGTAGCGGTCGAGGTACATGAGGCCATTTACTAACCAGCCTATCTAGTCTGGAGCATTTAGTCTTGTGGTATTCGCGCCTGTATCTGAACAGATAAACCGGGTTCGATTCCGCAAAACAACATTTAGAATTTGTATCTTTCCAGTTACATATGGGGGCTCGTTCAACTATCATTAGCTAGTGGCACGATGTCGAATAGGTTTCGATTGTTCTGAGAGGTAAATCTGGATGACATTCGGGGACGAATGTCAAGGTAAGGGAGATGGATTGTAGCGATCGAGGTATATGAGGTCACTTACTAAACATTATAGCCGATCCAGACCTTATAGTCTCTTGGCATGTTCTCCTGACTGCGAAACAGATGAACTGGGTTAGACTTTACTGCCTTCCCGTTATATATCATATGGTACAATAATTGCAACTGCATTAGCTGGTAAAGGTACAGAGGATTTCCATTGGTTAGAATGTAACCACGTGATCAGATTGGCCTGCGTTTTTTTTCTCCCATAAACTGTGAGGAGAACTACTTTTTTTAAAACACCTACTTCCATAAATAAAGTCACATGCAAAGTCAAACGGACAGACTGCATTTGAAGGCAGACATAACGTATGTCTTCAAAACAAAATTAAAATGTTACAATAGTTTTTAAACATTTGAATAAATTGACTTTGAAAGAGTAAAGCAACAAATCTGTGCAATTTGTGTCTGAAAAATCCTTCTTTCTCTAACTAACTTCGTCATAACTCTGGATAAAATGTTGCAAGAAAGTTAGGTCAAGGTCAGTAGTCGCCGGTATTCGCCATCCAACTGCTGTGTCCAAAATGACAGATTTCGCAGCATTTGCGCTAAATTTGTTTAGTGTATACTAATCATTTGAAAGTGCTCCATCAGTGCGGTCTTGAAACCCGCCCTCAAGCGACAGGTACACTTAAGAAACTGTGATTGCATCGCATCAGTTGATAAAAGGAGATACTCCAATTATTCTGTCGACAAAGCCTTTATACCAGATCCTTTACTAAATATAGTAAAGTTATATGAAATGTGAACGACTTATGAATAATAATTATGGACGTATCACTCAAATTATTTCAAGCTGTGTTTATTCAGTATACATCTTGTTTTACTAAAGCTTTATAGTTTATGTGCTAGATGACAAATGAACGCAAATACGACAGGAACAAAATATTCCAGTGGGAATTCCATACAAAATGTCATTTATATATTCTGCAACTTTTGTAATGACATGATATTCAACTACATTCGTCAATAATAGAGGGACCACACTACGAAAAGCAATGTTAATAAAATATGCTATTTAATATCGTCTTTCCCAAGACCTTCCTCAAATGCGCTCCATTATTAACATGCTTTCTCTGTTCGTCAAGATATAAAGTCTAGACAAATCATTGTGGCATCTCTTCTAAGTTTATTTTGTCCAAAAATAAGTATTAGTAATGAAATGAAATAGTGGTCGTGTTCTACGTATTGCCTGGTAACGATTCATGAAAGTGTTGCCGAAATCTGATTGGATCGTCCAGTATGGTCTCTTGCTTTCCTGCAATGTACAAAGAAGATACCAAATATGACTCCAATTTAAGTGAGATGTGTTCTTCCTGAAATGAAAGCAAAGAATAGCTTACAACAAATCAAACTCATTGTATTATCTAAATATGATTTAATTTCAGGTGAATTATATTCTATATAAACAACCGCTGTAAGTGTTCTACTTCATTCCTGAAATATAACAGCTTAAAAATAGTAAAAACAGCTATTAGCTGATTGATGAATGAATTTGTTTGTCCATTATTTAGTTGAATTGGGAAGAAAAGAAAAAAACCGGATGCATCAGTTTATTCAGAAACGGTATTCTTCATTTAGTTTATGTTCCAGCATATACAGGTGTTTAGCCATTAGTCCATAAGCACTTTGATTTATCTTTACAAGAAGTGAATATACAGGTATAACAAACTTTGTGTATGCGCACCAGTATTTTTAAATCCCACTTTACTTGGAGCAGGTGTGTGCCTGTCTTATAATTTGAATATGTTTCAAGATGTTCTCAAATGCAGCTGCTTTTACTCCCTCGAAGCAATTGACAAGGTAATGTTCTAGAGCATAATTACTTTTACAAATCATCATGGCCTTGAGAAATTCAAACAAAGCCCCCTTCCGCATGAACTCTTGATCATTTCTCCCCTCTGTCAATTGAGCACACTTAAAATCGCTCTCGCTACATCAACCTGATGATCTAAATTGATTACGACAGGTCGTTTATGCCTTGCTGAAGTAGCTGCATGACAGACTCTGCTGAGGAAAACAAATTTATCTGGATTCTCCTCGACTGCTACTCAAAAGATAGCAGCATGATGTCACGACTAAGTGTTCTACATGATACACAGCGGAATATAAACATTTGTTGAGAACACGCATGAGCCAATAACCCGCTGACTTCAATTGGACAAAATGAAGGAAAATTAAGTAATTAAGTGGACACATGTCGGGACATATCAATAGTTTGATGGTACCATGGCATAATGATTTCTCAATTCACAAGGCTGGACGGCAAGGGCAGAGAGATTGTGCATCCTCGCTGACACCTTGAAAAGTTGATAATGTAATTATTGTAGATATATCCTTAAAGTATATTTTGTTTACTTCGACTCACTACGTGATTTGATTATAATAGAATTGACTTAAAACCATTGTCGAAATAAGTGGATGATTTGAGATTTTATGTATATCCTCTTTTATAGAATGTGTGTCATACGTCAGCGGATCAATCAAGGCTTGCCTAAATCTTCTGACAAGAGGAAATGAAGTAGCATAGTCTGAAACACACATGAGAAACAGTAGATACAGCATACATTTCAAGGTTCATTCTTGAATAGGTGCTCTTTTAAGGATCATTCTGTACAAAGTGTTCTGCTAACGAGATTATTTGGCAGCGGTAACATATTGGAAATGTGAATTTCGTCTTTAATTTAAACAATATTTCTAAAATATAATTGTGATGTGGAAACTAATGTACTTTTCTCAACGGTCTTAAAATAGTGAAACTGATCTTGTGGAAAACTTTGTTCCATATTATTCACAATTATATCAAGATCGCAACTGTAAAGAGATACAGGTCCATCCCTACGACTGAGTTAAGGCAATGTGTAAATGTCTGCTCCTTTCCAAAAATTGGATATACTTGTAGATTTCGTTGAATAGCTTTTCTTGTGGATTTTCATTCATTAAAATGTTCTACTTGTTAGCAGAACGTGATTTTAATGATATTCCAGTTTAATAGAGTATATTGCAGGGTTCATTGCTGATTTTCCATTATACAAACTGGCGTCGTCATACATGTACTGTTTCCGTAATAATGTATTTTGTCATGCGCAGCTAACTTAGTTTTGACACCATTTTACACCTTTGGAAAAAGGATAGATAAAGGTTAGATGTATCTGGTCGGGTCATACTCCATGTTGATACCCTTCCCAAGTTATATATATATATATATATATATATGTGTGTGTGTGTGTGTGTGTGTGTGTGTGTGTGTGTGATATATAACGATATTTTCTGAGAAACGATTATAACATCTTTTGTTATTGCAAAATTTATCAATAATTAACATAGAATGACACTTTTTGGTCTAAGTTTTCCGCACGATCACTGGGCATTGATTTCATTTTCAGTTGCTTGGTGTATTTTGTTCTGCTGTCCATGCGATACCATCTAATTTAAAAGTTAGCAAAGGAAGGTCTCCATCAGAGCTTTTCTAACGGAGAAAACACTGCTAACCTATGAACCAATTTCCATCTTTGTAAAACTTATTGTCTCTCCCATTTATAGAATACTTTTGCCCATGATAAATCCGTGTAACTAAGTGACGATATTCAGATGCCTGCAAATTTACAAGATGTATATATCCACAAAATATTATGTTAATGTTTCTAAACTTTATACGCTTGTAGGCTCAAAGTCTGTACTGTAAGCAAATTTACAATGATAGGTATTATGGGATGTAAATCCAGGAAACCTTTCTTGTGCCAGAAATAAGAACTCACTTGCTTAGAAATGACTCTCTCTAAAGTGATATGAGTTACTCAGGTTGTTTATAAAAAATTCCTAATTTCGCTCATAAATCTCACATGAAATGTCAGCTCTCCTGATACATTTGACTTTTGAGAATATCTCTGAATTTTGTCCCACTGGATGTTAATTAATCTAGGTCTAACTTTACTTTTGAAGATTTCGAATACATCCACAGCAGAGCCATCAGTTTTATATATGGCTTATTAATTGAAGCTGTATACAAACAATGAATGGTTGGCCAACAAGGGGAATTACTAGAGTCAGTGCTGCATGAACACTAACCAACTATTAAAATACTGATTATTTTACGTTAGGATATACAAATTGTATTGGCGCCATGTAGCCAATATGTGGTGAATATATAATTTTGCAAGCTTCCTAAACCGGTAGATTTACTGGTTAAAATTTCGTAACAAACATTATTGAAAGCTACCAAATAGTCTACCGACTTTGTGTGGCATGAAACATATATTTTAATCAGGAAACCAGACTGCTTGATTATATTTCAATGGTATTTTCTCGATTGTTTCCGTATTGTAAATACCCATGAGGTTAACGTAGGATTGCAGAGATCGCTAAGTCGTTATGTTTGACTCAATTTAAAGTCCCTTACATTATTGAACAAGGTAATCTCGTGTGAAAAACATGCTCTCGCGCTTCCTACGGTGTTGAAAACACGTATGTCACGTTCAAGCGTTAGGCATCGGCTTGAAAACATACAATACGGAAGAACTTAATTTAATGGCATGATCATATCATTAGCTTTATGCAATAAAGATATCTTTTTTGATGATGGAAAAACATTATTACTCTGAGAGGTTCTGCAGAGTTGACTACTTACCTGGCATGATTAAATCTCACAAGTGACATTTTGGAGTGATGAAATGAGCATGATGAGGCATAAATTACATTTGAAGGTATCAAAACTCTGAATTATTGTTGAAATATTTATAATTTACGGAGGCGGGAACCTGTCACGGTTCGACGTTGAAGGTGTTTGACGTGATGGTATGAAATAATACCTGGAACAATCATTTCTGACATTCTAAAGTAAATGCTAATAGAAAAATATTTTATCGTTTTTAATCCATGTCAGTCGCGTGAAATGGAACAGCAGAACAGAGCACAACTTTATTGCCAACTCAGATTTAACAAATAGATATATAAGATCAAATATAAATATAATTTATTATTGGTGGTGGCGTAGCGAATAAGGACAGGTGGAAACAGAAGGGTAGAAATAAATATATTCTGAAAAATATTTGGTATATACATGAAAAAATGGAACAAAACAAGGTATTAGTCACAACTATTTTTAGTTTATATGTCAATCATCAGAATGATTGAAATATCAGTTTTATAGTTTTTGTTGATCTAATCAGTACCTAAACATTTGTATCGATTAAAAGGTGTTCGATAAAATTCTAACAAATATATTGTTTTCTTATTTCAGCAAAATATTGATATTGAAAAAGATAGTGAAATTCATTACCTATGTATTGTGAGACCCATAATTTCCATTTTCTTTCAGCTATATCCAAATGTTGTCCTTTTCCGGTTTGAGTTGGAAACTTATGATTCGCTGTACGGAACTTTGTTAAAATTGTTGTATATGTTTGTGGAATACATGTTAAAAGTGTTCAAAATGATACGATTTTAAAAATACTTTCTTATTTTAGAGGAATACAAAACACTAGAATGCCATGTGTGTATATATTGATCTTACATTATCATTGAGACTGTCTCCTTTGACCAGTTAGAGTGATTTAGATGACCATAAATTATACAGACCAAACAAACACAAAATTTGTTTGAAGGGAAGCCAATAAAACTTGCATGTACCAGAAGCACCATCGTATAATATTATGTCTTACAATAATTGTTAAATTGTACTATTTTTTCAATAAAAAATGTAGCCCAAAATATACCAGCTCTACCTCTCATAAAATGCTTGAAAAGCAAAAACAAAAATAGGAACTATCGGTCTCTCCATACAACACATATAGTGGGGTACTTTTTCTTAAAATGAAACATTTCGTAAGAAATTATTGTGTACATGTCCAATTACAGTATTATCACTTTAAAAAAAACCAGATGTCACATGCATATAAGAATAACGGCGAAACAGTATTATCAACAAGAATACCGTGAACGGCGTAGTATACGCCCGACCAGTGTTTAATAGTCATATGTACTGGCACTTAACAAACTAAGCATAATGTATAGAAACCATTATTTTCTTATTAGACCTAACATGAATATCACATTCATGGACATTTATACGCCAGAATATATAGGTTTCTTTAGTAACTTGAGTACCAGCCATGTAGAAGGTTTAATCAAGGAACTTACTCTCTAATAAACGTCATTCTGCAAAACTCATTTTTATTTGAAGCACAATGAGCTTTAAACTTCATTCTGCAAAACTCATTTTTATTTGAGGCACAATGAGCTTTAAACTTTGACCTTTTGACCCTAAAATCAATAGACATCTTCATGCCTTAAGTGCATTCCTTCCAAAAACTTGGTACGAGGTGTATGGTCTAGAGCTAAAGTTATTGTGCACAAAAAATGTCTTCTTTCTGTCACAGTGACCATGACATTTGTTTTGTTTGATCCCAAAATCAACAGGCATGTTTTCTTACCCAACGTTTAAGTCATTCACTAACATTGATGAAGGTACATAGTCGATAACTAAAATGTTTATGCAGAAACCATTTTTTTTTCTTTCAGTAGTAATGACATTGATCTTCGACCTTCGGTAACCAAAATCGATAGTCTACATCCATACCCAAATGCAAGCCATCATCCACGTATGGTCGTGGTTTGTGATGTACATTGAATGTTATTGTTCTGAAACAATGTTTCTTCTGTCAGTTGCAGTGACCTTGGCCTTTGAACCCAAAATTGACAGACTTCTTTCTTACCTCAAATGCCAGCAATCCACAAACTTTGGTCTAGGTATATGATGTACAACCAATGGTATTGTGCAGAATCTATGTTTCGTCTTTCAGTCATAGTCACAATCACAGTGACCTTGACCTTGACCTTTGACCTATTGATCCCCAATCGACAGTTTTTGTTATCTCAAGTGAAGGCCATCCACAGCGTTTGGTAACTGTAGGTGCTAGAGGATTCAAGATATTGTGCCGAAACAAAATTGGTAAGAGAGTGACAGACGAACGGATGGATGGCACTATAACATAATACGCTCTGTCTTATGGCGGGCGTATAAGAAGTTTAAATTGTGAATACAATGTTAAAGACAAAGTTCTCATTCTTTTGTATAGGACAAACATGTCTTTTCAAGCTTGTTCAGTGATTCTCTTTTCTGCACACTAAAAGAACCATTGTGTCTAAAAGGTAACCCTGTTTATAAACACTGATCACCTATTTCCAATGGTGTGTCACCAATGTAAAAGAGAAACTGTTAGACAGTCTTAAACAAAATATTACTATATGTATGTCTTTATCTCTATTCTCTGCAGTATATATAGAATTCAGAACGAATTATATGTAGATCTTTTCTGCATTTTCTCCAGGAATAACAGCAGTTTACAAATGGGCGACAAGGGACCAATCATTTTTTACGTTTTCAAAATCCCGGCTATACGACCACATTAAAAATAAATATAAAAATTTACTAGGCCACTCATATCATTGTGGATTACCATCTTGTGTATGGATATGACATGATTTCTGGGCCAAACATTTTTCAAATTCTTAAAATTATTATGAAGTCTATTAGCAAAGCACAACAACAATTTTAAAATGTTTGCACAATATAAAAAACATTGTAAAGCTACATTGCATTGAATTCAACAGTTTTCAGAGAAGTGATATAAATATTCTTTACATGAAAAATGTTGTCTGTATCAAGAGATAATGTGTATTTATTTTACAAGTTTAGATAGGATAAAAAATCTCCTTAAAGCTACTTGTGTTTTTAAATAATATAAAAGAGAATACAAATGTATTTTTTCTATACCCCAAACATCAAAAAAGATATACTACAATGCTTTAGGAAAGATTGTCATTTACATATTACATTAAGGGATGATAACGTCGATGTAAGCAACATCAACCCTAATGTCAATAACAGTCCGATATGAGGAACTCGTAAATTACGTATTGGATGTGGATGCATACACACAATTGTAATCAGTTACATTTACATTCCAACTTAAAGATCTCTTAAATTTTACAAGGTTAATCTACAACGATTGAAATAAATAGACATAGAATTGATGGAGAACGATTAGATTCAAATCAACAAATAGTAACTCAGTATAGGAAGCAGCTGTTTTAGCATCAATCATAGGAATAGCAAAATTTGATATAACACTGAAATCATTCGTAGGTATGGAAAGATTGAAGAATCGTTGCAATTACCTAAAATAAAGTACCTGATTTTAGACAGTCATCCTGTTGGCTTGTTTCATATTAGGCCAGTTGCTTAATAATAATAATAATAATAATAATAATAATAATCTTTATCTAACGAGGATAAAACATTTGGTCATGAAAGACCCATTTGCCATGTGGTCCTCAATTTTTTAACAGGTTATGTTCAATGCAAATCACTTACACACACTCACATATGCTCGTACACGTACTCACAAATTTTAAATATGTAACTACAGAGGTCAATAAGTACATATATGAAAAATATACTATACACAGGTATACACATTTTACACAAGTATCGATCAATTGTGCGAGAAAATTAAACGGGACAAAAGAAGTGTGAAGCACTCAGAATTGAAAAAAGTGTTAACCGCATAGTCTGCATACACATTACACAAACAAAGGAGAAAAAGATTTCGCGACAAAAGAATGCGTGTTATCCACGTGGCTGACAAGTGCCTGGCCGACAGTGCTAACATGAAAGAATATGACAAATATTAGAATAGATCAAAATACATTTTAACAGTGCTTAATGTATTTTCAAAACCTTCTTGGGCTGAGAAAGTGAAAACAAATAAGGGACACTACATACACGATGCTTTAAAACTAATCTTCAAGTGTGATGAGAGAAAAGAGTTTAACAACAGGAAATTTAACGATTACTGGTAAAGGAAAACAGCAAACAATTGTGAAATTACTAAGACAAAAAATCATCTGTAGTGGAAAGGTTTAACAGAACATTAAAGACTTGAATGCAGAAACAATTCACTCAAAATGCATCCTGAAAATGGGATGACGTTTTACCAACGTTATTTGATAGTTACAAGAGCACTCATCATTGATCAATAGATAAAATTCCACTTCAAACAACTACAGAAGAAAAACAGATCAAAAATATGGATTTATCTTTTCGGTTACCTGACAATTTGTAATCTGGAACGCCTAAATTAAAAATTGGCCAAACAGCTAGAACTTCGAAATATAAAACAATTTTTAAAAAGGGCTACCTTCCTAACTTTACTGAGAAAATGTGTAAAATTAGGCAAGTAATTTTAGGTGATCTGGTAGTTTACAAAGAGAGAGAATATAGAGTGGAGGTTATGCTATGTCCATTCGGGTTTCCACACACAAAACTCTATAACACTTTCCTAACTATATCTTCCACCAAACATTCCAATCATTCAATATGATCTTGGCTATCTTATTGAACATTTACCAGCACATTATGGTCTATTTGACGACCTTAACGGCCACCATACACTTTGGGGTTTTAAAGAAATCAATGAGAGACGGAAGGAAATAGACGGCTTTGTTTCAAAACAACGATGTTTGCTTTTTAACGATAAGTTGTATACCTACCTGCATCCTGCAACAGGATCATACTCGTCCTTAGATCTGAACATCTGTGATCCATCTCTGTTACTTGACTTTTCTTGGGAAGTTGGTGATGAACATAGGCATGGCTTTAAAACAGAGGTAGTAGCCATTTTACAATATACTTAAGAAATGATAGTCCCAAGTCTCAATGGTTAGGGCAGAGATGTAAACTGAAAAAGGCAGATTGGGAAACGTTTCAGTCTCTCTGACGATCAAATTCGACAATTGATCCTTTCAACAACGTAGAGGATTCAATACCGTATTTTACAAAGATTATCTAGGTTGTTGCTGAGGATGCAATATTGAAAACTTCGGTGATTCATAAACGTCTCAACAAACCATAGTTTTGTGGTGCTTGCAAAGACCCCATCTGGGAAAGCTAAAATGTCCTTAAATATTTCAATTCAAATCCAACAACTGAAATCCCGAATAACAACTCAAATTGTTAATAAAATACCGTATATACTGAGCTAAAGTTCGTTGTACAATGACAGAGAGAGAGAGAGAGAGAGAGAGAGAGAGAGAGAGAGAGAGAGAGAGAGAGAGAGAGAGAGGAAGCAATAGGTAAATATGGAGATCCTATGTATCTAGGTTGAATACTCGCTTCTCTATGAAATCAGTATGGCATATGGTACGGAAAATCATTGCCAAAAATAAAAGCAGCTGTATCAAACACTTAAATAAATCTGATGAAATGGTCATGACCTTACCAGAAGTTTTAACTACACTAACCGAAGTATTCCCCAAAAACTCATCACAAGAGAACTTTTCAGAAAATGTCGATAGCCTGAAAGAAAAGGTTTTCTTTAAATTTAAAAATCTGCTAACGCTGAAGATTGCAAAAAATCTTTCACTGTCAGAGAACTTCAAAACTCTCTTCATCGAGTCGACGACCCTTCAGCGGGACCAGATAATATATTCAACCAAGATCATAGGGGCTGGCTACCTATCGTAATACATATTTTGTTTCAAAAATAGATATTTCAGAGCTAAGGTAGGTACTACGCTTTCTGAAAGCTATCCTCGGGATATGGGTGTATCTCAGGGCCGCACATTTCCAGTCACTCTTTCAAACATCAAAATTAACAAGACAGTGAAATGTCCTAATCCAAAGGAACTACCTGCTCATGATATGTCGACGACTTTTTGATTCCCTTTTTTGACTTTTTGATCTGCTATAAATAAAAGAGCATGCATGATACCGAACGTCAACTATAGATTAGTTTAAATAGAATTCAGAAATGATCGAAATAAAACGGATTCTAGTTTTCAAAATCTCAAACTGTTTGCATTTACTTCTGCCAATTACATCGAAGCCATGATGACCCAAAATTCTATCTATACGTTTCTTTTCTTCCTGTTGTGGTGGGGACATATTTTAAGACATAGACTTGGACTTTGTCTGGGAGCATTTAGAACTACCCCGTCAGAGACGCTCTATGTTCAGACAAATGAAACATCTCTTTATCTCAGACGAAATTGACTGTTCAGTATACTAGGAAAATATCATCTAATCCAGTATAAGATTTAATCTTTAGGTCCAAATACCAAACCTCGTAGGCTCAGAAAAACAAATTTCCTTCCACCTTTTAGCATACGAATTCGTCCTCAGCTAGAGGCAGCGAAAATCAATGTTCCACATACTGCACGAGTCTATGTTCCCAATTTGAATTTGTGTGAAATTGTCATAACCACTGTGCCCTTGTTTCATGTATTCATTACCATGCTCATTGCTAAAAATATCCTCCATTTTAATCTCTCCATTATTTAGATTGTTTTCAGCGGCATTTTGTTTGACAAGGTTTACAATAGCTGCTAATTTTGTAAAACTCACTTATGTGTTACTGATAAAAGCTGAACTTCACCGAGTCTACGCTGTTCAAACAGCAGGATCTATTATTTGATAGATGGTGGTGTAACTATTTTTGGTATCAAAAAGTAAAGTTCTTTCTTTTTTCTAAAGCTGGTAAGACAGCAAAGCATATACAAAACAAGTCGTTAGAGACCATTAAAATCAATACTACTAAATAATAATTGTCTAACCCAATCCCTGCAATGCTTTACTTTTTTGGGTAAATAAATAGTGTAACTTTTACCGTTAGATGAATGGCATGTGCTTCGCCGTGTTTTGCGCAGAGCACGGCACAGACTCTTATTATTTTTCGCTAGATAAATAATAAGATTTCGACATCGCCAACACAATTTACCATGCAACATCAATCTATGTTCTTACTGTTCTCTACATAATGCTTTTGAAAAAGATGTTGAAGTTTCCAAGTGGTCCACAATCAAATATGGAAATTGAACAAGTTGTAGAACTAATCATTCCAGTTTCGTTTAGTCAGTACACAATTGATTACCTAATATAAAATGGACTTTTACTTGACAAAATTATTATAAAATAAATATTTTGCAAACGTAAACCTTCACTGTGTCATTTTTACGCATGGCAAAAAATGCACACAAGGTACAAATAAGGAATACAAAAGTACAACCTTAAACTATAAAACCTGTTACAACTCAAAAATGTAAGATGTCACTTTCCTGTACATAAATAACAGCTCTATCAGTGAAAAAATGATCAAGTGCACCTCAGTTATATCATACACTGTCTGTAGACAATACTTTTCTTACATTTTAGACTGCAAAAGAAATTGACGAGATCATTAACACTTTCCTCAGAGAGCATGAACACTATTGAAGTGTTAGAAACAAATACAAACTTACGTACAACGTTTTGAATTGGGTGGAGGCAGAGATGGAATCGGTTTCAGCCGGTGTAGATGTTTCTGCAGCTGGAATGGGTATAGCTGGAACAGTTACGTGAATAGTTGTTCCTTGGGCTTCTGCTGGTGTTATTATACCATTGTTGTAGGAATTGTTGCAAACGTCATTCGGGAAATTACTATTTTTCCATCTCTTACCTCAGCTTAAAGAAAAACTCTGATGGTTTGTCAAAACGACCTGCTTCTGAAATCACCCATCTATTGGAGTTTATTTCTCACTATGTCCAGGCGGCTCTTCATTAAATAAGGCTGTCGTACCAAGTAGCATTGGTGGAATGCCTGAGCTTCTATCAAATGGCAAACATGGTGAAGGGGAAAAAAGCGTTAATTGCCATAGATGCTTTTTGTTTCTCCTTGACTTTAGGCAAGAACAGATGAAGTATCTTAATATTAGAAAAGTGCAAGAAATGTTTGAGACATTGACAAGACTGAGAAGAGACGGTGTCCTCTCACAACCATTTGAGGTTCAACGCCTCATTTGACAGAAGGATTGGCTTTGTATACGGTTAGGAGTTTTGTATAGAAAGCGATATCAGCAACACAAAGAAACATTTTAATTCGTACTACCGTGTCATTTTAGAGTTACCGTCCCAATAGCGCTCTATAATGGCACAGGACATCAGGGAAGAGACAGAACGCTTGATTTTGTGAGCTCGAGGTTCAAATGGCCTTCACTAGCTGAGAATGTAGACCGCAAAGTGAAATACTGTCCCAGATGCATTTGCCGCAATACGCCCTCCAGCAATGTAACAGATCCACTAGTAACTATTGAATGTAACATATCCTCTGTATGGATCATATCACCTTGGAAAACTCAAAAGGTGGTTATGAACACATTATACTAAGCACGGACCATTTCAAGCATTACGCCCGGCCCATCCCCACCAAGAGTCAAACAGCAAGGACTACTGCAAGAGTACCGTTTGATACCTTCATGATTCACTACGGATTATCTGCCCGTCAGCATATTGACGAGGAGGAACGTCAGATCAGCCGTGATATCAGATCTATGCGAGGTTGTGTCAAGCGAAAAATCCAGAATAACACTATACCAGCCCATGGAAATATTCAAAACAACTTTATTAAGCATGCTCTGAACATTGACTAATGCGAAGGAAACGATTGGAAGAAATATTTTCCATCACTCATCCATGCCTACAACGCAACCAGACATGATAGTTCAGGTATTCTCCATTTTACCTGATGTTTGGGCGACATGTAAAGTGTTTGCCAAACATGCTTTTCTCGAGATCGTCAAAGGTATAGCAGCAAATTCGACAACGAACCATCATGTCCCTCTATTAAACGATTCTACAACAAAAATATTAATAAAATATCAGAATAGAATTACATTGCGGGGTCATAGCGTTATCAAATACCTATCCCTCTATAAAAACATTTTAAAACAAAAATATATTTTAAAAATATCAGTACAGAATGATATTGCGGGGTCATCACATTATCAAATGACAAGTGCGGAGAAGGCAAGATGCTAGAATGAAATGAAAAAAAAACCGTAGATGTCACCCAAAACGAGTTTTAAATTTTAAAACAAATCCGTGTACTTGACGATTAGTTAACTAATAGAACATTTTAAGTACCTTAGCGGCGGTTAATTTCAACTGAATTGTTCCCCTCACACAAAACAAACAAACAAAAAACACACAATCTTTCTCTCTCTGTCTCTGTCTCTCTCTCTGTCTCTGTCTCTCTCTCTCTCTCTCTCTGTATTCAATTTAAATATCCATACATCCCCATACCGTCACATAGATATTCAAATTTCCATACATCCACATAATGAATCATCCATGTTGTTTTAATTGTTATATATCCCCATACTGTCATCACGTTCTTAAATTTACATATACCCCCATAATGTTATTGATAATGTTAATTTCCATAGGTCCCCATATCGTCCCATCTGCAATATTACATTTCCATATATTTCCAGTGTTCCGTAGGTCCTCAAAGTGTCCCCTATAACTAGTTACGAGCTACGTCCTTTTGTATTTAATTGTAAAAGTCTTTAAATGTGTCCAGAAAATATTTATAATTGCAACTCGCTTAACTGTTGATTCTAACTTGTAGAAAACGAACAAAATTATGTTTTATTTGTGCACGTTATTCCCGTAATTCCTCATAACTAAAGGGTCCGGAGCCCACAAAGATCCGACCTGAAAAGTGGATTTGTGTATTGGGGTATATATAACATATATTTTAGAAAATGATACATTTTTAGGGATTAATTGTAAGAAAGAAGAGAACATATTTCGGTAACGAGAAGATGATTTAGGAGTTATTTGCCTTGCCATTACCATGCAGCGTACTTTAGTCAAAGAGGTATCAACTTTAGCTAACGTATTAAATAGTCCTTTGTTGGTTTTGTTTCCATTTTTGGCATTAAATGGTTAATACAGACATAAATAAATACATGGGTTAGTTTTTGCTTTAATACATGAAGGCGGTTACAGTAGATGAAAATGACGGATTGAAAATTTGCATATTAGGACATATGAAATGCGATAAATGAGTTTTCCAGTGACTACCATAGCGTGGACAATTACTATTTTTGCATATTCGAAAGGATTGTAATAATCCTATCTGAAATTAAAATGAGGTTAATTAATTAATGAGCTCTTATTAAGAGCTAAATACTCTCGAAGTTTCATTTATATTCAGCAAGTTCTTCTATTGGGAATGTAACTGCCAATTTTGCAACACTTTGTGACGCTCTTTATTACATGGTTGCAATATTACATCCAAGAGTATTCTATCTTCCTTTGCTTTACATTGTTTGACTGTTAGTCACCTTTGATAATATTATCTAATATGAATTTCCACGACGAGATTTTGACAAACTAACTCGATTAGCCTAGAGAACTACAGGTGATGCTTTCTTATTTGCATAAAGGAATTTTTGTCTTCCACAAAACATCGAAGGCTGTCCTCCAAATTCAGAACCTTTAAGTTATAATATTCTAATAGTTTTGGAATTTCGACATTAATGTTGGAAATTAAATTTGACTGGCAATACTTTTAAGATTTACATTTGTTGGTATATTAGCATATAAAACTTTACTGATATAAATATGAATCTTCGCTGAGGAATAAAAGATAAGAAATCATTACAACTAATGAATGTAGAGTACAAAGTTGTTCATCATCGGTAAAAAAAAATTGAAGGCACACCATAGCCTCAATTTTCAGAGAATCCAAGCCTGATGATAAGTATTCATGTCTTTTTTCGATCACAACTTCGTCACAGTTCAGGTGCTCGAGATTTCAGATAACTACCAACCGTAAACTTTGAACAAAGTACAGAAATTTTGTACCTTGTCCCCATTATGAACCGCACCGTTGTGAGCGACAAATCAAACTCTGCAGTTCAGGGTTTGGAGTTTACAAACTAGCCGTAATAAGAATGACGGCATTGTTGTACGAATGACGTCACTCACTAATCACTCGAGAGACAGATATTTTGCTAATGACCGGTCTATGCTACTGGCTTGCCAATTTAGGCCAGTACCAGCCAAATGTCTTTAAGTAGTTGCTGAACTTACGATGCTCTGGTTCCATTCTAACTTCGTTGGTTTTTCGTAGATGGCTGATTGAACACTTGGGTGTAATAATGTATTGGCGTGGCCATTACACATTTTTTGTAACATTAACTTGTTTGTTTGAAAGATATTTTTATGTCTTTATAAAGTAAAGGTATCCGGACACACTTTCATACAACAGTTTGTTCTCTTCTAAGCTTAACGTTTATATTATGTGTCTTTGAACTGACAGAAGTTTGATTGTAGATTTGTGCATCAGAACTTATTCGTAATCAAGCTTTGTTTCGTTCGAAAAAGCATTGTCATAATCCTAGAAACAAGTTCTATATAGGTACAACAATAAGACAGAATTCAACATGTGTCACAGTTCTTATTTTTAAGAAAAAAAAAGACGTCTGACGTCAGCTTTAAGGACAAATACACTAATTACAATATTGCATTGACTTAATGCTCAACCGCAAGACGTAACTACATTTGCCAACAAACATCATGTTCGTTGAGGCCGTATAAGCCCATTTAATTGTACTTGCCATAAACTTTCCATGAAAGAACATTCTATCTCAATCGTGCAGATGATTAGATAATCGGAAGTGAACTGGTGAAGTGAGAGACTGTCAACAAGCCAACTTGAATAATTTTCTTTTCCCAACAGCTGACATTTTAGGGTTTAAGACTTATATTACACAGCAGATAAGCCTCAAATATTGTTGACTTAACCATCTGTGGTTTATACGTGTATTAATATAAATATGCATTAATATAGAAATACTTTACATACATACAGATATACATCTTTTTGTATGTACGAAGACTCGATCTTGAGAGAAGACCAACAATGAAGTATGCCTTCGACAAAGAATATGGATTGAGAACTGCACAGACGTTGGATTTAATAAAACGAACAATTCTACTTATACAAGCAAATTTAAATTGAAAGTTTGAGTTGCTTCAATGAAAATTGAAAGCATTTAACTGAAGCATATGATAGGCGCAAAATATAAACGTAAATCTAAGCCAAAAAACACACTAACATACTTCAGAAGTAAGGTAAGAAAAGTATTGACATTAAGAGAATAACACGCGATGTAGTTGGTTTTATTTACCACAAATCACTTGTCACGCGTAGACATTGCAAAAAGTATGTTTCTTTATGAACCAAAACAATTGTAACTGGTGTCACAGTGTGTAGTCCTCTCCCCCCTCCACCCCACCCCTAGTCTCTGCCGAGGGTCAGTTTAGACTGGGATAAAATCTCTGAGAAAAAAAACTTGAAAAGGCCAAATCATTCTTTTTGAAAGATTCTCCTTTATTGTGGAAGATGAACAAATAAAAGTCTTGTCTCAATTTTTTCCAAAAAATATGTTTAACTATCCTAAGCTATTCTTCACTGAGTACTTGTGGTATAATACTTGCAGTGACTCTCCTTCCCATTGCATTTCGCTCACATGATGCCAACAACCATAGTTATAAGATATTCAAATCTGTCAATAAACAATTTGGCCAGGGATGTTTTTCTTCTATGTAAATATAAAAGATACTTATTTGAATAACTTACTATAGGTTTGCACTGCACAATTACTTGTCATATATCAAAAATATATACATGAATCAAAAATTAATATTAGTAAAATGCTTTCTCAAGATGCTTTCAACAGATATTTGCATTTGAGGAACAGAAGAAATCCAATAGTGGTGAATCCTCATTGTAGCTAAGCGTTCCATAAAGAGTTAGATTTTTTTGTCAAAAGGTGGCTGTAACTCGTACATTAGGACAGATTCTTTGATCGGAGAACTTACGGTAGGACAAAATTGTCTATCGTTAGAAGAGATTGGTGTGTGGTTGAATTGTTGAGATTATGTCGGCCTCATAAGCTACTATTTTGATCTCATTTGCAACACATTTTATCAAAAACAAAAATGAAGGGGTAGGGCGGGTATGCAGGCTTTGCATGCATTGCCAAAATAGGCGGGCACCTTATTGGTAAAATATGTACTCCAACAGATAATTTATCTTTATCTCCTTAGAATGTTTTTGAAATATGAATTTAAAGAATGTGCTTGTAGCACATCAGAAGCAACAGACCAGCATAATCGGAAATCAAATAAACTCGAATATATGCTGACTCATGTGTCCGAAATTACACCAATTATTGTGTCTCTAGTATAAATAGAGCAGCAAGTGCCTTCCCTTACACAGTGCTTCTAATGTTACAGTAAGAAAACTGTACAATATTGGCAATGCTTCCAATACGTCTTCTGCTAGTGCTAATGACTACTGCCTCCATCGGAAAAGCCATTCTGGAAAAGGTCGGTCAAGCTGACCTGGACACTGTTCGTATTCGACTAGAAGAGGAAAAGGCCAAGAGACTGCTTTTGGAGAATGATGTAGAGGTTCTAATGCTACAAGTTGAAGAGCTAAAAAGAAGATATTCTCAACTCTTAAAAGACAACATCGGTATATATATATATATATATATATATATATATATATATATATATATATATATATACGTGTGTGCATGTGATGTTTCTCTATCTGTCGACCAGTCGGTCTATCTGTTTGTCTTTTATTATCACTATTTTCTCTCCGCTGAAGGTTTCTGTTGTTGTGCTTATACGGGTTTTTCATTTTTCAGCGATTAATAGTTTGCGCACCTCTTAGGACAACTTTCACTGATAATTATGCCATGAGATATCTTATCATCCAAACTGAAGATTGGACAAGGAGCCAATATTCGTACTCGGGGCTTAATTTGTTTAGTGTTTCTTAATTATTCAATACAGATCTATAAATAACTTTCTCCAAAGTGATCGGTCAGACGCGTCTTACACACAATGGTTGTGAATGATTCGGGCTGACATTGTCTGCACACTAAAAGCTACAATGCGGCAATCGTTAGGTTCTTTTCCACATTCTTGTTCAATTAATGACAAGAAATCAGACAGTAGTTTAAAACTTTTTTCAAAAACAGTAGATTGCAGGGGAACATTTACAAAATTTCGTACAGCTCACATACCTCTATTGTCTGTATCAGCTCGTTCTGGAAATGTAACTTTTGTTACACCCAGCATTGCTTTCACTGCTACGCTTTCTCAAGACACTGCAAATGTTTCTAAACAGACGGTAATTTTTGACAACGTCAAGGTAAATGAGGGAAACTGTTATGATTCCTCTACTTGACGATTCCGTGCTCCTTACCGTGGACTGTATTCCTTCTCTGTCACCGCTTTGAAACGGTCAGCCACGGAGGTTTATTTACTTGTCATTAAAGACAACTTTGAGGTCGGAAAGATATATTCAGGATCTGGTACCACGGATTCGAGCTCAGTAACGGTGGTTACTGTAATGGACAAGGGGCAGGTGGCATATGTCAAGCAGTATCCTGGTGTTACACAGTCATTGCTCAGTAACAACTGGACCACATTTACTGGTCTACTACATGCCCGATATAATTAGATGAAATATCCTCTCAAACAAAGACTTGATTTATAATCTGACGAAAAGGTTTGAAGAAATTCTTTCTTGTAATTATTTGACTTGTAATTGTTACCTTTGTTCATATATTCGGAATCTTGGTTCAATAAAATGACCTTTTAGGTTCTCTTTAAGAGTACGAGTTAATATTACAGAGGTCATGAAAATTTATAGTATATCATCTATCTATCTATCTATCTATCTATCTATCTATCTATCTATCTATCTATCTATCTATCTCTGCCACGATTTAGAAATGTGTTATCTAGATTCACAACTGTGTATTATAATTTCAAAATCGAAACATGGTGATATTAGTGATAACCCATAGAAGAATATTTATGTAATATGTGTAATAAGAGAGCAACTGTGAGTGAATATCACTTTTTAATTGTAATACACTTTTATATGAATTTGAGACAAAACTGCTTAACACAATAAATTGTTCATGGCCGAATAAGAAAAAGTTTATCATGATTACAGTAAAACGTCAATTATCCAGAAACTGTGAATGGCGGTATATGGATTACATACCTTTCATGGTATATGTATTAGTACTGAAGTAAATATAAACGTCTTGCAGACATTTGACATCCTAAAGAACACAAAATGTAAAGAAGAAAATTGTTATAAAGATGCTTTAATTAAGGATTAAAATTCATTACCAAAGTGTACGCAGATTCCAAAGGACTTCGATCAAGGTAAACTCGGCTGACATGGATCCTATCCACACCCGTGATGGTAGGTGATTAAATTGTATCGCCCGTTAAGTCACCATTGATCGTTCATCAACAGTTATTTATATATATTCGGACTACAGAATATCTTTAATCATGATTGACTAGCTTCTGATTTCTGTATGACATATTGTCATAGCAGCCCTCACTTAGCGACAATCAAGTGTAAGAATAAACTTTTTATCTCTGTATCTCATACTATCCCTCCCGTTTTTCATCAAACTACATTTATTTTGTTACTTTAAGAAGATAATTTAGTGATTCATAATACCATTGTAATTACAATTGAATAAGATTAAATTCCATTGTGTTTTCTTCTGATTTCTGTTACTCTGATCTATGCTGCGTCGTGATTGGTAAATTAGTTTCGTTTATCGCTACATGTACATTGAAGTAGTACGAGCGAATAATCCGGATAATCGGAGTCCAAATAATCGACGTTTTATTGTATACCATGCCCTTCTTTAAAAGATTTGAGATTCACTGTCAAAATTAATGTATTTTACAGATAAAAAAGGTCCTACAAATTAAGACTTTCTTGGAAATGGATGATATGTATTACATCAGTTACATCAATACCCCTTGGATACTGAAATATTTCTTTAAATAAATTGTACACTTGCAATTTAAGTTATTTCTATATTTTTGTCATATCTTGGTCATTTAATCATATATAACTTAATCCTAAGTAAATCACACAATTTCCTCACACTTGCAGCTATAAATTATAATGTAAATTTAATCTTGAATAAAGTCTATATTCTGTAATGGTCTGTAGATACAGAATAAATAGTGATAATGTCTTCCGCGGATTAAAACTAGTGCTACATGTTATGCATAATAATAGGTTTGGGATTTTATAACCAAGCATTTTTTTCAAGAACTTCAGCGGTAATAAATGTATAAATCATATGGATGGGAAAGAATACTGTCTGAACAATCAGCTAGTCGAGTGTTGCACTATTACGCTTATTATGCTTTGTTGGTTAACTACAGTTTGTACAAAGATAAAGCACACAAGTATCATTACGAAAATTGGCTATGGTGTACAAACATAGTACAAAGTAAGAGATGTCATGGATAATCTGTTGTGTAAATCCTTACACAAATTCGTTTATCAAAAGTGTATGCTTAAAAGCATTAACTGGAATAGTCCCTTAGGTAATATTTAATGAAAAACGATCCCTAAATAAATTATATATTGTTTCCTAAAACTCTACATAGAGAAAGACACAATTATCAACGTTGTGCGTCTTGCGGAAATGGATAGAGAAATGTTAGATTTTAGGTATGTAATAGTTATTGTTATGTTGAACAGTTCGTTCATTTGTTTGTACTTAGTGATGTATAACTATGCACAACGTGTTGAACAGTTGGATGTACGACACTCCATGTCCGTGTCTGTGCACTGAATGCACCTTTCACACAGGCTTTGCCGTTTTTGGACACGTTTTTAATGTAAATGCGATGTAAGTGGTGCTGGCAAACAAAGGAATACTTAAAAAAGAGACTGTTGCCATCCATAATTGCATCGTCTTCTGTTTCTTGTAACATTGTTAACTCTCTTGAACTTTCTTTTATTTTGTCTAGCTTGCTAAAAAATGTATATAATTTTTCTCTGAAGTTTGAATTCGTGTGATAAAAGAGTGTACACTTCCTTTTTTGGCATTTCCTTAACTGCTTTAGCTAAAATTTCATCAACAACACATTTCATCTCTAGTTGTTGTATGTTCTGTTTCTGTTGATTCTCTACTTGCTTAACCGCAGTCTTTGAAGATGCGAGTGAGTTAAATTCGTTTCACGTGTAACATCCCACGTGACTTTTATACAATGTGGATAATATGAACACAACTTATAGAAACTCGAGCTTTTCCTTCAGAAAACCGTTGTTTTAGTGATGCCAGATTTTATTTTAATTATTTATGTTCAAATAATATTTTCTTTTTTTACATATGTGTAGTCCAGAACTCGAGTGTAATTTGAGTAGTTATGAAAATGACTGAGTAGGAATTAGAATTTAAGGCAATTATTTCCCTATTATTCAAATTTATGCGTATGTGAAACCGTCGCCAGACAGATCGTGGTATTTTAAATTTCACTTTGGTCAGACTCAGTCATTTTCATAACTACTGTGGTTGTTTAGGGCACAATGGGGAAAAAAATAAACAGACTAGCACCTGTATCATTGATACCAAGCAATATTAGCTTTAAACAAAAGTATATGAACATATTTTATTACACAGAAGAGAATTAGTGGCACAGTTGGATACCTGATTAATTTGTATTACATAGTAAAGAAAATGCACGGATCAGAATGTACTAATGCTGCAAATATCAAGAAATAATTTATTATTTACTAACAGCACTCCATCAACATATATATATATATATATATATATATATATATATATATATATATATATATTCTTTTGTTCTGATCATATGTTAAATATGCATATAAGCACATTTATACATGTACGTAAAGAAAGAAAAATCCGACTATTATTTCGCACTTTACATTATCATTTCCATATTTAGTCAATATTCCCAATTGGAATGTAAATACATACAACACAGAAATGGATCTAAAGGAATAATACATACTGTTAGTGAACTTTGGTAACTATTTTAGATTATTGTGCGAATATTACTACAATACCTTACTTTTGTTGCCATATTGTTAGTATTGATATCATTTAAAACCTAATTCACATGTCATGTCTTTCTATTTTGTTTTCCCTAAATTAGCAAATCCACTACATTAATAGTCATTAAGTTTGTGTGATGGCACATTCCTTGATAAAATTAAACTAGTGGCTGTATAGTATATGAGTAACTGATATAAAGATAATTGTTTCTGCAAAACAATTATTTTTTATAATTATATTACCGTTAATTTGTGCATGGAGGCTACGTAAAATTGAGATAAGATAACCACACACTGAAGAAATATGTCATTAAAAGAAACACTATTGTAAAGGTAAAAGTAAACTTTAACCCCGTCCATTGTATGTAATAATGTGAAAGTAATATTTTCATTATCAGCATATGTATTCTGAATATCCTAAGAAATCTGGCATCGATGGGTGATTGTGCAACTGTGAGTAAACTTTTCTAATGATGTGTTATGGATTATCAGATTGTTTGACGACCTTTGTACCTCATCCCATTCATCAAAACCACTTTGTCATTCCTGCTTGAAACGTCAGATCATTTGCATCTTGTATACTGAAACCGCTGAACATCATAATGGCTCCATTTAAACTTTGGAATAAGATGGCGAGATACTACTCAGGCAATAACGTAAAGAAACCACTGTAAATATGTTGATTATCTTGAATTGTTTGTCCAACATCAAAAAGAAATGAAAAATGAAACTGAGACTTATAAATCCATGTGAACGAGCGTGCTGGCTTTCTATTACATCTAGATCAAAAGAAATCAGAGACATTTTGCAAATTTTGCATGTAGAAACTTTTGGCGAATGTAAAATGAAATTCTAATGAATCCGTGATTATTATTTATTGTATCCATAAACACAAGATATCTCATAAAGGGGAACAAATGCATCTAATGAACTTCTCCCTTTCAAATATATATATGTTTCCATCAACCCTCTATGTTATTCATTCATCCATATCACTACCATCCTTCCTTATTTAATTCTGCTGTATCTCTACAATTATGAAAATTGTGATTAGAAGAAAGAAGAAAAAAAACACAACAGTAAAACAATAATATTAATACCAGTAATAACTTGTGTTTTTATTATTGCTTATTATCACATTAAAAGAGCATTGCTTTTGAGCATGGAAACATGGAAACTATATGAAATTATTTTTCGTGTATAAATACAACTTTTTAACCAGCGAAGTACATTTGAGACTTTTGGGCTAACATAGATAATCAAAGTCAAACTTTCAGATTTGGTTAGGAGACGCAATATGTTTTTAGTTCTATAAATAGCGCACAAGGCATCTGTTTAAATAGTCGAATTCTGCTGCTTGTACTGTACAAGCTGATCACCGTATGTAAACACTGGCGCGACGAAGGCCTACATCCTAGAAGAAAAAAACATTTAATATGGAAAAGCAGGCTGTAACATAAAAATTTAATTGACCTAGACGTTTCCTACCTATAGAAAACTGCTTCAAGTAAAATGAAATAGGGGCATCTCAAAATGATGAACAAACCGCGAACGTTGCATCACTAATGATGATCAACATGTACTTGATGCTTTCCTAACATGCTTTTCCTTTCGCTGTTTATAGCAACCTTTAATCGCAATTATAGTGTCTCACGCATAAATAATGAAGGAATGAACATGCATTCAATATGATTGCTAAAAATATAAATAACGCAATTAAGTGACATTTTAGTGTGTACTACATAATCTACATCCCCAGAAACTTCTTTATAACGTCATTCACATTGTTCTATTCAGAATACAAATAAAGCTATCTCTCTCTCTCTCTCTCTCTGCTACACAAACATACCATGCCTGATTTGTAAGTGTAGCATAAATAGATTTTCCAAAGTATTTTAAATGTCAAACACATTTTTCTTGACACAAATGTTTTAGTACCAATAGTTAAGTTGGAGATGGGGGGGGGGGAGCGGTCATCCATATTGTTTCCATAGGACTGCTCTGTATGATTTCAGGCATTAAATACATACTAATTTAGAGAAAAGGAATAGTGTGGTACAACATTTTTAATACCTGCAATTTAAAAATGTTTAGGAATCAGCTGATAAAACTCATAAATAAGATGATGTTGTTGCTATTGTTGTTGTACTAACTTACTATCTAGTTACATCAGCTGATCTTCAGTGCCAGCTTTCAAACATTTTCGACAAACGTTTATAATTGCTTATTTATATTCACTTGCTTACTGTATTCTGCTACCTGATTATTGAAATCAACTGTCATTGTGATGAACGTCAAGAATTAGAAAAAAAGTATATATTTAGGTTGCAATATGAATATAATAGTTAAGCACATTAATTGTATTTCTATTAATATCTATGAATGTCAGCCCATGCTCTTGATAAGAAAAAATGAGTCCCCAGTGGTTGTGCTTTGTAAGAGCGATGGTATTGCTACACTTCTATGATAGTCTTCTATGAAAGACTTCTATGATACACTTCTATGAAAGACTTCAATGATACACTTCTATGATACACTTCTATGAAAGACTTCAATGATACACTTCTATGATACACTTCTATAATGGACTTATGTGATACATTTCTATAATAGACTTCTATGATACACTTCTATCATAGACGTCTATGAAACACTTCTATGAAGGTCTTCTATTAAAGAACTCTATGATACACTTCTATGAAAGTCTTCTATGATACACTTCCATGAAAGACTTCCAATGTTACGCATGTTGTAAGGAGTTATGATTATGAGATGGTGATAAATATTCAGTAATGAAGAAGTAGATGTGGGGTTGCCGTAAGAAAGCTTTTAAATTCACACAAAAAGAGAAACAAAGAGTGTGACCATAAAGTTGATGTGTAGCGGTCGAGGCACGTGATGACATTTACTAATTGGCCTAGCTACTCGGGATCATTTAGTCTAGTAGTATGTGCGTCTGTCAGTGAAAAGATGAAACTTCTCGATTCGCGATTGCAACATTTAGACTTTGCATCCTTCCTGTTACATCTGGGTGCTCTTTCAACTCTCAGTAGCTAGCGGCACTGTGGCGAATAGGTCATCTAGATGACATTTAAGAACTAATGTCAAAGTAAAGGGGGAAAGATTGTAGCGATCGAGGTAAACGAGTTCACTTACTAAAACCATAGTTTGTCTAGACCTTACAGTCTAGTACCAGACGAACTGAGTGTCGACTTCCCGACGGGGACGGTTAGACTTTGCATCCTTCCCGTTACATATGATATTGTACAATGACTGTCGTGGAACATTTCAAGATCGCAAAGACTTTCTTTCCTTTGCAAGAATGTGTGGTCCTGTATCATGAAAAGAAAAAAGGGGGTTGACTTAATATAAGAAAAAAGTCCTTATCATTGATCCTGCTTTATTGCAGAACAAAATATAGACAGCAATTTACTATTTTATGTTTTTGCATACCTTGACATAATAGAGCACCATGATGAATTTATATTTATTGACAGAGTTAAAATATATCACTGTACGCACCTAGTGAATGCCAATAATTGTAACCTACATCTTCAGTGCTTTTGTGAAGCCCATCCTGATGCGACTATCATACTTTATACGCAGTGATTGCGTCCCATCAATTGATAAAAGGAGACACTCAATTTATTCCCTCGAGAAAGACTTTGTACCACAGTTCTTACTAAAGACAGTAAGTCTATTTGAAAAGTGAAAGAAATTCAAAGAACGTAGCGATTCGTTGATTAGGATTTTGGACCTATCACTAAAATTATTTCAAGCTCTGTGTATTCAGTATGCTCCATGTTTACGATAGCTTGATATATTCTGTATCAAATGAAAAATGAACGCGAATATGATACGAATATGATACGAGCAAAAATATTGCAGAGGGAGTTCGAGAGTAAATGTTATTTCTGTATTCAGCAATTTTTGTCATTGCATGATATTCAACTACAGTCATCATTAACAAAGAGACCACACTGCAATACACAATCTTAAAACATTATGATATTTAATATGGTCTTTACAAACTCCTCCTTCAGATGAGATCCATTATTAACACGCTTTCTTTGTTTGTCAAAATAAATCGTCTCGATAAATTATTGTGACATCTCTTCTGAGTCTCTTTTTGTTCGAAAATAAATATCAGTAATGAACTAAAATAGTGCCAGTGTTCTGCGTATTGTCTGGTAACCATTCATGAATGTTAGCGAACTATATCTGGATCGTCCAGTGTGGTCCTTTCCTTTTTGGAAGGAGTAACCAATACGCTGTCATGGACAAATTTTTTAGATAGGAACAGAAACCCTTATTTATGTTTTCGATGACTTTATGTCAATCATTTAGGTATATTTGTAGAGAGGTATAGTATATATCACTGTCAGTATGTGGCAGAACTGTCTATTACCTCTGTGTGCCACGAGATCTTTCGCAAAGAAAAGTAGATTGCGTATTCATTAATGGGAGAACACTGACTATGTGTTGCTCAGATCGCTATTCAATTAGGTTATCTTTGAAAATATTACACATTTTGTTCTGTAAATTATCGTCTCTGTCATTTTAAGCTTGGAGGAAAGATCGTTCACATTTTGCGACATATTTAACCGCTTTGATTGAAACATTTAAATTCTGACGGCAATCATCCATCAAAAAGTAGCCATGAAAGAATTTATCATAGACTTAATTAGGACTGTAAAAATTAAACAAAATATGTTTGAATATATGCAGCTTTGAAACTTGCAATTATTCATTATATTTTGATCTGCATGTTTATCTTTCTCAATTTATAAACATTCTTTAGAAGTAAGGCTATCATATTATAAACCCTCCAAACCCATTTTTCTCATGATAAGTCCTCGAGCGAAAAGTATAGCGTTAGAATTACAGTTGCATTCATAATTTGTAGATTAGTTTTTTCTTTCCTAATATCACGATTATCATCAGACACATGAATCCATGCCTTCCTGTAATGTACAAAGAGGATAAATATAACTCGCGTTTAAGTGAGATGTGTACAAAAGTGGACACTTCCTCCAATCAATAGGTACAACACAGCTTACAACGGATCACACTCGTTGTATTATTTAAGCAGGATGTAATTTCAACTGAATTCTATTCTGTATAAGTAACTGCTGTAAATGTTCTACTTCATTCCTGAAATGTCAAAGCTTAAAAACAGCAAGACCAGTTCTTAGGTGATTGATCAATGACTTTGTTTATCCATTATTTAGCTGAATGGTGAAAAGAAACAACCGGATGGGTTAGTTTATTCAGGAACGGTATTCTTCATTCAGTTTATGTTCCAGCATATAAATTTGTTTAGACATTAGTCCATAGGCTACTTGATTTATCTTTATAAGCAGTGAATATACCTCTATAGAAAACTTTGTGTATGCGCACCGTTAATATTTAAACCAACTTTACTTGGAACAAGTGTGCGTCTGTCTGTTAAAAATAATATGTTTCAAGATGTTATCAAATGCAGGTGTTTTTGCTACTTCCAAGTAATTGCAAAGAAAATGTTCTACAACAAAATTACAAATTATCATGGCCTTGAGAAATTCAAACAGAGCCCCTCCTGCATGTGCTTTTGATCATTTCTCCACTCTCGCTGATACACACTTAAAATCGCTCTCGGTACATCAACCTGATGGCCTAAATTGCTGAAGACGGGTCCTTTATGCCTTGCTGAAGTAGCTGCATGACAGACTCTGCTGAGGAGAACAAATCTATTTGGACTCCCCTCAGTCAACTACTCAAAAGCTAGCAGCATGATGTCATGATCAAGTGTTCTACATGATACACAGCGGAATGTAAACATTTGTTGAGGACACTCACAAGCCAATTCCTATTGACCAAAATCAAAGAAAACGAAGTAATTAAGTGGACACATATCGGGACCTATCAATAGTTTGATGGCACCATGGCCCAATGATTTATTAAACCACACGGTTGGACGGCAAGGCGAGAGAGTTTGTGCATCTTCGCTGAGATCTTGAAGTGTTAATAATGTAAATCTCTTCGATCTATCTCTGAAGTAGTTTTTGTTTACTTCGACCTACTACATGATGTGATTATATAGGAAAAGACTTGAAAACATTGTGAAAATAAGGAGATGATTTCAGATTTTTTGTATATCCCCTTTTATTACATAAGTGCCTTAGGACAGCGGATCAGTCAAAGGCTTGACTTGCTTTTCTACCAAGAGGAAATGAAGGAACACACATGAGAAATAGACGATAGAGCATACATTTCAAGATTCGTTCTTGAATAAGTGCTCTTTTAAGATCATTCTGTACAAAGTTTTCTGCTTACGAGATTATTTGGCATCGGTAACGTAATGGAATATGTGAATTCGTCTCGAATTTCAAGCAATGTGTCTAAAATAAAATTGTGATGTGCAAACTAATATACTTTTCCCTACACCGGTTTCACCCCGTTTCATATGAACGTAGGGTTGCTTAGTTGTCGCAGAAATATAATGAACATATGTACTCTCCCCGGGCTTATAATGGTGAAAATGATCTTGCTGAACAATTAGTTATAAATTCTTCACAATTATATCAAGATCGCAACGGTAAGGAGATACAGGTCAATCCTTACGGATGAGTTAAAGCAACGTGTAAATTTCTGCTACTGTTCAAAAATTTTATATGCTTGTAGATTTCGTTGACTTGCTTTTCTTGTGGATCTTAATTTATTAAAATGTTCTAAATTTTATTAATACTGAATTCAGTATTCATCTCCGACTTTCCATCAAATAAATTAATGTCGTCATACAAGTACTGTTTACGTAATAATATATTTTGCAATGTGCAATAAACCCAGTTTTTACACAATTTAACACCTTTGGAAAAGGCTAGATGTATCTATTTGGTCGGGTCATTCTACATGCTTATACCCTGCTCAAGTTCCATATCAATCTCTCTCTCTCTCTCTCTCTCTCTCTCTCTCTCTCTCTATATATATATATATA
This sequence comes from Margaritifera margaritifera, assembly GCA_029931535.1. Taxonomy (NCBI): domain Eukaryota; kingdom Metazoa; phylum Mollusca; class Bivalvia; order Unionida; family Margaritiferidae; genus Margaritifera; species Margaritifera margaritifera. Next base: position 177,961 of record JAQPZY010000675.1, on the reverse strand, counting down.
TATATATATATATATATATATATATATATATATATATATATATATACATATATACATTCACACACACATACATGTATTTGATACATACATACCGCAAAATTGATAAATGATGTAACTCAGGAAAATTTTCTTGTGCCATTAAAAATAATTCACGGCTTACGGATGACTCTCTAATATGATATTACTTATTCGGGTTGTTTATAAAAGAATACCTAATTTCCCTTATGAATGTCATATTAATGCCATTTCTCCCGATAAAATTAGATTAATTTGATAAGTTCTTTGAACTTTATGTTGTTAATAAAATTTAGAACACACTTTATCGTTCTAACTTTATTTTTCAAGATTCCGAATACATTCACAGTAGCGCCATCAGTTTCATATATGGCGCATTAATTGAAGCTGCATACAAGCTATGAATGTTTGACCAACAAGGGGAATTACTAGAGTCAGTGCTGTATCACCACTAACCGACTATTAAAATAATGATTATTGTATGTTAGGCCGTACAAATTATAACGGAAAATACAGGTACCTAATCAGGCTTGTATAAGTTCACCGGCGTTAGACAGTATAATTCTTCTCTGATAAGATTAAATGTACAATTTAGGTAGTGGTTGGTTTTTGTCCATTGATAAAGGGACACAACTTTGTATTCATTATGACCGGGTCTCCATTAGTACACGATTAGCTTCCCTTACACTATGCATTTTAGTCAACCAGCTCATTCCTTGTTGCTTTTCTGCTTTCATTGTTTTGCGGCATTTTTGGCCGATGTACCCTTTGAACAGTATTATTTTCAGTTATAGAAAAGTATTATTATTATTATTATTATTATTATGTGTGTGTGTGTGTGTGTGTGTGTGTGTGTGTGTGTGTGTGTGTGACTTCTATAAAGTGTTATTGTATTGCTTTTGCACATTCTAAATTGCAAATAGTTCAATTTACGTCAATTTCATTTCGGACTAAGCTGCTTTTTCACGAAGTGAAATCCTTGAGAACTTATTACACACATTCCTGTAATCTACAGATCAGGTAAATATAACTTAAAAATAAAAAATTAAAAACAATTACCATGCTTTTTATGACGAACCTTTCTATCAAGAAATAAAGTAGTGCTCTTTCTGAATAATATTGATAAATAGAGGATTTCAAATGGGTTATGATTTCATATTGAATTTATGAAATGAGTTGAATAATTTCCAGTTTTTGCGACCCTTGGCGAGCGAAAGCTGGAAGTTATTCAACGAGTTTACAACGTTTCCACCGAAAAAGTGTTGATTTCACCATGGACATTCACCACGGATGCAGTATTGGATACGGCAGAAGAAATATCATTCCAGTTGTTGGATATTTGTCTAAAGGGATGAATACTGGATGCAGAAATATGACTCTATAGTGACTCCCAGATTGAATGTTTCTGTGACCGGATATTTGCATTATTTGATTTGGAAAAATGCAGTGGTTGAATAACATTTTCGCAGTTGAGAGACCATCATTTGTGTACATTCTCTTTATAAGAGATGTGAATGTATTTACTCCTATAGGTTGACTTTAAAATCATGCTTGTCGATGGGGTGGGTGCAGGATAAATACCGTATGGTAACAAGAATGTAAAGGGGACTGCCTGCATTAGAATACGCTGCCAGACGTTTTTCTGTATAGACACGGTACGTTCTAGTTGGACAACTTCGTAGAGTTTCTTGGTTCTCCCACATTTTTGGTGTAACTAGACGAATGTCTAGCTAGTTTATTCATGTTCTAGTTCTATGTTTGGCATTTATAGAATTCTATGTTGGGTAAATAGGTCATAATCCGACATACGTAACCACTACTGTAACTGTTTATGATAGTTGTCTGCTTTTTCCCAGTGTCCATTCGGCTGCCGATTGAAAGACTGCCACCATATTGTTAATAGTAATAGTAAAATAAACAGGTTCCAGAAGGCGGGGTAAGGAAAATTCACACGGTGGGCAGTCAGTCACTAATGAGAATACTGCGCAAGAATTTCATGGACTTTTTTGGACCAATCAGACTCACATAAAGTGATGTGTTAATGTGTAGACATATCAAAAATAATAACTTGTAAATACTGTAATGTGTAGACATATCAAAAATAATAAATTGTAAATACTGTATGTTAAGTGTACCAGCTATGTGATAATTGAAGGTAAGAAATCGTATGGATAAATATAGAGTAAATTAAATGTAGGGATACAGACTTCCGATAGGTTTATACCTTGGATCACGTCCATTATCGAGATATGGATGTCTCGAATTGAACACCTTCCGCATGAGGTCTGCACCTGCTCCTTTAAAGCTAGATACAGCATCTTAAGTTATAATTAAACTGATACTGCTTCTGTTTGCTTTACTGGCATTATGTCTCGTATAAACGTTTTGCGCCGCCAAAAATATGCAATTGAATTTCTGTTGTGCTTGTATTGCAACCTGAATGAGTGTTTCATGAATTAAATAAATTTAAGGCCAGTGGTATCGTACCTACTGAGATTCAATATACTTCCTGGTTACGTCACTGTGTATTTTGAGCTATGTCCTTAACTATGAGAAAGGGGTACTGAGTGTTGCAAATAGACGACTTGATTCGGAAATATAATGTGGGGTAACCTGATATCCGATGAGTCATCGCATCATACTTTGAAAAACAAAAGACAATTAGAACACCTTTTGTATAATGCAAGCATCCATTTCTTCTCTCTCATTCCCAAGGATGGTTAGAATTATAAGATCGATCAAAGAATTGATAGAAAACCGCAATTTCAAAGTAGACAAATGAGGTTAATAAAAATTCCTAGCACACTTTTCAAAATGTACTAGAAATCCCAAACATTTGATTCTAATGCAGTTTTCATTTGTTGTAGATCATTTCAGTTTGTAGAAAAATGTTGGAGGAACTGTTATCTGTTCTACTTATAATTAAAGTTATAGTAAGTTTATGAAATTACTTGATTAAGCGTTGTATAGATTAATACAAAACAATACAAATTTGTTGCTCTATAAGATATAAAACCTTAAGCTAATCGGCATCCACACGATTGAAGTTTTATCAGCATTCAAAATGCAAGCAATAAATCCTATTTAAAATTATACTTTTTATTCATATTTATAATCATATTTATAATCAGTGATTGTGTATGCCTATTATAAATTATTTGGGTGATATCTATCTAAATTAGCGGATCAATCTTTGTGGAGGAGAAGTACTTTGACATAGCCATCACAAAAGCGCATTTGATCTATTAGAAACTATGGAATGTCAGATCACATTAAAGATAAGCGTTGAGAATACACAGGACAATGTGGGGTACATTTGAATCTCACTAACTTCTTTACACACTTCTTCTCTTCCTTCTTCTCCTCTTCATTCCAATTCTTCCATCCCCTTCTCCTCCTCTTCTTCCTCCTCCTCTTGTTCTCATTCTTCTTGCTGTTTGTGCAGTTTTCTACTGTTTTCCTAAAGGTATATTAAATATAAATCTATGCAGGAGTCCCAAAATTCCTAAAATACATATCAAGCAAAAATTTAGTCTGGTTCCCTGATCTTTATTCCACTAGTACCTCGTTCCATTGAGGACCTCGATAGAACGAGGAACGAGTGGAATTAAAGTCAGGATACCAAACGAGCCAAATTTATTTTTTACCTGAATCAAGAAAACTCTTAAAAACTGTTCCATTACCAACGTTATAATATATTAGTATGCACTGACGGAAAATGTGGAAGTCATATGTTGAATATTTTGGGGGTAAATTTGGATACATCCACATTGTATCTTATTTTTATTCTTTCTCGGATAATTAATCGAGCATTACTTTTTAGTAGATAATATGCCCTTTTGATTGAAATACATACGATTTTTCATTACACTGACTAATGTTAGTTATATATGAATCTGTTTGAGAAAGCCTTTTTAGATCAATTTTTAAGACTTACAAAGTTAAATAAACCTTTTCCGAACCTTACCCATTTTATGTCATCAATATTATCATCATCGTCATAATCATCGTCATTTGCTTCCTCTTCTTCTGCGTCACAAATTAAACAATGAAGGGATCAGAACGATAGTTGATAGCTTGATGATAGTTGATAGATTGGGAGGTCTTTTCAACTTGTTCTAATTTCATAAAAGGCCAAACTACTATACAAGAGGGAAGTATCATAAATTATAGCACTCGACTTGTTATCAGAAAAAAGGGTTGGCTGAAATTTTGTGGTTTCAGTATTGATAAGACCAAAAAGCCATTAGAAATACCATACAGGTCGTCCTCTTAATATATGAACCTTGTTTATTATGACAATCTATTAGAAATAACATACAGGTCGTCCACTTAATACGTGAACCTTGTTTATTATGACAAGCAAAGATGATATGACATCAATTTGGAAAATTTTATTTTGCAAACTGTCTACGCTTGGGTTATATTTACAATTTTTTAAAACATATTTGCAATGTGGATTAATTTCTAGATAATATATTGTGGAAAAGCATGTAAATGATTGCAAAAAATCTCTCCGATCCTGATGAAATTTGCAAATCAAGGTTATAGTACCATATAAATTTGAACCACAATATACTGGGGCTTGATTCAACGTTTAATTCGGATTTTAAAAAAATAACTTCTCGTTATTTAGGTACATACTGCAAACAAGCAATTTTTAAACGAATAATTTGTAATTATTTTTTTCTATTTACCTACTGGTGCGAGAGTCTTGTGCTAGATTCCCGTAAATAATTTACACAGGCTTCATATCCATTAATTTAATACTGGATATTTATACTTATTTGAAACTGCTGGCCTCGGTAAAGTTTTATTCTGAATTATAGGCCACAGTCAGAAGAGAATATATCAGTGTGATCTCTAATTCAAACGCTGTGGGGAAATATTACAAGTCGATGTGGGGAAATAATTCAAGTCGATGTGGGGAAATAATACAAGTCGATGTGGGGAAATAATTCAATTCGATGTGGGGAAATAATACAAGTCGATGTGAGGAAATAATACAAGTCGATGTAGGGAAATAATTCAAGTCGATGTGGGGAAATAATACAAGTCGATGTGGGGAAATAATTAAATTCGATGAGGGGAAATAATACAAGTCGATGTGGGGAAATAACACAAGTCGATGAAACGATACAAATCTCAGATAAAGTTCTCAAGGGGACTTAAATAAACAAAAACTATTTTTTTTCATATCTTTAAGAAATGGATTATAAATTGATATACTTTATAATTCTCCGCCCTTAATATGTCTTCTCTTGATTGTTTATTCAAAATACAATTTTAAAAAGATACTATATTTATAAAGCAGCACAATTTGATGCTTGGAACTGCTGATTTAATTCAATACTTTTCTTGCAATATATTTATGCAAAAAACAAAAATAATGAAATTTAATCTGGAACTTTTTCCTAATTGACACATACCTAGTTATTCTTAGCCGTTTGATTGATATTGATGCCTTGCCCTGAAAAGGAAATCTCATAGGGCTTGTTAAATAATTTGGTTTACATTTTACATGATTCTATGAATTATGAATTATGAATTATGTTAAGACTTCATTGAATATTACGGTGTTTGGGAATGAAAAATAGACATCTGCAATGTTTTTAGTATTCAGATCCGGCATCCCAATACATGTTCCCATTAGCCTGCGGCTTGATGCTTATTTAGCTTCCCTCAAATGATGTTGCGTTTAGGTTAACTTTGGGAGCAAACGATTATATACCTATCTCTGAGTTACTGAAATACATATTCTTTTAAAATTAAAATATTACAGGATTTTATTATGCTTGGTTCATATTTTTCAGTTTCACGGACATTCTATGGCCTCAGATTCGAGTAAAGGGTGGACAAACGTATCCTATTGCGGATAGTTGACCAGAACATATTAGATTTGCATAGCAGTAAGAGGCTTGGATTTTATAGATGCTGTCACTAACGCACGATAACATTTCTTTTTAGACATTTGCTTACTATTATACAATTTTTGGTTTCAGATATGAGCTGAAATTAGATACGTGTTGGTGGGGACATTTAATGTGTCGGTCTTAAATGTATTTTGCAGGGCTGAAACGGTTAGTAAATTCCTCAACCAGTTACCCGTAATACATTAACCGAATCGTAACTGGTTAATCGCAGTCGAAAACACTTCTTGTATAGAATGTGAATTGGCAAGAATTACAGCATAATCAAAGCTTCCAATTTCTAACATCTAGTGAAACTTACATGTTACACTTGCTGAACACATATATTTCACGCTTGCTTTTGCACGAGATCTTGGTAGACGCTCCACCTTTAATTACCCTGTTATATTCTCAGTCATTTCATGCAGTAATCAGTACCAATTATGCTGATTGTCATGATCACTCAAACCCAAGGTGTAAAACTTTTGCATCGCTTGCGTTAAAATGACTTAGAAGCAAAACCGTAAGACGCCTAAACTGAAACAAAAAAAAAGGTTTCGTGTGTTTGCGAATGTGTGCATATGTGTATGTGTTTGAATAAAGTATGAGTGAAGTTGGTATTAAGACTGTTATGTATCATGTCTTATAATAGCAGATCACGGTACATGTATAGAATTTGACTGCAACCAGATGTATCGCAATGTTTAAATTCATGTTTAAAGCTCGTTTTTGAATAAAATGCTGGCAGTGAATAATTTTATTCGTATTTTCGATATGCACATAAATTTGTTCAGCTTACCAAATCATCTTGGTGTTACGAGGCAAGGGGGAGGGATCGGTTAACCGATTACCAAGTTTTGTAACCAGTTACCGCAAATACTCGAAGAGTCAGTGGTTATCCAGGTAATCGTTGCAGCACTAGTAATGTGGAACCAGAATTTGCCTATATTTGAATGGACATTGTTTGGTTTTCCTTCGCGGCTGCGTTATGACTATTGGGATAAATATTTATACCAGAATCTACCTGACGGAAATGGCCGAGCGATGTTCCAATTGGCTCTGTCATAGGATGACGTATACGTGTATCTGCTACTGAAAGAAATGAAACTTCTACGGATTAAATTCATTGCTCCATCATTCTATACTAACATCTTTAAGAATGAAATGAAAGGCAAATTTCCGCATTGAAAATTTTTAAGCAGCCAGTTGTCTCTGTGAAAATACTTGATGTTTAAAATTCAACTCTGCATGCTGATATTTATTTAATTTGACATTCTCGTCTATAATTAGAAGAAATTATATTCACATTATGCCGACACAGAATAAATAGCAAAGTCCCAATATTTAGTGCCAATACAAAAAAACTGCTTATATCCTTCTTGAGTTCTCTGTAAGGTAATATAAAAGTTGAAACTCTGGTTCTGAAGTATATTGACGTACTTTTCAAAACAATAACCGTACACACCTCGACATTTGACATGAAATGAAAGTCTCTTTTCTCAATTTGGAACATAATGGCCTTGTCTATTCTCAAAGTGAAGACAGACGATTTACAAAGTACACCTATAGAACTTTGCTTAGTTGGAATCTAAGATGACGCCCCTTTTCTCCGCTTGGTAACTAAATAACCTCTCTTTTTCGAACATAACTTTACTATTCTATAGTACTCGAGAAGAAATATATCATTTAATATCGTTTTGTTTTTGAGAAAAAAAGTTAGGTTTAAGTTGTAAAAAAAGACACGATCATTAATATGATCAGATTATACTTCATAAATATACATGTCCTGTTATCATAGAAGAACCATTTGAAGATTGTTTAGTCTTTAATCTTAATCTTTAACTAATATTTAGGCAGAAAAATGAAACTTTCACATAAAGAAAATATTACATTTACAATTCGTTGCAAAATAACACTTCTGGTGAAAGGAAAATAAAATGAAACAACTGATCAGTATCTGCATTTCTGGCACCTGGAGAGAAGTTTCTTCCAAAATATTGTTGTCATCTCCTCGGTCCAGCATTTTAAGGTCTATTAGATTTATAGTGTTCAATAATACTTACAAAGTTTCTCTTGTAAGAAACAACATCAGTGTAATTCTGTTACTAACCCACAAAGTTAAAAGTAAAATATAAAACATTTCCATAAAACGCATGCACCCATAATATTCACTTTTGATTGTCGTACAAGGACCGTTTTCACATCATCAAGATACAATCGCAGGTTGGCGCCTTATCGCTGCAATTTGTATCTCCCCATACCGAAATGTATGGAAACCACTTACTGACGCAAGGCTTCAAACCTGCAATAAGATGAATATTAAAACTTACTCAAATCTCTCACAATCCTTGATGTTCAATTATAGTTTAATGTAATTGCATGCAATATAAGTTAAAAAACGGTACCAACCCGAGACTTGCACGGTTATGATAATATATAATATTATGGCGGTGGATTATTAGTTAGGGAGCGAGTTGTCATTCAAAGGTCTCAGACAGAATAAAATGACAAGAATTACATTTTAGTAATCGGCTGATCTTAGTTTAACTTCGAATCGCTAACAAGACTTTATTTCATTGAACTCTTATCTCTGGCTGGTACCATTAAACATAATGTATATCAGTTAATGTAAATTTGTCAAAATGGGGATTACAAAATGCAGGAACGCAAAAATGTTCGTTCCTTTACCTTAAACTATCAATTTAAACGCTTTCGAGTACAAGTTTTCACGAAGGAATATTAGCAGTGAGGTGAGTTGTCAATTCTCGTTTTGCAAAAAATATAAAACTGGAGCGACGAAATAGCGAAAATCAATATCACAGAATTTGTTTTATTTTAATATGATTTTACATTTATCTTACATAGAAGTGGATATTTGAATATTGTATATTGTATGTATTCTACAAATACTTGCAGGATCTATAAATAATCTAGTTCTTGTGATTCCTAAATACGTGTACATTGTTTCCATTAATAACAAAACAATTCATTAGCAACTTTAATTTGCAATATATTTAAAAAAAGATCTTATTTCAAGAAAAATGCAGGTGTTTCACTTATTCAGAGATTATTACGAAACTGTCGTTCGTCCCATATTTGCTGTCATCACGTTTTGCGTCCCCTATTTTTTTTAATATCATTTTAAAATACGCAATAACATTGAATTTGCCGTGCATTGTCAACTATGTCAACTAGCATTTCTAATTATTCCTATTCAGCAATGGCCTAACAAAAATTGTGTGTATATATATATATATATATATATATATATATATATATATATATATATATATATATATATATATATATATGACTTTCGCTATATTGTTATAACACGAATGAAATGCAATATTCAAAATAAACTGATGGCAACATTTCACAGCTTTAAAAGGTGGATATAGCGGACATAATTATTTTAACATTAATTATAATTCTGTGTGAGATATTGGTCATCTGCATAAGTTATAATTCTGTGTGAGATATTGGTCATCTGCATAAGTTATAATTCTGTGTGAGATATTGGTCATCTACATAAGTTATAATTCTGGGAAAGACCAGTAATTCTTCGAGTTATACCGCATCTCCGACAATCTTTTTTACAAATTGTACTTGCATATTACAAATCTAAATTTACAGATTGTTTAAAAACATCAAGACGGAAGATAAAGCATATTTATAACAAATATTGTCTTGTACTACTACACTTTCATTTTATAATTCTCTAATTCCTCATCAACCTGTTGTCAAATAATGAAGAGAAATATAACCGTACAGACAATATTTTATTTCTGCAAATAAAGGAAAGATCATTAAAAATTCCATCGAGACAGTTTCAAAATTTAGTATTGATCAATTGCTCGAGTCAAGAATTATGTTTCTTTCGGAATTAGCTTATGTTTCTCAAAATTAGTTGGCGCTAAATTAACAACCCCATTTTTAATTTCACCGAAACTAAAGTAAATTCTGAAATTCGACTTTCACTTTCAGTCCAATACGATTTTGTCCGCTCGCAGAACTAAGTCAACAGAGTACTTACGATACCAATATTTATTCGAATATATATATATATATATATATATATATATATATATATATATATATATATATATATATACACATAGGGGGTTAGAGATGATGGCAAGATGTGGAATGTTGTTAATTTATATCTCACATCTCTGTTATTTAAATCAGTGCATGGCAAATATCGTGTGGAACATTACCACAAAATATAATGACTAAAATGGAATAAATATAAATCTTAAAAGAAAAATGCTTTTGTCAATTTGGAGTTATTAGCGAAAATAGAATTAATCTGTCTTAAAAATTTCATCAGAAACTGTGTGCGTGCTCGGGGATGTAGAATAGGTAAGATGCGCCCTCCTGTCTGTCGTAAGAGGCGACTAATGGAGGCAGGAGTCGCCGTGGCTCTTTGGTTAGCGTGTTGGACTCGTGATCGAATAGGATGCGGGTTCGAATCATACCATCAGATTCGAATCATACCACTGTTGTGCGTTCTTGGGCAAGGTACTTGACACCAATTGCATCGGCACTACAAAATCTACTTATATTTGCTGTGCCGTATAACAACCTACCAAACTAAACAAAAACTGTCGTGCTTCGTTACTTAGGGAATTCTTGAACATCCAACAACATTCGCTAAAATGGAGTGTGACCCAATATGAACAAGTGAGCAAGGTACCAGTCTGGAAGAGGATTTGTAAAAGAATTGTGCGGGTCTTGCATGAGTACTTTTAAAGTCTAAATAGATTCTCTCTGTGTACTTATACTAATTTTATTTTTTCCAGCATGACAAAATTATCCCGTGCTACCCAACATGAGACTATTTTTGAGCGTAGCTTTTAGCAGTACCACGATTTGGGAACATTTATATTTCTAAAAATTCCGCGAAACACCCCTGTTTCATTCTTCAGAAAGTTTGCGCTAACTTCAATAAAGACATGAATATGCTGTGTATTTGGTCATCTAGTCACGAACTAGTTTTATTTTCTCAAACTTGACATTGAAATTTACGGAAAAATATTTTAATGATCTATTCTCTAACTGTTCTGTGCTTAAATTTGTCTTTAGTTAATACAGCTTATTCTTGATACAATACAGCCTTAAAATGTATTATACTAAAACAAACCATTATTACCCTTACCTTTATCACAGTCATAAGAGGCAATCATGTTTTTATTAAATAATTCATACGATTTGGCCACGATCAACATCGTGGATTTTTACGCTGAATGTTAGTTAATGGCTTTGATCCAAGAAGCATTTAATTGACAGAGACAGAATAGCCCATGAAGATTATATTAAAGTAAACATTCGCATTTTCACTGGCGTTTGGGATTTTTAAAGGCATCATAATTACATAATTTCACCCTACCTATTCGTATAAGCAATGAGGCGAGGCATGTAGATTGTAAAATTATTTCACCTGCAAGATCTCTGAAAATTTTAGTTTCCTGGTGCGAATTTTATATGAACATAATGTTGTAAATGTTATACATTCAGGTAATTTAGTACTAAAAGAACACTCTTTAATACAGGAAGTGATAGAAAGAGAGACGTATTTGAAGAAAGAAAAAAATATTTTTCTTGATTTTTTAAAACTATATTCATAGTTTTATTTTAAAACGGTACTGGAGCAATCATATTCACATAGATGTTAAGGGAGAAATGAGTAAGAGCAAATGCATATATACTCGTGTTTGTAACCATTAATGCGTGTTTATGAGAGAAAAAATAAAAAGGCGAGAATAGTAAATTCCTGGACACTTATTAAATTTGTATGAGTCGACTGTATCTAGAGCTTTAACACATCTACCGATGGATATATGTCATTAACGACGACATTTGACTTTTCCATTCCAGAAATATATTTTTTAATCTTGATAGACTCAATAAAAATGCTGTCTCTCCTCATATACATCTCTTTGTTGTTCATATAAATTACAAAAGTATTAGTACCAGAGACAATTGTCTCCCTGACCGTTACGTCTTGGGTTACAACAAGGAATACTTTATTGTGAGCAAACTAAGTCCAGAAAGATCTAAGATAAACGTGGAATAAATGTTTTGATGAGCTTTTAGGAGCATGTATTGCTTGTGAAATTCCCTTGATGCCATTATGTATTAAAGATCATGCCTTCCCGTTCATCACCGTCAAAGCAAAGCTCCGGCTCTAGCCAAAGTGACATCAGGAGGAATTCTAAAGAATGTAATAAGCAATGACAAAGAGACCAAAATGTTTCACATTTGAGGAATAAATGTAGCATATTAGACTAAGCAGTATTCTTCCACGGTTATAAATCAAGCATAACGTCAGGAGGATTTCAAAGACATTTGGGTGAGTGAACTGATTGATTTTGACTTATAAAATAGGTAATGTGCACCGCGTCAGAACAAAAACTTCAACATTAGATTCACATTGTTTTGTAAAATATTTATGAACCGGTGCCTTCAAATTGGTAATTAAGATGTGTTTACAAATGTATCCCGTGGGCTTGAAAAAGGAAGCTCGATTGCAACTGAATTGATTTTTTTAAAAAATCTTCCTTATTACTTTGCTTGCTCTTAAACGCAGTTACATATTTGTCAAAGATATGATGTTTGAGATGGTAAAACCTAATGACTACCCTAATTCCGAGTGTTCAAAAAATTAAAAGAGTATTTGGCAAGAGATATGTTAAATTAAAAAAAACTGATGTTACCATTTATTATATTATCAACCCTAATATCGTACGAATTATAATATTGAATTATTAGTATATGACATATTTTGCTCTCATTTTTGAGTAATAAGTTGTCATTATTCCTTTAGCCTTCCATAGAAAAAAGGGCCTTTCCATTAGGCAATAAGATAATTAGTCGGATATAGAAGTGCGCTTTCAGTTCTAGCCGTTTTAAATTTATTTAGTCTATTTGACCATACTGATTTCCATGTTTATCTTGCAGATAAGATTATACACTAATTATGCGGTCAGTATCTACATGTGATCGATCACTATTTGATATCTTGAATCATAACGTATATTTTTCTTTTGGGCGATAGTAGTGAATCTGTGCTAATAATACAAAAATCATTGATACTGGTAAAATAAATAAATCATGAAAAACTTGAATGCATAAACTCAGATTTTAACTAGATAGAAAATCTATTGAAATGATATACAATATTTGTATCTGGCCTATCTTAGAATACGGTGTTGTGGTTTGGATATTTGAACGCAATATAAAAATAATGAACTCGAAAAATACAAACTAAATCAGCTAGAATGTGATTGGTGGAACTACACTAGTATCCATTGAGGCGCTATATCGCGAAATAGGACGGGACACGCTTAAATCCGCGTGAAGGAACACAAACTAATCCTCTTTTACAAAATGATAAATGATTTAAATCCTTCGTATCTTCAGTCTCTACTTCTTCAGCCGTCAGTGACGTTGAGCAATATAAGTTCTAAATAAATTCCAAGCTATATATTTTAGAAATGGTCTTTGCATCAATTCATTTCTACCCTCTGTTATTCGATAATGGGTCACTCTATCAACTGAAACTCGTAAAGTTTGACATCATTAGCATTTGTACAAAAGTAATGAATGATAATAATATATACATTCCCAAACACTATTACTAGGGCGCAAGGAAATTCCATATTTGTCACTCTTGACTTCGGACAAATTGTACCTCAGTTAAGCAGCATTTGTTCCTACAAATATGTAATTGACTCAGCCTTATGTAGATGTGGTCTTGTAGAAAATATTCAATACTTTGAATTTTCTTGCAGTACTACCACGAACAACGTCTTGACATGATCCAAGCCCTAAGATCCCTATGTAACTGAACTATAAATACTCCTTTTATATGGATGTGTGGCAATACTCCTTTTTTATGGATGTGTGTCAATACTCCTTTTATATGGATGTATATCAATACTCCTTGAATATGGATGTGTGTCAATACTCCTTTTATATGGTTATGTGTCCTTGTCAGATGAAGTTAATATTCGTATTTTTCACTCTAAAGGTACATTTATTGAAAAACCAAGAGATTCACTCAGTGAATTTATTTATTTATTGATTTATTTATTTATTCACATAAATAAGAGGAAAGTTACGTAACTACTCTAAAACTATAATTGCACCATGACAGTCTCTAATACCAGACAATACAGCCTTGAAAGCACTACCTCCTTTCCAAATTAAAATAAATTATATTATTAAAACTTTATATTGTTTTTCGTATTATTTAATCTCTTTCATTCAATGAAAGGTTTATGGTATTGTGTCCCAGTTACAATTAAATAACATTTGACCCTTCCAACATCCCACAAGTTTGAAAAGGTTCCAAGCAATCATCCCATGACCTTATCATTTATTTCTTTCACATTGCTTCCACAATTAATTATTTTATAACTTTAAAGATATAATAGTCATTACTTTAGCTTAATTATTTTTGATTGTTATGATAATGTTGTGCCAGAGTATCTTTCTATTCAGAATGAAAGCTTTGATTTCACCACTTTTGAGTAGAATGACAGGAAATAGCCAGATCAATTACTCCATGAATTATGGCTTTCATAGGGACCATGACTGGTTCGTTTCTTTATTTACATAGCTTGTAATTTACTGCTTTCCATGCAACTTCAGCTGGCACTCAATGCTGTTGTTCTTTACGACATTTTAACGACAAATGATACGAAAGTGTTCAGTTCCATTATAGTCCTTGCTAGTTGGATATAACAATAATGGGTTATTAACCTGATTAGTCAATTACCATTAAAGTAGGCCCGTTGTTATTCACTGGCTATTTTGAAGCAGGTCCCGTTTCGTATGACATTTTGGTTCAACCTGATCTAAAAAAAAAACCAACCGAAAAATGTGTTTTCAGGTATCCGAGAAAAATGGTTCTGACGTATCTGTATCTCTTATAGCTTGACCCGAATAGTTTTGTAAGTTATGTTAAATTTATCTTAATGTTATAATAATGATCGATGAATTCAATAAAACGTCACTTAGCTTTCAGTTTTCATTAAAGAGTACATTCCAAACCTTGTATTTCCATAACAATTCGGGGATCGGTTTTCTCTGAAGCTGGCATTTTAATTTATCGGATTTTGTGGCTAATTATCATGAAATAATTAGGAGATGAATGTCTTAAATTGGAAATGAAAATGGATGTTGGAATGTATATTGATGGAAAGAAACATCTTTATAATTAGGTACAATTATCCCATTATTCACCTAGTCTACTATCTTTTTGTTTGTCCGACCGTCTTTTTTCAAGGTATATATGTACATGTGTGCGTATTTGTTTACCTTTCTTGCATCATCATACGTCTCATCTAGTGAGAAACCTATCAAATATTTTCAAGTTATTTCTTTCAATAGTCAAAATGTGGCGGCTAGAAAGCACAAGCAGTCTTTGTAAGCTGTCAGTCAAGTAGAACTGCTATATTACTTAATACTAGGTTTTTATAGCAGCCCTAAATATATAAGCGCATACGTTTTCACAGCAGTCTGAAATAAATAAGCACATATGTTTTTATAGCAGGCTGAACTATATAAACACATATGTTTTAAACTAGATACATTATTTGTTATAAGAATCAATTGTTGCTTTAAAACTCAATGCACATTTTTTGCCATTTTTTCGTTAAAATAATCTTTTTCACAAATATCACGGTTGTATTTTATTTAACAACACGACAAATCTCATCATAATTGAATTATTTCCACAAACTGTAAGAAATCTTGTAAAAATATTTAACTGGAGTTTGTGACAAATGCTGTCATTTGAATGTTTTCATGGTGTTTTGTATAGCCAGACGTACGACATATGAATATAATGCTCTATATCGTGCATTTATCGCATTGAATAGCATAGTCTAAAACGGACAAATCAGAACTTAGTGAGTATTCGTTCCCAAAGAGTCTGGTTTTTTAACCCAAAAGTTATATAACGAGAAGACAAAATATTTTGAGATATTTTACACTAACCATCTTAAATTTTCAAAATAGGCCATACAAAGTGAGAATGCAAAACGAATTGAAATTGAATAAAGCATCACGTATTTATGTTAACCTTTGGAAATGTCTGGGGTTTTCTTCAAGAATTTCAAACAAATATTACTATACAGCACACTGGGATATCTTCGCAATTGTATTCCCACACAATTTTGTACTAAAACACTAACATTTTAGCGATAAAGTACTGAAGAACTCGGCTGTGATTTGAACGTAAAAGTTACTTTTTTCACAAAATATTAATTACTGATTCAAGCCTCTATAGTGTTTTTATGGTCATATATCAAAGTTACCAAGCGAAATAAAGTGTTCTGAATAGCTGAGTGGTTAGTGCGTGTGGGATAATATGTCAGAAGTATCGGTTGTCGAAACTCCCCCAATTTTTGTTTTATCCTATTGTCTAAGGTCATAATCAACAGTTCACTGAACACATACTGACAGGGGATTCAGAACTCGAGTAAATAGAGTTACAAATATACTCACGCGACCAGTCATGCAAAGTCCTTTATTGGAGACAAATCATCATGAAACCAACACGTGCTTTATATTTAATTTAAGCAAAAACAAAAATAACAACAACAACAAAACCCATTTGTTTTTTGTGTATGCAAAACATAAAACTATGCGAATACTCAGTTCTTTAGAAAGTATGAAAAACACAAGAAATAAAACACCTTGCTGAATTGGCACAAATCTTTTTGATACTTTTTGTGTTTGTAAGTAGGATATCCCAAAATATAATCATTAGACAAATTGCCTACATCATTTAATTGTATTTCTATTTAGTTTAAATACTGAAAGGAAATGTGAAGAAATGAATATATTTATTATCGCGTGGTAATTTTCCTCGTTTTTAATTGAATACACAGTAAAATCTGTTTTCCTTGCATATATTTTGTGATGAAACTTGGTGTACAACTATCTAAGGCTCACACAAAGTTTACGATACTCAAATGTTTACTACAACATGACGGGTGTGTTAAGACCTTGGGCCAAACCCTGAATTGTGCAGGACTTAATTCTCGTATAGGTAAATTTTTGTAACTCAGCTATGCGTGATTTTGTAACCAAAAAACTGACACTATATGGAGAAAAAATATTTATTATGAAATACTCTAATCCCAGTAATCTTTATTCTTAAGTAAAATCGTTGTTTTATAAATCTCAAATTTTATTATCAAAATATGATTCTAAATAGCAGTATCGGAGTTCTGTGTATTCAATATTCATCACATTTCATGGTCAAGAAAACAATAATTGATCTTTTTGCAACAGCACAAGGCGCTCTAAAAGCTTATAATGTGATGCTGTTAAAACTCCTCTCCCATCTCCTCTTTGGATTTGTAAATATGTATTTAATAAAATCAGCTTCAAGGAGCAAAACAGTGCTTGATAATATGTTTTGCGGATACTCCAACGTTATTCCTTTCCACAGATGTAGTTTGGTGATATGAAAACTTAATAAGGCCAGAAAAACCGTAGCACGCTGTTGTTTTGGCAAAGTCTGTCATTTCGCTAGAAAAGATGAATCTGGCTGGCTTGTAATTTTTACGTTGCGTCTGATTACAGATCTCATAGTCTCCTAAGAAATAAACAGCATACAAGGATACAAGGGGTGACATATATATATATATATATATATATATATATATATATATATATATATATATATATATGGTGAAGTAAGAGAATATTTTCACATTTATGTATTTTTATATTGGCAAATATTGACTACAATTAATAAACCAGACAAAGCAACATATAGTTGATGATGTATAAGGGTACAAAGAAAAAAAAGCGCGCAAAATAAAATTGTTGCCTGAGGTATCAACTTACACGACACTTTCATTTCACAGCATTTCTCTCTCTTGTTTTGAGAGGGACAAATATAGTTATTTTTATTTTACAGGAAAATTAATTAATCTATCAAGTTTGATGAGAATTCTCTTTTATCTAATTTACTTTATTTCTATTGTAAAAAAGGGAAATCATCGTCAGGAGCTTTTGGACTTTGGATGCTCTTCAGAATTCCGTTTTATATGATTTCATTCAAACGAATATGAATTTAGGTGCAAGATACAGATCGCTATTTGTAAATTTGATTAGGCTGGAATTAGACTTTTAGATTAATCACTTGACAACATTCTCTGAATGACGTATTCCTTCAATTTACGTTGATTTTGTTGATTTATGTGACAAATGATTTTGTTCCAAAGACGGAAGACCCCTTATAGATTAATTATACGGGGAACAAAAGGCATTAATGATTGCATCGTCACAAATATGCTTGAGCATGCTCACATTTATAAGTAGGGTATATGTAATGCATGTTTGGGCATGCACAAATTTATAAGTAATGTATGTGTAATGCAAGCTATAGCATGCTCAAATTTATAAGTAGTGTACGCGTTATGATACTTGAGCATGCTCACATTTATAAGTAGCGTATGCGTAATAATACTTGAGCATGCTCACATTTATAAGTAGTGTATGTGTAATGATACTTGAGCATGCTCACATTTATAAAGTATTGTACGCGTAATGCATGCAGTAGTTTCTTCCTACAACTAGTTCTTCAATATCGGTTTTAGTGCATAATTTGCAAACACGTTACATTTTGTGACATGTTAAATATTTGCAAAGACTCGTGAATTGTCTGAATTTGGAACTAAAAAATATCTCAACTGGCATTGATGTATGTAGTGGTATTTCTGACATCAGTGATCAGTGTTGTTGATCACGACTCCCATTTTTACTTTTTGATTTGTTATTTACACAAGTCCATCTGAACAAATCTCACTGTAGTCAACACATATTATTGCCTGATAAGGGATCGTCGGTCCAAACAAAATGCCACGATAAAGAGATTTGCGAAAACTTGAATCGATGTGAAAAATGACTACCTTTGGCTGAACAAATAAATACTACCATTTCAATGCTAGTATTAAAAAGATCGGGTGAGTTCAGTGCGTGCCATCTGAATAATTTTAACATGAAGGATGTTTCTCGCTTTAGTGTTTACGATGGAGGAGTTGCATCCCTTAGTCTGTTATCAATTCGCTTAGAATTCGTCACAAGGAATGTCAATTATACTGTCATAAAGGTCCTTGCTAGAAAGACGAAAAACGGCTTTTAAGGTCGAGGCCCTTAAAGATTTGTTGAGAACATTTTTTGCAGCTTTTTGATGTTCTCTTGAAGTCTATTCGCCCTTCAAATGCCTCTCCAAGTGCGAGACTTGAAATTGTTTCAATTTTTTAAGGCTTACAATAATTGTTTTCTTTTGTACATCTATTTTGTTGTTGTTGTATCAATGTAAAAATCAAAATGTATTGAAACATCAACATATCACAGACAAATAATGACACACATAAATAAATACATGGAGCTCTCTATATAGAGAGAGTGATAGATAGATAGACAGATAGGTAAGTGTCCTGTTTTCCGTTGAATACAGTTTGAAGAGGTTCTAATCACCAATGTTACTAAATACATATGCAATATAAATATAAAATAGGGAAATCGTAGTGAAATCAAAATCATAAATTGCTTCAAATCTCATGATTACTGAGGAGAAACAACGGACGTGAGGACACTATTTTACCGCAACATTATTGTCTGATTCTCTTGAAACGGATGTCGGAAATTAATATCGGATATTGTTTACTTTGGGTTCATTCTCTAAGGCAAATAAATTGAAAAATCTGGGACGAAACTGCAGAATATGTAGGAAATGTAGTGCATAATGTATTGCTTGTAGCCGCAGCATATGAAATAGTGCACGCGCTATTATCATTCCCAATGAGACAAATACGGACAATATTTTAGATCAAATGGGCGATATGTGTGGAAATCGTAAAATTACTTTAATAAAATGATGGCTTCTTTAGAAAAATGGCAAAAGCCTTTTAAGGTTGGACGCTTGTTTTGAAATAAGTTGCTTTCTGGGCGCCGCAATGCATTCTAAATTCATTTTAATTTCGTCCCAAGCAGTGCCCAACTAGATAGCACATTTACATTCCAATGTAAATTCGCATAAGACCGCATCTTAAAAAATAAAAATCACGATTTAATGTAATAATTTGCACCATGACTTATGCCAGCCGAACTAATAGGAAAATTGTGTCTGAGTATTCGTCTGAGGTCTTAATCTCTAGGATCGTATTAAATCACCATCAAGCCAATATCAACTATTGGGCAAAGGGAATTACTGTTGTTTATTGTTTTAATTGTTTGTTTTATAATGTTGCCTTTCAGTTAATTGTACCTATACATTTAGGAAAAACCTTATAGTTAAATTGTGCAAAAGGCTTTGTTAATTCAACAAAAGTCAGAAGAACATCATAGCGCAATTCAGTTTTTGCTGAAGGTTTCTGCAGGTATTATTACACACACTAGGACTGTTTTCATAGCACATTTATCATCTTACTGCTATGGCTAATATTTTTTTTTATCTTCAGTACCTTGAAAGAATCCTTTTCTTACCGTATTAAATCACCATCAAGCCAATAGTGCTTAGAGTCATTTAAGATTAAATGTATCCATCTTACGCGTTTTCTTCCTCTGTACTAACTCCTCAACACATCTCCAGGGCTCTTGTTATTCCTGCTCATTCAATGTAGCGGCTAGATATTCTCTAGGTTTGTATGAAAAAGGTTTTGTTTTAGGCCATGTTGGCGATAGTAATAATATTTTAATCAATTAATTTAGTGGTTATGGTGCTGTCAGTAATGGATATGCTGTTGGTGTTGGTCATAATGGTTTCATAAATGATGAGAATTAAACTAAGATGATCAGTACTTTATTGCTTGATGTGATGACGATGGCAATAGTCAATACAATTTTAAAATAAATATTTTATCCTCCATAAAACACTTATTTGTAGAGGAGTTTTTGTTTTATAAAACGAGAATATTTTTCTTTCATGGTAAAGGATCTCTTAAAACGAGAAAAATATATCTCAGTTCTGACAAACGTTTTCTCAAGTTATATAAACAGTTCTGCGATGGCATACATCAAAGGAAGCTGTGTACTGCTTACTGAAATAACCCTAATTATGGGCGTGGGCACGTTCTCTTTTTGATTAGTATCAGCGCTTTCTTTAAGCTGGTGACGGATTGAACGATAACTGATCCTGTACTTTACACATTCTATATGTAATCGAAGACATTATACACATTTCCAGCTAGAAGAAAACAAGGAGTCTAGATTTCTCGTACCTCACACGTTGTATGTATGATTCAATGTCATTCAATGCCTGATAACAGTGCATGTTATCTGTATTTCACGTTCAGTAAGTAATTTCAAAATGTCAAGAGAGAAATAAACATGAAGATTTCCTATCGTCGACATTTATGTCGTAAATACTGACTATTCAATGCAAATTCCAATAATCCTTCGCGCTGTCTTCAGAAGTTTTACATGCAATCTTTAGACCCTGTTTTTTGGGGAAAAAGTACAATAATTAATACGGCGATAAAATATGACTAAATGAGATAATGCGCAGTTTCTGATACATTGGTCAAATGAATCTATACGTTGCCAAATTAACTGATGTTGTTCCATTTCTACATTTATAAGACACACAAAACTCCAATATTTTTGTAACCGATAAATTTAGAATGCATTCGGTTCCTTGTGATATATATCCTAACCAATATATTTAATATTCTGAGAATGAAACAAAATCCAATTGCTCTTTAGATATACGGGTGGTATAAATTAGTAACATCTGATGATGTTGATGGTTCACTTTGCGCACGAATTGTTTTCATTAAGAATCTTGCAAAGGCCTTCATAAATTGCGTATGAAACCTCAGATGGTGATTGCCAAATATCAATTTATTATACCATAAATATCAGTTGTCAAAACGTTTGCTTCTTTAATTATATGATACGTACATAGAACTCTACAAATTAAAAGGATTTACCGTGAAATGAACTTACTAAAAAACAATCATCAAATGCAATTTTATTGTAGCTTTCATAGGATAGCTAACCTAAAGAAACCAGGCTCTGATTTGAGAAAACTTAGTTATTACAGAATCTCAGTTATCTTGTACAAGATTATGTAATAATTGTAGTGTAGGTCCAACATAAAGGATGTTTGCAAACTTAAGCAAAAACGTTAGAAATGAATGGTAAACGACGAAAAGGAATAAAATTTAAAATAAAATTGTGCAGAACAAGATGCAACTCTTGCCTCTCAGTAGACTATATTTATACCGAACAGACTTTAAAACTAAATGACTTTTGTTTGTTACTTATAAAGGATATATAAGTAATTGACATCAAACAAAATAAAACAAATATACGATAAATAGATTTGTGAATAAAAAAAATCACGTGGACACTTCTGATGTATGTCACAATAAATAAAAAAATAAAACAATAAACATTACGGAGGATGGTCTGTCAGTATGAAATAATCACGACCGAGTCAGAACAATGAAAATACAGATAAAATTATTAAGATTTAGAGATATATTTTGCAATCAGCAGCTTCTGTGCTATATTTCTTCCCTCATAAACTTATTGAAAAAGATAATTAAACCCAAACATAATTTACTTTGCATATTCTAGCCACCACCTAGTCATCTGAACAATTTTAAGATATCTTTTATTACTTATATAGAGACGTGAAGGCAAATTTCGTGGTGCAAGACAATAACAAGATATTAAAAGTGCATGACTTGATGTTATTTGCGATAATTAGAGCAAAATACAGAAATAATAATTAGTATGCATTACTGACCATCTGCAACAACATCACTAGTGAAAAGACGAAACAATCGGCACTGGCGCAGCCAATACTATCTGTCCATACCCCTTCAAATAAATAAGAATATTTGCCAGCCTTCTCCATTTTAAAGAGGAATAATGACCAAGACAATGAATTCAGTTCTATTTTACAAATTATGTATGCATTAGCACGCTATCAAATCTGTCGTACCCATTAATCACCATAAGATCCCTTTTGAAAATCAAAGAAACAAACAGCCCCTAAGCCTTAGCACTGTCTATATATCTATCTACAATATCAATCCATTTATTAAGCTAGGGTTATGACTCGATACTTACAAGTTCGAATACTGTATTGTTCGCTACATTTTAAGACCAAATTAGCCCATATGGATTTTTGTATTTTGAAGTAATGTTACTCTGAAACTAATAATATTGTGCTCAGTATTTGCTTTGTGAAGACAAAATATATATTCATGACCTTCTTGCCCTGCTTTAGGTATATAAAACAGGCGTTCTCCTGTAAAAGCGATGCTAGCAGCGTGGAAGTTCACAACGTTTATCTATTTATTTCTTCGCTTAAAACATTCATCACCCTTGTTGCATGGATTTTCCTTTTGCAGATTAGTGTTTTATGACTGTCGGATCACAATGTTCTTTGCGGACAACGTTTAATCTTATAGGTGTATGGCACGTGTTTACAATCTGCTTTTGTTAAATTGCAGACAACTGGGTTATCTGATGAAATTCTGCATCTGGGTAAGGTAAATTTAATCAAGATTTATTTTCCAAAACATGTTTTATGAGGATTATGTTCAAGTTTCCTCCGTGTGGAATCTTTTTCAAATGAAACAGAATATAAATCATGGTTCATAATTAAGATTAAGCAATGTATTAGATGCTGTATTTTTCCGATAATATATCGGCGCAAAACTATTAATATTTTTCTTGTGAATTGATTGGCTCAGCTGCACCCGTTACATAGTTGATTGCTTAAATGTATCGTGTATTTCTAAAATAATTGATACGCGATTAACGAGGTGCAAAATATATAGTCTTAATATATCTTATAAAAAATCATATTTCCTTAAATATTACAAAATTTATTAAATTTCAGTATCCAACCAGAAACAACAGAAAATACATATTGTTTCACTTTAATTAAGCATCAAGAAGTTCAAAGACATAAACTAATTTAGAGTCATTTGAAACCTTGACTCCTTCTAATCACATTTACAATTCTCAGTGAATTCATTTCATGTAACATATGAAACAAAATTCTCTATTAAGTACCCAGTCATTTGTTTCCAATGTGAAAACTTCTATGTGAAAAGCATAGCTTTTTTCTCGAGAAAACCCTACACAATAATAATTTTTTATATCTAAAGAAATGAAATATTGATCTAATTTTTCTTTGCCATGCTTTGCAGCTACGGAAAAGATTGTGTTCATGCTCAAGGGAATAATTGTTTTCTTTAATATATGATATACATTAGTAATATTTTTCATTTAGACCCCATCGAATCTTTGCAAAAATAATAACATAATGATAGAAAGGCTGAATTATAAATTAAATATTGAATGAATTAAATTCAGATACATTCAGAACACAATTGCCAAGTCATTTATTTTAGGGCTATCGATAATAATAATAATCTTAAATGTGGGTTAAATTGGGAACCTATTAGATTATTTAAGATATGTAATGGTGTAGTGAATGAACATGCATTAGAGTATCGAACAAGTTATGACAAAGTCTTCAGCCTCGCACCCAGTTAATATAGAAGCTTTATACAGACTGTAGCTGTTAAAATATAGTTCAGTCCTTGCAGTTGAAATATATTTATATTCGGTGTGGAATACTAAAATATATGGGGGGTTTTTCTTCAGAAATAGTTGTTGTTGGACGTAGTTAGACACAGATAGTTGCCACTAAATGTTTAATTTCTAATGCGAGTTACTTCCCTTCATCCACTATTGCTTATGTCAAATCAAATGCTGAATGCATACCGAGATCATGTTATTTCATGTTTCTATCATTATCTACAAAGTTTGCTGAATGTCCGTAATCTAAAACCCAGGTTACTGCGGGGATATCAAACCGGAGAGACGGATAATATTATAGCATGATACGATCCACCTTACGTCAGGCGTATACAAATTGCAGCAACTTATGCACTTATAAATATATACACATAGCAGAAGAGCCGACCATGTGTTTTGTCAGAAATGTATATTCAGGTAAAAAAATAAATCTGAATAAAACAACTTCCTAGAATGTAACTATTTTGTAGAACATTGTTGGCCTTGAAATCTCTTGCGACTCAGTAGGGTACATATTGGTTGCACCAGGATTTTAGTGAACATTTTATGAAACTGAGAATAAATCTGACCGAAATCACCACGGTGTTATGGGAATAGTTGCTTTACACAATTTTTTTGTATGGTAGAAATAACTTTCTACAACCTCACACATTGTGACTTATACTATAAATTCATTCATTTCATTTGGGTATACGTTTTCGCGGATTTCGTGGCTGCTACAAACCACGAAATTGCAGACCCAATGAATCACGCTTCTTCTGAGGAAAAAAATAGAATCCTTTTATATTCCACAAATTTAAGTACTGACAGAATGTCATTTTTCATAAAACAAGACAAATTGATACGCAAAACAAATAAACGAATTAGAAAGTATTACCAAGATTCCAAATTTTAAATAATAAAATAAGTCATCAACTTTAATGTAAATTATTCAAATATTATAATATGAAGCGCGCTAAGAAAGCTTAGAATATTAAATGAGGATAATGATTTGTCGGAATATTTTTTGAAAATTGCACTTTTGTTTGTCTCTAATTATTAGTCAGAATTTTGAAATTTGCACTTTGGTTTGTCATTAGTAATTAGTCAGAATTTTGAAATTTGCACTTGGTATGTCTCTAAATATTAGTCAGAATTTTGTAATTTGCACTTTGGTTTATCGCTAATTATTAGTCAATGTAATTTGCACTTTGATCAATATTCACTTCAAATCCTCTTGAATTTAAATGTTTGTATGAATCAATCAATATAAATAGCATATTTGGTGGATTGAATCCGTGATTTTAAAATTAAATGAATATATTGCTTCATAAATTTGCCATTCACGTAATTTTGTTTTTGGGATCAAAATAATTTGCGTGTTAAAATCAAGAAATATCTTAAAAAAGCTACATTTCACAAATGTAGGGTTTTGTGTAAATAATCGTGTTCTGTTACACTTTTACACCACCTCATTTATGGTCGGTAAATCAAAATCATTGTTCAGTTATCATCAGGCATCGTCCTTAATATATCTCGATGATTATGTCTCATCAATCTCGTTGACACTACATATGTTTGTTATTATGTCGAAGCTTCCTATGGTCGAAATTTTATGAGCACTAAAAGTTCAATCTCAATCTTTAAACCCCGAGATCAGAAATGATACCAATCGGATCATCATCAGCCTTTTCCGTCAAATCGAGAAAGAAACCTCGAAGTAATTCGTTGCCATTTAACTACTTTCGTTCACATGGAATTTAGGGTCACGTACGTCATTGAAATTTGGCAGTCTAGTAGAAGGACCCAAGTTAAGAAAAGAACGAAAGTTATGTGATTCTATCTTAATTATAAATTTTATAGATTGTAAAAATAATTTTTTGTACTTTGAACTCGAACCTGTATTTCTTGCTAAACAAAATGTTTCGAGAATAAAGGGCCAGGAATGATGTGTAAATGTTGGTACTCTTCTAGTTTGAATTGCTGTCAGTAATTTGCACCCATTCGTCTATCCGAATTTACAATCAGTTCCGATCTTACCTTATCTACGAGAAGGTAAAATAATTAATAGTGATTAAATTGAAATGCGATACTGTCATGAGCTAGATTGTTCAGATAAAGAACAGTCAATATTTGCATGTCAAAACAATATTCCGTCCAATTTTAAAAATCAGCATTGTATTGAAAATGGGCTATGACCGTGATTCAGAGTTTTCCTTATGCGTAGAATCATGGCATTTGATAGAGACTGTAAGAACAGGCAACCCTATTTGTCTGACTTTAGATTTATAAATTGTATAAAATATAGAGTTCTCATTTTTCATTTTGTGTGCACTCATAGGGTCTTTCGTAAATATATAAATATAAGCAGAGTAATTATCTTTTATACTCTCTCTCTCTCTCCCCTCAGGCACCTTCCCTTTCAAATACTTTACTCGTGTATCAGCAAAATACGTCATATTAGCAAATCGTGCAAGATTCATGTTAATTTTGTTCAGATCATAATTCTTATGTCTGTAACCTAATTTCAGTGTCGAAAGAAATACATAACCCCTTTCAAGAGTTTTAATTTAATACGAAAAGAGCTGTAATAAAATAATTTAACCTAACTTTCTATCACTTCTTTATAATAGACGCTAAGACCAGCCCCATTTTCGCACTACAATCCCTCTAATTATCTTATATACTCGCTTATAAGTCGGATCCAACTGCAACTGCACAGACCCAGATCTGCCGTCGCATAATGCCCCGGCAGATCTGGGTTTCGGTAGATCTGGGTTTATGCATTTTGTTAGGACTAATTTTTAGTGGAACAAACAACATATATCCTGATCTGTCTGCGCATTAAACGACGGTAGATCTGGGCCTATATTGTTTGCAGTTGGATCCTACTTATAAGCTAGTATATACGGTAGTCTTTATAAATCAGATATCTTCCTCTGAGGTACCTGTATTAGGCTGATGGTAGTAGGAGAATGAAAACACCCATGAGGCGGCAAGGAACGTTTTCTAGTCGATTTGAAGAACTATAACAAATTAAACCGATAGGCCATCGCCTCATGGAAAATATTACAGTTTTTTTTTTAATTAAGTCTACGCATTAGAATTCCTCGTTATATAATGTCGGCAGCTTCTGTTAATAGTGTGTTGTATTCAATGAAGAAAGATCTTCTATTGATACGATTCTACACTAGATAATGTTTCACATTTGCGTAACGACGGTGCATAGTCTAAATGGTGAAGAACATTATGAAACTTAATGTAGCTTGTTAAAAATCGTGGACCGAAGAAAAATGATTCCTTTTTCGAAAGTTTGCCTTTCAAATGCACAAGCATTTCTCTTTCTTACATTTGTCGATCAGAGGATCACTAATTTTAAAGGAGCATTTACAATTGTACGATTTGTACAAGTTTCACACTAAAAATGGATTCTCTCTACAAGTAGGAATACTCAAATAAGTGAAATTGATTTTTGTTTGCAAATGAAAACTGATAAAATATTTTTATTATATATATTTCATAATGAGATACTGACATGTATCAGTGTGAGAAAAATTGAGATCCCCAGAGCGACGATAAAAGTGGTATTGCACTGTGGCGCTATCACCTCTGGAACTATTTTCTTCTCGCATTTAGATAATATATCTGCCATTATGTATGGTCTATTTCCATATTTAGGTAGCATTTATATTTTCTCCTTTATCATTTTGTCTTTCTGTCTGTCTGTCTCTCTCTCTCTCTCTCTCTCTCTCTCTCTCTCTCTCTCCATTTGGATGAATAGATCTAAAATATGCCAACATTGTGCATTTATGTAAAAAGGAGGTACCATAAAAATATCTAAAAGAAAACTCGAAACAAGAACAAGAAGGTTTCAAGTATTAGCTTATTTAAAATAGTTTTCCACATGAATCGTGCAAATTGTCATTGACTGACTTACATGACCTGTTTCTATTCGATATTCTGTGTCACTCACACCCGTTACACTCTGCGACAAACTGTAAAATATTAGTGCAATCCTTATATCTACTAAAAAAACGTAGTTTTCCTCTATATTTTTTCTTCGCCAATATTGTAGTGGATTTTATCAGTCAAGAGGATTGTGGAAAAATCATAAACACGCCTCCAAACAGAGACGAAATTAGTTAGAGGCATGACTGCATTCTGTAGACAACCTTGCTTCGGTCTGAAGCTGTTATTGGCCCTCAGTAGAAGACAGAGGAAAAAACATGAAATATAAGTACTAATTGACTGTTTATTTTTTTCCCATAGTACAAGGTTAGAGAAATCCATTATATATACCAAGGAATATTATAGCTATATACTAGGAACATTCTTGCCTGTTTTTTACGCAATCAATTTTAATGACGTCTAATAGAGTTTTATTTTTTATGGTCGCCTCTTGGTGACTGTCACATCCATCCAAAAAGATATTATTACGACCCAGCTTTCAAGTGATTTAATTTAATTCTACGTTTAGGTCAGTTTCTTGTGTACTATTGGTTGCAGAGCCATGTAACTTTATGTGGGGATACATATTAATAAAAACAACACCTTTCTACCAATGAATGGGTCATTTGACGACTGTTTCACGCTTCAGCGGATCTAGCTCTGATTAAGTTTGGCATTTAATCAGTTTTACGTGCACTTTTGACTGTAGGGTCCTGAAAACTCCGTGAGAAAAATTATCTTGGTGCGTACACCACATTTCTTTCAAAAGAGAGTGGCGATGCATCCGTGTTCTATGAATACATTTCTAGCTCCTCTCTCCTCTGCTCTTATTCCATTTTACCCTATATTATCTAAAGCATTCTTCTTGGAACATGGATAGACATTATTGAGCAGCCTTTCACATATTTTTCTAGGAATCATTCATCTTTCACAATAAAGTCTACCACAATCAATTACCATTCCCTTCAACATATCTTACCATAAACTATCTACATAGGATCATGAATGCAGTGCATATTGGTATCTGCTTAATAGTCAATATGCCCAACAGTGTCTAGCCTGTTTTAGTCCCATCCACGATACGGACTGTGTATATGATGATCAAGGTTGTTCTGACAAGGAGATCGTAAAACGTATGAGCCTGAGCTTATTAATGTATCTTAATCAATCAAAATGGACTTTCAAAAAGTCATTTTTGTTTGTCTGAAATAGGAAATTAAATCTCAAACTTAAATTCAGAGTTTACAATCTCTTGGTAAGACGTAAATGGTCAAGACTGTGTCACAACGGTTTTGTTTCGTTGCTAGTATTTCTTTATTTAAGCATTCAGTCTGCATCATGCTTTATATCATTGTAATCCACATCATCACTATCATCATAATTGTTATAGTGATCGTGGTGATAATCATTTTAGTCATCATCGTCGTAATTATCATCATCATCGTCATCATCACGAGCTTATTAAATAAAATAAGGCTGATAGGATAATGGTGAATACAAAACAATATTTGTATATGCAAAATCATAATAATAGTGCAAGATTTCAACGCTTCGTCATAAAAGGCTTTAAAATAATTATTAATTGATTGTTAAAAATGACTTAGCAAGTTATATTTAGAAACTGAAGAGAAATTTATACAATTACACTGAAAATGTGAATGACCAAAACAATCACGCTATACAGACAAAATGACAACAGGTCCTTATGTTTTATTCTTACTGTATTCTAACCAGCGAATAAATATCTTACGTGTTGACCACTTTTAGTCAATATAAATTACATATTTAGCTCACGGACGACACGAATCTCTCTTTGTTGGCGTTGTATCCATACAAAAATTAGAAACATATCAAAAACAGCATGAACCCTGCTGCACCTGCACTTTAATGTATCAATACAATTGATTTTTATCTTGAAACTACTGGGATAACTGCTCTTCATCAAAGGGAACTCCTCTCGAGAAAAATTAAATTGTGTCTTATTGGAAGGGCAACTTATGAGCTTAATGCTTGTTATTATTCTAAACAGTGCATGTTAATTAGCTTGGCTAATTTTCAGAAACATTCTAAAAGATATCATAGACCGGTGTCAATATCTCAAAGGGAATCAAAGCCCATAAAAATAAGAGCAAGGTTAAAAATATTCTTGCAAAACGTGGAATCGAATCATAAACAAAAGTATACTATACTAGCTACCGTATTAGTCGCTTGTAAGTCTATTCCATCTGCAAACTGGACAGAACCAGATATGCCGTCACATAATCGGCCGCGAGATCTGGGTCTATGTAGTTTGTTAGGAGTAATCAGTAGAAAAAACATCATGGACCCTGGTCTGCCAGCGCATTATGCGATGGCAGATCAGTGTCTATGTTGCTTGCAGTTGGACACGAATTATAAGCGAGTATTGACAGTACATGCTAGTTGGCTATATTAGATGATTCCTTCCTGATACCTACCTACGTTGAAGATAACAAACTGACTATCTATGTACTAAAATATTCAAAATAAATAATACTGGTGATATATAAATCGGACCGTACTATTTATTGTCGAGCCTACCTTAGTGGAATTTCATCATAGTCATCACTTGGGCTTCCCTGTTCGTGACCGTCACCCCAGATTATGATTAATGTTAAAGATGTTTAGATTAAATTTAATGTTAATGTTTTTACTCTATGGCTAATAAAAGGCGGGCTCCAAAGAAAGTCAGTATCTTCATTGTCGTTATATCGCACCATTCGCAACTTCGAGGTCAATCATATGGATTATACCTGGAATGTATGAAGATAGCTGCCATTTGGATTTCAACCAGCCTAAGCTCTTTCGACTCTAATTGAGTCTTTATCAAAGGCAAACACAAAACAGAGACAAGACAAACAATAAACACGAAAAAGCGTTGAAATTACAAAAGTTTACATAACTATTTCTAATAGAATTAACGCTTGAAAATGTTTGATGTTTCGTCTTGTTGTAAACTAGCTGGTACTGACCTACAAAGGGAAGAGCCATAGCGCCATCTGTTTTTTGAATGTAAATTGGTGTAATCGGAAATTATATTCCGAATATTTCATTGTTTCTGTAATGCGAGTAATGACCATAGCAATAATAACACCAGGAAGAAGTACAAAAAAACGAAAGAAGAAACAAGTAGTAATTATAGGTGACTGAGTGAGTAATGAACGAAATGATGAATTATTTAATTGAAAACGGGGTGGCTGTAAACAGATGATGATTTTATTTGTGTGTGGTTGTCCTTTTTCTAGTCTTCTTGGTTTAAGCTGCTTGGTTTCAGTGTTCTAAGGCGGCGTATCCAGTAAGGTTCCTTTTTATTCCTGGCTTCGGAACTCGGAATTGCAGTCAGTGTTACATCACTGAAAATGTGACCAGGAAAATAGAAGTGTTCTGCAACTGGACTTTTGTCCAGCTTCTTTTTCAGCCAATCCGATCTGTGAAGATTGATCCTTTTGGATCAGGCAGAAATAAAACTGTTATCGAAAGTTTTGAGTTTCTATCCCGCCCAAAGACATACGACAGAGTTAAGCTGCAAAAGGACACTGACGACTTTATCCGCCGATTTAGACACAATGTCCATTTTGCCCTGCAGCCAAAAATGAATCAGAGGGAGGCCGCGCCCGACACATCTTCTAAAAGAAAAGTAGTTGGACCACACCAGAAAACTCAAATGCAAATCTAGTTGCCTTCATCAACTCAGTTGAATACGACACTTCAAAACTCATCAACCATGCTAGCAGATATTCAGACTTGAACAAAGAAGAGAAAGATGCCTACATTCATTGAAAAACAGAACAGACATCATGATCAAGTCTGCAGATAAGGGCTCCGCTGTGGTTTTTATAAATAGGGAAGACTAAATAAACGAAGCAAATACACAACTAAGCGACGCCATGTTCTACCAAAAACTAGACCAAGATCCAACACTGGACTATGCAAAAACCATTACAAATATTATTGATGAGGCATGCCAAAAGCCCAGAAAACCCGAAAGCATAAAGACTGTATCGTCTGCCTAAAATCCACAAACAAGGAAACCCGGGCAGAACTATAATCTCCGGTAACGGGCACCCCACAGAAAGGATATCAGAATATCTGGATCATTTCATGAGACCACATGTCGACAAATTACCATCCTATCTTCAGGACACGACAGATTACCTCATAAAAAGCAAAACAAGAGAACTATTACCGCCAGATACAATGCTTGTTTAAATAGACGTCACATCCCGGTATACTAATATACCTCACAGTGAAGGGATACAGGTGCGTAAGGAAGCATGGAAAACCAGAACTGTAGACGATCCGCCCACTCATTTCCTAGTTAAACTTCTGGAGCTAGTCCTAAAACTCAATAACTTTGTATTCAATGAAGAAAACTACCTCCAAATCAATGGAATAGCAATGGGAACAATAATGGCCTCCTCGTATGCTAATATTTTCATGGGAAGACTGGATTGTCAACTTTAGCATCGGTGGAAATTACACCATACCAGTGGGTACGCTTCATCAATGATATAGAAATGAAGTGGCAACATGGAAGAGAAAATATGCATTACTTCATATTAAAAGCAAACAACTTCCATCCTTCAAGAAAAGTCACGGCAGAAGTCTTCAACTCAAAGCACGTTTTTCTGGACACAATAATCAGACTGGTAGAAAACAAACTCCATAAAGACATCTAATCAAATCCAACTGGTAAACACCAGTATCTTCTCCCATCCAGCTGTCATCCAAAACATTGCATTCAAAACAAATTTTGCACTGTTCGTTGTAAGTTTTTTTCATTTATCTTAATCAATCTCTGACACACACGATCCCTTGCAAGATCCAGTGCACTTGAAAGGCCTGTTATTCGCCATATGATTTGTATAGATATATATATATATATATATATATATATATATATATATATATATATATATATATATATGTGTGTGTGTGTGTGTGTGTGTGTGTGTGTGTGTGTGTGTGTACCAAGATCATTAAAAATATTATTTTTGTAAGATTTGTGTCAGTTTTATAATCTTATGACAATGAGTTGAGTAAGCATAACAATGTAAACAACTGTCAAATCGTATTTGCTTTTATCCTATTTGACCGGTAGAACAAAATGTGTGAAACACTCATAGTCAGTTTTAAAAGGCAAATATAAGAATATAAAGTATTTGTTATGTGTGAGTCGATGCTTTTATCAATTAGTCCATATATTAATACGTCCCCTCGCCTATCTATATCATTCCATCCGTCGTCTGTCCATCTATATATCTATCCATCCATCTATCTATCTATCTATCTATCTATCTATCTATCGATCTATCTATCCGATTTGCGTATTTTCATAAAATTTAGACGAGTTGAATTCGATGTTATTTACTTTCGCCCAACTTGCCTTGACCTTTGTGCCCGTATAAATTGGTATTTTGAAGGCGATTATTTTGGCACCCATTGAAATAAATACCGTGTACTAATTCACTAGTGAAGAAATTATCGCTGAATTTGAGGACGGAAGCAAAAGTCAATAGAAAAGAAACTACTGAATCGGTTGGAAAAGAATATATAAAATATGCTGGCCACCATCTTGCCGGTATTTGTATAGTTAGGTTATCTTGTAATTTCTAATCGGTCCACAGTTTCAATTTCTGACAAAAGTTAAATATAAGGTTAAAATGTGTTAAACTCTGATATTGGAAAGTATTCGCTTTAATCATTGGAGTCATGTATGAAACCCAGTATATTTTTACATTCTTACTTCTAAGGAGTTATGGTTTTATTGTCGGTGACTCTATTCGTAACCAGAGGCCACAGAAAATCCCCGTTACTTCTTTCTCAACTCATCGTCAGCTCTTGAGATCCGATTAATTTGATACATTATTATTATCAATTTCATCTGCAAAGTAGTCTAGATAAATTATTTTGCCTGAAGGGCCGCTAAAAGACTAAGAATTGGTTTTGAAATCAATAACATAATCTCGCGTAACAGGTACGTTTGCATGGGACAAGTGATATGTATTTTGTGTTAGAAACACATAAATAAATCAATACAGTTATCATTTCATTAAATTTTCCATCTTTCCGTTTATGATAGGACCAGAATCTAAAGAGACGGGAAGGAAAAGTGGAGTTTATTATCTTAAAAAATGACAAATATAAATGCTCAGTGACAAAGGAAATATGGAGAGTATTTCATTTTTGGTGTAGAAGATTGCATTGAAAGCATCATTTTCTACCTTAAGGTTTCTACTGCAGTATGTACAGGTCAAAGGAAGACG
Source organism: Margaritifera margaritifera (assembly GCA_029931535.1). Lineage (NCBI taxonomy): Eukaryota > Metazoa > Mollusca > Bivalvia > Unionida > Margaritiferidae > Margaritifera > Margaritifera margaritifera. Next base: position 143,229 of record JAQPZY010000675.1, on the reverse strand, counting down.
AAGAAACTTTAGGAATGGAAAAAAAATTAATCATGAGACATTTTTAAGGTAAAAACGTTAACATAAAGTGAAATTGTGGCAATGCCTCGAGGAGGAGGAAAATACAACAGACACACACACACAAAAATGATTAAAAGAACCTTCCCTTTCCTTATTCATCACTATTTCCTTGTGATCGGATGGCGATATAAGCACAAAAACAGGCAAATATAATAAACACATTCAATACGATGAAAAGAGAAAGAAAACTGTTATTTTTATTCTAAAAAAACGATAAAAAGAGAGAAAGTGATGATATATGACAAACTTAGCCCTTTTGGTTGTTAGTATCTGTGTACATAGATTGACATAAAAGCGGGAAGCCTTAATACAGGTCCAAATCATGCAAGTTCGAAATAGAAACAAAATTGTGAAAAAAAGAGTGTTTGTTTAAATAGTCACATATACCGTAATTAACCGCAGGGGGTAAAATGTAACAGTAGAAGAGCGCAGGTTCTGAAACTTCACAAAAAATTTCGCAACCGATCTTAGAGTCGGCCCAGAGCTATATTTAAATACTCATACTTTATCCATGCTACTTTCATCGTGGGAAAAATTGCAGAAATCGTAAAAGTAACTCTCAAAGACATGTGTGGTATTGTTGTGCTGTCTTAGAGCTATTTTGGTACTGTAAGTTAATATTGTCTTCTTTGTACTGAAAGTCTTCACCATTTTTATTTCTTACGCTGATTTCTTTTCTTTACCTAATATAAAAAAAAACTTTCCAAAGATGAAAAAAATGTCTATCTTATTTAGTTGTGTAAGTAGCTTCATGTAAATGCGTGCAAAAACAAAACAAAGTAAAAACAAAGCATAACAATTAATTCATACAAAAATATCATGCTTGTTTTAGGAGAATATCCTTTCTACAAGATTAAGCTCTTAGAGTTGCCTTGTTTTATATCGAGAAAATCACTTATGTTCGTTTTGATTAAAGAACATACCCTTTAACCTTACGAGTTTTGAAGATTTTTATATTGAAGGCAGAGAGATCAGTTATAATATTGTTTTTCATGGATTCAAGCTATATTTGCAAACATAATTCATATTTTAGGAAAGAGAAATAAAAAGTGAACTATAAACAATTTCACTTACTCTTATAGGTTAGAAATGGTATCAGAACTTTCTAAATTGTCAAAATGATATACTGCATTAACATTGTGGGAGAGGTAGTGCAATTACCTTTCATCTATCCTTCTTATTTTGTTTTATACAATTTTATTACACTCAATCATAGTATTATCATTACTTATACTTAAATATCACAAAGTAAGAGTTTCGTTATAACATTACAATCAGCGGCAAAACTTGCAACACACGGAAATATTAACAAATAGGTTTGTAAACTTATATATATATATATATATATATATATATATATATATATATATATATATATATATATATATATTGCATAGTACTTATATCCAATAAAGTGTATGACACAAGCTGAAAAACTTCGATCATTTGGAAGTCTTATTGAGCAAAAAATTAAAAATTGAAATTGTTCAACTAATTTTATAAATTCAATATAAAATTAACACAGATAAAAAAAATTATATCAACTGCCACAATACGGATTTCGTTTAGCGAAGCGGTATAACATTGTTGACCCACATTCGATGGAACGTATTCGTTAATAAAAAAAAACAAATTTAATTTATTCAATTTCATGAAACGATACACTGTTATTCAATGTTGTGCTGAAGTAAACATTGTTACATTAACTGTGTCGTCTTTTTACATAATATTAGCATCAGATTTCCATTCGTTCCGGTGATGAGAGTTTATTGCTTAAATTAATCTCAGAGGCGCTAAGGAACGTAAACACACATAAATATTCAGTGAGTAGAACGCTTCTATTAAATCCTTATGGCATATTTAATGAGCACATTTAAAGTTTTCATTTTACGGAGCTATTGAAGCATGCGATAAACATTTCTTATACACAACACGAGCATTATAGTTTTATTTCACCTGACGGATATTATTCAAACACTAAACACATTTTGTGGGTAATTGTCTGCTTAATTTCTGACTAACGAGGTCTGGGGCACTTCCTTATGTCAATAAAACCCATTCGATGTTCAACGTTATAATTATTTTAATTTCAGAAATATCAATTTCGCATCTATAATTTAGGATTTACAGGAAAGAGTTGAACTCCAAAAACAAACCAATTAAAAAATAAATCACACACACACATAGCCTAACGAGATATTCCATCAAAACGATGGTGGACGTGTTGTCTTGTAAATGGTAGGAAAAGATTAAAATGAAAAAGAAATATAACATCATCTTCAACTTTCCTTGTGTTTAGAGCCTGTGCAAAAATGAGTTTTTTCTTTTGAATTCGAGTTCGTACTAATAACTTAATATTGGCAGAATGTGTTCAATTCCTTTTTAATACATGCATATCTCCGAAAAGCAATTTTCCTTCTTCAAACAGAACTCGATACAAACATAATATTGATTTAACAAATTTATTAATATCTCTTGGCCATTTATATTTGTGTTGCTTAAGGGAATGTTGACCATCATTATGCTATATGTTAATACATGCCTCCAAGAACAAAGCAGTTTATAAATGAACTAATGACACTTTGAATGCATTGACTCTTGATAGAGAAAAAAAGCCCCGATTTAATAATTTACACTAAAAAACATGTATGAACCAAAATCGACTTGTATGTACTGGAAGGTATATTCAGTTTTTTAGATATTTAATTTAATTGACCTAAAGTTGATAGGTAGGGGAAAGAAAAACTCGTCTTTAATAATAAGATAGATATTATCGGAAATCTCTGGATAAAAACATTGTACAACAAATGGGAATCTTTCCGATCCCTGTAAAACCAGAGAAACGACAGGTTAAACGGATCATATAAAAACTTTAATGGTCGTATCTTACAGACTGGAAACTAACTATGGGTATCAAATCTGCTTTTCTATTTTAAGAATTAAAAACTTTTCATGCTACTGTCAAAGTTATATTTTTCGATAACACCTTTTAAAAGTTGTAGTCGCGTCACTTCTTGGCAAGGGTATGGGGGCGGGTGGTGAGTTGTACGCTTATATTTCATGACAAGCAATACACGGCTTAGGTAAGGTTTAATTTTAAAGTACAACATTGTATACTTAAATGACACAGATTAACACGATAATGAATATAATGTATTAATAAGAAAATGAAGTAGTGCAATTTGTCGAGAAATCACAACCAGTGGGAAAGAAACAGGTATAATGTAAAACGTTAGTGACATCACGATAGTAAATGTTCAGATATGCGCGAGTGGTTGACAAAGAATGCAATTTGGTGGAATGAAAAGGTAAGAAAATATGACGAACTGGTAAAATAGCAGGGAAATGAAGGGATTGATTTTATTACGCTGAAATAAAGGGGGAAAAATTAATAATGCACAATCTACTGAATTATGCAATTAAGAGCATGCATTCATTTATATAGCTAGTGCAAGAGTATTTTGTAAAATAAGACAATTAATTAATTCTACCTCAACCTTAATGTTTACCGTATTATACTGTATTTGATATGAATTGACTGTGCTAGGACATTGCCATTTTTTCAAACTGAATTAAATTAATTGAATTATGTATTTTTTCCTTTCAATATATAAATTATCGTGATCATTCGACATGGATGTACTAATGTTACATAAAATGAATGATATATATTTAAAGCATATAGCAGAAAAATTAATTAAAGAAATTAATTAGATCCCCACTTTGCAAAGTTAATTTTGTGAACATGCCTCTTAATTGGAACGCTCCATGCGATATTGATTGTTTTCCAGTGATATATGGATGTGTTTTTTGGGTTACTGCATTCTGATTAGATACCGGATACACGAAAAAAATGAAACATTTTGTGGTATGTATATATAATTTACACGATTTCATTTTTTTTTCAACGGAAAAAATCACTATCTGCTTTGCATCCATAAAGAATACATCATGTAGTTGTTTGAAAGTTAACAAAAACAATATAATATAGATACATTTGGTGTTTAACCTTTGCATTCTAATATTGCAGATACATTTCCTTAGTTTTTATGTGAACCGAATGCAAATCAAGCGATCGTATCTAATTGTGGAAACCTCCCAGCGCCCCCCGCCCCAATAAAACTTGATGTGCACCCTCGATCAGTAATAAAATAACTAATCTCTCTCTCAACAGTAATTTGGTACCTTTGAAACCTTCATCACCTGTCTTTATATCTGTTTGAATGATGTGGCAGATATTTTTACGGAAAAGAAACATTAAACCATATTGAAAGTTGCAAACGGTAGTAAAATATGACTATTGCGCAAATATTGAAAAAAACAACAACAGCAGCAGTAACAACAACAACAAAATTTTGGCTGTCTCAAGCATAAAAGGATGATAAAGTAATATCATAGACGATGACGTAAAACACAATTTTCATGACTGTAATTCTTGATTGATTAATTTTAACGCTGTATGAATGTAATAATAATTATTGAAATATAAGAATATGAATTTTAATAAGCATACATTTGCAATTTCTTTGTAAGGCATATCAAAGAACATTTTTTAATTTTATCATTAATGACCTTTATGCTTTGAACGGTTCAAATTTTCAATTATATGAAAAAAAGCAAACGAATTCATTAAACCGATGAAGTGTTCAAATAATAGACGAAGTTTCCAGTCACTAAAAGCAACAGAAAACTGAAACATATTCAAGCTTTATGAGATATTTGACCGTCATCATTCAACATCATGGCAGTCGGTTTACAAGAACAATCTATATAGGATCGTAACGTTTGTTTCCAAATATCGTAATTTTTTCCCCTTTACTAAATTCGGAATTCTACGATCGAACTCTTACAATTTGTACATTTTTACATTGGCAAGGGAATATCAACAGATGGTTTCGTATGCCTATTTCATTGTAGAAACAAACAATAAGAGTTTTAAAAAAATACAATATTTATGGTATCATATTAATTCATTGTTAAAGTAGAACGGTATGACGTGGAAACGCTCTGGAGACAGTCAAAGCAACTTTTCAGAACGTTAACAATATGCACAAAGTAGCACTTTAAACAATCTATATTAACCTATTTTTTTCAATCTTTCAAACGCTCCATATGCAGAGATGCAAAAAATAAACCCAGAATTAATTACCTACATGTCTTGTGCTTTTCGAAATTAGACGTATTTCTTATGCTTTCTTCCCGAAATGCCTCTCAACAGAATATAGATGCTTGGACAATTAAATTGGAAAGGACATTATCTGTAACATAATTTGATAGAAAGTGACAATCAAAATTTAAATTTAAATTTTAGTTTACTATTTATGTGTATCATAGTTTGTAGAACAATCTAAATGAGCGTATAAATTATATTTGGAATATTTTCTTATTTTGAAACGCGACCTAGATTTTATAGAACTGTTAATTTAAAGGCCCCCAAAAAGTTGCATTAAAAACGTTAGAACAAATTCGTATGTTTTCAGATTTAAAACTTGTCTGAAAAATTGATCTTAGAAAATGTAGTAAAACAATAATGTAATAACGTATGACAGAAGTTTAATTTTTTTTTTGCTATGCTTTGAGAACTATTTGATATGAACATTTTAAAAAAAGATTTAATCTTTATATTAATTTTGTCAAAATACCGTAATGGGTTATTTGTTTTTGTATTCTTAAGTGATTGCAGTAAAACTGGATAGTTTGATTTTTATGTGTTAATATTTGAAGAGATAAAGGATTAAGAAAACATTAATGATTAGCATATGAATATTTATGTGTGTAATTATTTACTGAAGGAATAAACACCTAAAATAACAACATGCAGCATGTAAAGAAACGCCATTGTACTGTATGATCTGGAGATACAACGTCTCTCATTTATGGCTGATCTTCCTTTTTTCAATATGTAGTTTAGTGACAAGAATCAAAAGCAAATCATGATGTTTAAACATTTGATTTTATGTTAAAAGCTAGCAGTATTTTATGTTAAAAGCTAACAGAATTTATGTTAAAAGCTAGCAGGATTATGTGAAAAGCTGGTAGGATTTTAAATATAATGGAGTGTGAAGTAATAATATAAATTGTTACATACAAAAAGAAACATCCAAATGATACTGGTCAAAGGCAATTAAAATTCTACACTCGCAAAATCTAAATCTCATTGCGAAGGTGAGGTAAAAATACTGCATAATATAGCGAGAAACATGTAAAATTGCTTTTAAATGCAAAACCAAAATCCACTATTGGATATTTAAAACCCACTGGAAAGGTGAGTGATCAAAGTTACAAAAATACTGCAGTGGAAAATGCAAACTTTTTTGTCTGTCAGAAGTGTTCCAGTTACCATAAAAATGTTCTCCAGAACAACAAACAAGGGCTAAGAACAAATTATCGTGCATCAAGTTTTAATATATACATATTCATTTGAAATAATTCAGCAAACACCAGAGCGTTGTGGGTAAAGGCGTAAAGATATGTATGGGTGGTGTGATGGAGTCCACTTTGTTCATGAAAGCTTTCGAGCCCCGCCCTCTATTAAGACCATTTTTTGAAAGGTTGAGCCAATCAGTTTTCCTTTGCGGTTTGGGCTAATTTCGTGCAAGGTATGATACGTTTGTATGTGCACTCTGTACAATTTTGTTTATTCTGCATTTCCGAATTGATGTTTCTTTGTATTTACAACACAGCTCGACAAGAAGATTATAATTATTTTGATTATTTTAATTCTTAGTTTCACCCCCCCCCCCAACCGCCCAGCCCCCGACCAAAAACAACAACGACAAAGTTTGCAATTTATTTTTCACTTCTCGCCTCTTCAATTTTTCGATTGACTTTTCATTCCTTATGCCACACTTGTCATTCCATCTGTATATTGTTACACTGACATTTGACATCAGGAACAGCTACAAGGCTACGACTTCATTTCTATATTCGGCACATTTCTAGGATCTCTATGCATGGAGTCGGGGGTAGAATTGGACATATAATAGTCAAACACGATCTTTTTGTGGTGAGTAAAGTTAAACCTGACATAGCTGTTCGTTCGGCTGGTTATAACGATTTCAGTCGAGATAGTACGACCTCCGTAGAGGAAGTCGCTTATAAAATAATTGGATCAAACCCACTGTTACAACGCAAGTATGAGGTTAAAAAGGTACAGTTGTTTGTAATTTGCTACTGCGGTTTTATATGGAGGAGCGAGGTAGGGATGATGATAGCTCGTAAATAAGGTCGTACAGAGGAAAACTCAGCTATCAAACGTCATTCTTACACTTTAGACAGAGATGCACACGAATCTATCCTTTTGACACCATAACAATCAGTTCCCATTTTCTGAGGGAGGATGTACTTGTAATAAATACTTTCGGGCTGACTGTGCTTATTTTTGGAATAAAATCCAGTATTACTTGTACAAGTCGCTCGGATGCTATCATAAATGCTCGCAGACAAATTGCCAGACAGTAATATGGCGTAAATTATGTTACCATTGTCCTCTGGGGGATGTTTTTCTTGATAATTTAGGCATATTTACATCCATAAGGAAACATTATATCAGATATGTGCTCTTCACATACCACTTTACAGTGACCCCAATTACATGAGCAAAAACACAAACAAAATTAGGAGTTCCATATTCCACACAACTGGTACACGCTTTCCTTTATGTATTTTCTATCATCCAAATAAATGTGTTATTATTTGCCGTATCAGTCGACAGTGAGCTCAGTCATTTATGTTCTGAGGTTCCATTTTTCACCTGTGGTTCTGCACCATAAATAGTTTTGTTGGCTGTATGTTCATTTACTTGCTACAAATTTTGCGCATTTTTGTTTAGCACCGCATTACATTGACTCCTAGAAGGATTCTATTTTACGCCAGCTGTTTCAGCTCCACTGTTGGTTCCGTACCACTCAACATGCACCTTAGTCTTTGACATTCTGAGAGATTTTACTTTCTCCCCAGCGGTTCCGCACCACAGGATACTTTTCCGTAGTTCGGTTCCACACCACTGGCACACACTTTCCTCGTTATCTTTTATATCGTTTCAATTTTATCATTACTGCATTTGCAAATCCGAACCACTCAACCTCCTCATCAACTGATTTGCAGAAGCTTTCAATTTCCCCTGCGTTCCACATGCAGGTACATTTGTTTCCTGTATGTTCATTTATTTGTTTCTATTTTTTCGTACTTTGGTTCTTGCAGATTACTACAGATGCCCCTGAAATTTTCAAAAATTCAAATACGAGTTCCAACACCGATTATCTTTTGGCTTGTGTCACTTTATTCTGTACTCTAAATATTAATTTTTATTACCTTTGGTACCATGTGTTAAGTTTGTGCTTACCTTTTAAGATATGGTCACACTTGCACATCTGATCCACATGTCTCATGACTTGCATATTGCTTGCAGAATGCTACCTCGTAGTAAGGCAGCACCCATGGTTCGAACGGCAGTGACCAGCTGAAACCATGTGAGCGATGTATTGGGTTGACCGAGTTTGGTTGGACTTGACCATAGTTTCGCATATAATTCCTCACTCACCACAGAGGTAATAACTGTCCTGCAGGGCCTTTTTACAGCCTTGAGCACAACTATTTTAGTTGTTTAGGAGTGTACCCACTAATTTGTGGCCCTAAGCCAAGAGTTTAGCCATTCAATGTCTTGCCCATGTATGTCCCACATCCACAGAAACCTAAACACTAAAGACACGGCAACAAAAAATATGCTAAATAGAGCTAATAAATGTACCCACTCCAGTAACATTTCAATGTTTACATTGTTGGCTGCATTTGTTAGTTCCTTCAACAAATGAACATCTCATTACTATTTTTCAAAATAGTTTCGTTGTTGGTTTTAAAGGAATGTTGCATTAGCACGCAGTCAACAGCTGAATCTCTACACAATCAAACATATAGGTTACTACTGATAAACAACGTAAAGTATTGGACAATGGAGGCTTGCTGACCCCTTTTTGATGAAGAACCGTTCCCTGCGTTAAACATTCCATCATTCAGTTCAGTTGAATATAAACTCCGTGGACTATTTTTGAACGATTTCTAGCGTGTCTTACCAATTAGGCAACGCTTTCAATGATAGAATCCCGTCCGAGCAGTCAACAGTTCATTGTGAAAATATTGAGAATGCATTTGCATGCATTAAGCAGCTTGGTATGGGCGTTTTATAACAACAAATGACATATCCAATGATTTTCGTAATATTCCTATCTGGCGAAACAAATTTGATTACGATAAATGTTTACCCATGGGTTGTAGTGCAAGTTGCCAGATTGTTACAACACCTTTTGCAACTCTCTATAATAGATTGTAAACAAATAGTCAACAGCGCATATGTCTGATATTTTGTCATAACATTTTGATCTGAATTCCACTCGTGCCCAATGACAGAAAACGCTCCATTGGTTCCTAACAGTATGTGCCTACAATGGCGTTCCTATTGCAAAATATAACATTTTGGCCCTATCCAAAACAGTGACTCGCGCTCAGTATGAATTATGTCGGTGCGAATGGCGGTTTGAATTCAACTAGACAAACTGCAAGAGTGTAATAAATCGATAAAATGATATTTCGCTCGAATCATAGTCATCATTGGACAGTTATAGTCCATCATAGGTACCGTCAACTTTGCTTTCTTATTGATAATATTAAAGAATTTAGGCTTAGGCATCTTTCAAAACATTTCGGATGATATATCTTTGTTCCTACCAGACCAGACTTTGGTGCGTCTGACTCTTTGTGCACAGATGGGTCTGGTTCGGATGGTTCCTTGATACATGTTAATTTTATGGACTTTGGGCTTCTGCCTGCGCAAATCAAAACATTTATATTCTGGAAGTATACCCCATTGTTAATCTTCTTGCTGTTGAGTTTTGGCCAACAAATTCATTTTTTATCACACTGACAATCAAGCCTTTGGTTGAAATAAATAAATCAGCAACATTCCAAAGACACATAAATCAGGCACCTCATTCGTAAATGACATAACATGTACCAGGTTTATATAACAAATTAATTGATGCCCTTTCTCACAAACATTGTTATAGATCAAGGATATGGCCGCCTATGCAAACCAATAACCACTCACAATACCTTCCAAAAATAGCGCAACTCGAGAGTTCACTTGAAAACTTGGCTTAAGCTTTGCTAAACCCAGCAACACTAAACATATAAGCGGACGTGGAAACGATAGAGGTAATTCACTTTGGAAACATCAACTGAATTGTCTCTCTCTCTCTATTTAAATGATAAATATATCCCTCTTCGTTACGCATTTAAGCAACAATACAGTGTTCTATGATTATAACACTGTCCATAGAAGCCAAAGAGTATATCACCTTATAGTGAGACCGCCATATAAGAAAGTAAATGATAGATATAATTTTACCACCACTTAATGAAATTGGGTCCGTGGTCGCACCCTCCTTGTGGCGGGAATCGTGAATGGTCTTATAGTGAGGGAGTGCTGTAGTGCTGTATGCATCATCCTGATTGTCTACTTTGCTTTTAGCACTTGACTATGTGCACAAAATGTATGACTTAAAGATCCTGCTTTCTTTATTGTATTTCAGAAACTTTCAGATCATTCACAAAATAAATCTCATGATGTTCGCATGCACATTGGCCGAAAGTACACTGCATAAAATCAATGCAGGCTGATTACATGCCAATATCAAGCGAAGCATTTATTGTGCAATAATTACCGTGGCTTTCCATTCTTATATCAGAATACTTGAAGTATCAATGAAGACAACTGCAGAACAATATGATAATTGTATCCATCTATCTCTAGTTTGTTTTCTCAGATTAATCTAAACTAGACTTTTTGCAACTTCAAACACAGCTCAGAACAACTCTATCAATTATCTGTTTCATCCCTATCTGTATTTGCCCTGTCACACAATTGCAAGTTTACTTGTCGCTTAGGGAAAATACTCACAGGCTATTACTTACGTACCCAAACGGAAAACCTGTTTCCAGGGCAGATATTAATTCACAGCTAAGACATGCACTTTGCTTGTGCGGTTTCAACTACGATCACTTTAGCTCATATAGTTTAAGAATTGGAGTTGCCACTGAGGCAGCCAAACAAGATTGCAATGGCAAATACGGGAATATAACCACAGGGAATATAATGCATTTAAAACATACTTTACCTTAAGCAGTAGAGTCTCAACATTGTTGCATAAGGAATTTTGTTTGCCGCTTCTTTTTACTTCTTCCAGGTCTTATTGATTTCGCAAACCTGGATATTGTGAGAGTATACCATGCTACGTGAAAGACTGCTTCACTCTGATACATCTACATTTACCTGCCATTCTGACTATCAGGAAAGTATGCATGTGCTCTACAAGGTCATTACACGCCTAGGTAAATAGGGAGGTACTAATTTTATCTGCCAAGTTTCGCGCTGATCTACAAACAAAGCTTGACTTAGACTCCAAATTAGGATTTTGGGGAACATTTCTGAGACTTTTTCTGATTATCTGAGGTGAATGACTGCTCCACCCTGACACATCTACATTTATCTGCCATCTTTACTACAAGGAGTGTACGAGTGTGATCTGCAAACTCCTAGAACAGCAATATAGATAGGAGGTATGATATGAGTGTTCTCTACCATAATTCATCACTGATATGCAAAAAAAAAACCCAATGCTTAACTTACACTCCAAAGCAGGACATTGTGGGACATTTCTGAGGCTTTTTCTCTGATCAGTGACGTGGACATGCTTGTTCTTTGTATTGGATTGTCTTTGTCATTTACATTATTCCTGGAGGTTCTCACACTATAGAGTATCAGAAGTCTGGACTCGTAAGATCAGGGCTTTCTGCTTAGACATGTACATATTTCTTTCTGCATGAGTCCATTATCCCATTCACATGATTATTTCATATTCTATGATGGTAAATAGAACTGTAATGCAATAACTTTTATTTGCTTAGGTTTTTTAAATATAAATATTCTTTTTCCTTTGAATAAACGGACATTTTGCTTGAACGTAATTGCTTAGTTGCCTTTCTATAATGTGGTTCCCTGTGGATGCTTTTCTTATTAACAAACCCCCATCAAGTCTATTTACATCTGTACAAAGGTTGGTTTGATGCTCCCATCTTATCCTTTTTTGGCTGCCAGAAATATGGAAAAGATCAGCTTCCTATATTTCTGTTCTGGCGGTTGCAACCGCAAAAATTCCTTCCAATACTGTGTGATTCTGAGTCCAACCTTTACCATGTTTACTTTACATGCATTTTCGAAACAGTTGCGTTATGCAGTGGAAATGCATTTTAAATGTATGGTCCTATAATGTTCTTTCAATATAAAGTGTCGAAAGTGTTCAGCATCAAACACTACTTGGGACTTTGTTGTATTTATGCGATCATGTAATTTTAACTTTATATATTTGCTATGAATGATCTGACGTGTGAAAATTCTGTCATCACTCAATATCCCTTCCTTTTACAACCATTTGTGTTACATTTAATGGTACTGTGCTGCATTTACCTCCCTTTCAATGCTTTATCTACACTTCTTTCTCCTCCTTTCTATCATATATTGTAACCTCTTACTGAAGCTATTTTTTCTTATCTCCTTTACACACAATCTGTACACCCTTCTGTCTTGCTACAGCTGTACACAAAAACCTTGTGATAGTCACACTCGCTCATAATAACACCTCAAACAAAACCATTTACAGTCGGAGTCAAGAATTTATGGGAAGATGTGATCGGTTCCCTTTTTTATTGCACGCTTTCGAGGCTCGGCCCAATTTTAAGGCCAGTTTTTTTCAAGGTTTCAGGTCAAGTGATCTGTTGAACCAATCAGCGTTCTTCTGTGGTTCGTCGCACTCAAAGATTTGCTCAGAACGGGCGTTTTGGCGGAAATTAGGCCAGTTCAAGTGACGAGACCCTTGTGTATACACGCGGTAAAAAAGAAAAACAAAATGGAAGCAGCAAAACGCTGGCAGCACGGGGTGGATGCGGGTCTAAAATTTGCTTCAGAAGCTCATTAAACAAACTTGTGACCATTACTATCCAGCTCCGCTCTTTCCCAGCGCATCCTGTGTCGTAAACACAGAATGACCTTCACATTCATACATACAGTATACAAATCGGAACTCTTGCAGCAAATGTTTACTTGAAATGAGTAACCCTACATAAGAATTTTCTTAACATCAATATCCAATGATCACGTAGTAAAAGGTTCAACATCCACAGGAACAAATATATACACAGTTCTCTGTAACCATGCTGAGGAATTACTTATATACGAGTAAACCATTGCAAATCAGCGCATCTACTGCACGAAGGAGAAAACTATGATTAGCTTTAAATTTGAAGTTTGTCCGCCCCTTTCTTTGCTATTCAAATACATTACCCGTATCACTGAAGTAGTCACATTGTTATTAATATTATTATTATTATTATTATTATTATTATTATTATTATTATTATTATTATTAAAGATTAGATATGGTAATGGTCTGCTGAATTGTCTGGTTCAACCCCCTCCCGCCCCCCCCCAAAAAAAAAAGAGAGAGAGAGAGATGTAGAACAGTTTCAAAAATATCTTTAGTTCGCAGAAATAAACGTTTACATTCTCAGTTTATGTGTTGGTTTTAGTTACACACAGAAAAAAATAACAGATAAAAGCAATTACGGAATAGATCTTGTCAACATATCACCGAATCTCTGGCAAATTGCTTCCATAAATGAAAAGTATATAGAACCAATCAAATACATTTTCTATTTAAAGTATTTTTTTTTAAATTTAAAATGTATTCATTAAAAAGTATGTGACAGCATGATATCCTGTCTTGTATATGTTGGAAAAGTGAGTGGCAGTTTGCAATTTTTCCCTAATACTAGTATTAGAAGTCTCTGACACGAAGTGAAACTGGTGCTCAACAATAAAACACACATGGTCACGCGGAACAACTTTGCGAAGCAGCGATGATGCGGATATTTTATAGGATCCCTCTGATGGTAAGTTTCCAAGAAACGTTATATTTCTTCGTGTTAACAAGAACAATATAAGATTGCATATTTGCTGAATTCAGCGTTAGATATAATGACTACAAAAGGGTACCTAGCTTTCTAATTTGGTGTATGTATGCACCTTGACAGAGTCATTTTAGCACGTGAAGGCATATATGTAGAGTCAATACAGTCTTTACTATATGGTATTCATATTACAATATATTATTCTATATTATGTAGAGTCAATACAGTCTTTAATATATGGTATTCATATTACAATATATTTTTCTATATTATGTAGAGTCAATACAGTCTTTAATATATGGTATTCATATTACAATATATTAGTCTACTGCTGATTCAGAGCGACAATTTTATTTCCAACATTAAATTTTGTCTTCCGTCTTTATCTATGAATCATAATAAATTATTATTGCAAAATAGGTCAACAGTTTAAATAGAAAAACCAACAATCCATGTCTTTTTGAAATCATTAATAATTTGTGTAACTTATTTCTTAATTTTCAGGACTATATCGGGTACGTTCGCAAATGATGCTAATTTTGTTACAATGAATGCTTCCTGACACACGTGGAACCATGAAATTGGGGGTATATACTTGAAAGTAAGCGATCGGATACCTGGGTGTTAAAGAAATTTAGAAGATTAATGTTTACGATGTTAAATTAGGGTAATCAGGATGGAATTAAATTTACCAAAAGCACTAAAGAGAAGGATATTGGAGGGCACTTTTCATAGTGAAAAACGATTCCTTTGACACAGCGTCTGCTACGAAGAGAGGCAGACGACAAAGTATGCTTTTATTACGTATCCGCTTTTCACACACATGTATAAAAAGATGATCACGTGATTCCGTTGGAAGTAAATGCTCGCTAAAGGGTTGCATTTAAGAAAAATTAGGCGTTACTTGAACAATATCGAATCAATAAAAAACTGTTTTTGGTTCAAAAAGATGATTTTACTAGATACTTTTAAGCTAACGCATAAGAAAAAATCGCAGCCTTTCGCGAGATATATGGAGACAATGGTACGTGGCGAGTACTGGTCGCCGGCCAGTAATATTAATATTTGCATGATGTATTTACTGAAATTTTGTACTATTTGGCTTTGCTAAAAACTTCATACATTTTCTTAACGATGAGCAATAGAAGCTTCAAGAGAAGTTCAAACAAGGCTTCATAAAACAATTTTACATTACCTGTATAGTCGGTGGATAGAAAACAGAGGCTGTTTCGTCATATAATGCCGTTAACGTTTTCCTGCAAGGAAATGCGCAGGTATTGACATCAACGTTTCTGCTCAAGACATATTTTAAGTTTTGAAGTTTTCAAGAGAAACTATTTCAGAAATAATGCAGAGTACAATGTCATATGCAGGAAAGATTGCCATAGAAATAAGAACATATACATTAGTTTCCATGACAAATTGACCAATTATAAATTCTTGCCATTGATCAAAATTAAAAGATGTACAAGTTCAATCAAATTTTTGCTTGAATATAAATGTTATTCTCACCTTTCAAATACATCAGATCCTAACATACAAATCGTACACATGAATAGGGCTCTTTGGGTCAGACATTTTTCATCTATTGGTCGAGGCTGGTGATTCTAATTAAAAATTGTAATTTATACATTTTTTGTACGAATGTGTCTTAAAATATTTCATAACAATAATGAGATAATATTATTTCTCAAATTTGGTGCTTTTCTAATAGGTCACATTTTCTTTGAACCATTCTCATTGAATCATACAATATCTATCCTCAGTCGAATATATTTGTCATATTGATATATCATTGTTTCTCGTAAGCAAATCGTTACATTACATTAGGTATTTTGAGATGCTCATGGTTCGTAATTATATTCATAATAATGACTTTAATATAATCATTGGATAATACAAGTTTCAAATATTATGGCTGATATTGAGCCATTTGTCTGCAAATATACCGCGATTTCTAAGAAACAGAATCTCTCGATGCTTATGTTGTATGTCCAAAAATCATGTTTGATACTTTGCTATAATGTTAGCGGTATGGATTGTGCTTGTCTTGGGAAAGATGAAGTATTCACATGTGTCAGAAATATTCTTTAACATGCTAATTTCCAAAAAGGTCAAATCAAGCAAAACATTTTCACAAGAATTTAATACGAAGATCTCAACAGCTTTGAATTGAGATAATTGTGAAGAAAAAAAAAACCTTGAAAATAAGTTGCAGTAAAAAAAATATTACGCTAACTACATACGCATTGGCTTTAAATTTGAAAGAAGCAAACTCTTTTGATCCATTTAAACAGAGATTGTCAAAAATTATAATTTAAAAAACCGCACATAGACAAATCTGGTCATAAGAGCGTAAATAAAGTACCAATTAATAATCGCATGAGTACTAAAATTGTAACAAATGTTTACAATGCCAACGTTTCATCACACACAACACTCGCTGTTTTATTTGCAATTCATAGGAAAGGCACTGATTGTAAAAATGTTTATATATGTTGGAATATGAACATATTAGATAATTGAACTTTATATAATCATGCATAAATTAAGTGAATATTTACAAACAACTAATTATGTTTTCATTTATTTGAAGAACTACATGAAATACAAACAGCTGTTGAAAGCAAGGGCTATTTGTATTGGGCATTGTTCTGTATTCTGACGATTCTCCGACATTTACTGGGAAGATGTGCCTGCGTGTTTGTAAAATAATATAAAGAAGGAAAATATGTGCGCTCACACCTGTACAGTTCAAGTATGAGAGAGAAAGGCAAATCGATGGAGTATTTGGTCCCTTGAAATCAGTGTATTCATTTGCTTTTCGCTTATTGGCATTTATCAGATTGGAGCGTGAAACAACCGGAACGTTTTCTAGAGTAAGTTTTCTTTACAGTTAGATGGTTAATATTATGCCTTGGAAACGCTTAAATTGCAGAAGCTTCCGGGAGCTTCGCCTTTGGGCTCCAACCAGGGGTTCAAACTCACAGACCCCTTCCCTACTTACTTGTTTACCCCCTCTCACCAACGATATTTTTGGGGACCGGTCCTGTTTATTGTATACATATATATGTATATATATATGTATATATATATATATATATATATATATATAGATAGATAGATAGATAGATAGATAGATAGATAGATAGATTATCAATGATAATGATAACACTTTTAATACCCGAAATAAATTTCACAGTAAGCGACGGCAGCCATCCACAAACAACTGCAAGCGTAGTTGGATGCCAACAATTCGGTTATATATTGCATCCAGCTGCATATTCAAAAGGGCAATAACTCTTACAAAAATAATGGTTGTAGAAGGATTTGTCAATATGTGAATTTTTGGATGATGACAATAATATGTAGTGAGTTTCATTTAAAAAGAAAAAAACTGCTGACAAACTGTGGTACCAGTTCCGCTAACAAGACAGTTCTTTGGCATATGCGTCCATAATTGCTGGTGAAATTAAATATGTTTTAACTCTGATCTTGAACCTCTGTATGAAAATGCTGATGATATACTTACATTTGTGAGGTTATTGCTGAAGATATCTCCTTGGGATATTCGTCAAAGGATGCTGATGAAATTGTATACATTTTGAACACTGATCATGAACTTCTAAAGGCCTGGTTTAACCAATGGTTTGTAAAGTTTAATTGCAAGAAAACCGATTTATGCTTTTTACTGCTAAATTGTCAGTTTCCCTCTCAAATCTAGTTTTTCACAACAAAATACTTAGCTTTACATGATGTCATATGCATGCGGGTGTAATTTTTTGTAGTGACGGAAATTGGGCATAAACATATACACGATGTATGTAATTATGAATCCTAAATCACTGGGTCATTTAGGGCATTCAAATTCAAATTAACCTAGAAGTCTTTAGGCAAAAATATACGTGTCATTTATACGACCACTTTTACAAGACAATGACAAATTAGAAAAAACTCCAGTTAGATACAGCACGAATTGTTACTGGACTTGCCAGAAGTACCAGAATTGAAAACTTGTATTGGGAAACTGGTTGGTCAAAATGTTGCGAAAGACGAAGATTCCACAAATGATGTACCTTGTATACAATTATGGAGAGATAATGCCCATTGTATCTGTATGATCTAATACCGCCTGTCTCACTCCCAATCTAACAATTTATTATCTACAAAATAGATTTGATTGAAAAATTCCACATTTTAGATTAGAAATATCAAGGAGGTCATTTATTATTTTGACCTGATCTTTGTGGAACAACCTTCCTGAAAATGTAAGACTTGACCCATCCTTGTGCGAATGTAGACTACCTATAACTTGTGAAACATGTGAACCAACTATATACTTACTATACATACGGTGAGAGCAAGTATTATATCCTCCATGCAATAATTAGAATTAATTGTAGCGCTCTAAATAATGAATTCTGTATTAACAATGTAATTCAGTCATCATTACGTAATTGTGGAGAGGCACCTGAAACTACGCCTCATTAGTTTTTGGTTTTTAGTGTGTAACCATTATGGAGATCAACACAGGATTTTAATATTCTGATAGTTTTATTTGCTCTGTCTGTTTCAGCATTCATTTATTTTTCCAGCAACACCGCATCTCCCTCCTTTATCTGCTTTATACAAGAATAACGTATTATACAGATTATGGGTATGCTGAGAGAATTGTAAGGATCTTGTTATGAAGGTCCTTCCTACAAATAGACAAGAGATTTCCAATAGACTCAAGTTACACAGTACCCACTAATAATGACATGCAAAATAAGTTACACAGTACCCACTAATAATGACACACAAAATATGTGCACAGTACAAACTAATATTGATATTGATGTACAAAAAATGCACACTGTACCCACTAATAATTATATACAAAACTAATGACTCAGCACAAGATTTTACTAGCTATGAGTTAAGTAGGTCTCGACAATACAGTATGGGTTTTTAGAAGTCTGCACTTTATTGTCAGGGTCATACGGCATAGGTGGAAAGAAGGCTTTTAGAAAGAAAAATGTGATTTGGTTTGTATGAAGCATAAAATCTCATTTTGTACAGGCGAGAATTTTAAAGGCAATTCGGGGGGGGGGGAGCTTAGCCGGCTCGCGCCCGCCCTCCGTAAAACCCTCCTAAAAATGATCGCGAAAAAACCAGAACGTTTCCCTGAGTAAGTTTTCTTTACAGTAAGATGGTTCAAATTATGGCCTGGAAACGCTTAAAATGCAGCTTGGGGTTCCATACCATAGACTCCTCGCCCATTTGTTTAGCCCCCCCCCCCTCCACACGATATTTCCGGATCCGCCACTGTTAATCAAAATTCAGGTCTCTATTTCAATGCTGTCAATGTTCAGGTCGTTTTATAAGATGCAGGACAAACAAAAACAAAAATATGGAGTATACGTGTCGAGTCAAGCGACGTTGTCTGGGACCATATGCATGTAAAATTCTTATATGCTAGAGAATTACCAAATGTCGCGTGGTGCTGAGGGCGCTATGGCAGGTTATGGACCAATAACTCAGCCATAAAAAAGTATATGGACCGAAGAGATCCATATACGCTTTTGGGGGTGATTGATCCATAAACTGCCACGGGACCTTCCAGCACCATGCAATATTTATTACATTATACCAAATGAGTATCGATATTTTGTCAAGAGAAGTACTTTAGATATGTATCATTCCCGCACGCAGCGCGTGACCTATATAAAGAGACGGACAGGGCGGTCCATATCACATTTTATGGACCGATCGAGTTGCAAGGGATAAAAAAGGAACTTGAATGTTTGAGGTATTATATTTGTTGCAATAAGAAACCGACTTTCAGAAACATTTCAACATATCTCGTTAAAATCGAAGAAAGCATTGAATCTAGAAACAGATAAATATAATATTGCAGTTTGTTTTTACGTAAATTCTATTCTGATTGATGAAATTTACCTAAAAGTATTTACTTGTACAACTTGTCGACACTGAAGCATTTAATGCTTTAATATGCGTCTTTTTTCACATCAATTTTAAAAGCAATATATACAAATATTAAAGTGTTACATTCTCCTCATGACGATAATATATCATACTCCTGATAATGAGAAATTGGTTTCGAGTCATACAGTTCAAGGTCAAGCTCCATATTCTCGAAACTTTTATGAGAACGAAAATCAAGCTCAAGATTAAAGTCTGAAATCTTTGGCGATCTGTAGATTTCGTGAAAATACGGTCAGAATAATGAACTTATGGAGTCTTCTTAACTTTGGTTATTCCACTAAAAAGTTAAAAATATTGCATTTTCCGCAAAATCCCCATATGGCTCTTTATGTCGGATTTAATATCGAATGTACTTGATAGCGGTTGAAAATTAATAGCAGACATACTCCATAGCGGAAAAAAGGTAAAATAATGAACACAGAGCCTTTAAGAATATCCCTCAGGAAGAGATTGGCGCTATTTTGCGATATGTTGGAAATATAAATCATGATAAAAAGATTGTATGCGAAGCAGATGACATTGTCCGTGCGCTCTTATCTTTTCCACTGAGACAAATAAAACACAATATTTTAGATGAAATGGGTGATATCTGTTGAGATGATACAATTATTTTACTAAATTGATATTTGTTTGTTTTTTTTTTACGGAAATGGTAAAAGCCTTTTAGTATACTGGATTTGTATAGTAATTTGTTTCCGGGACGCCTCATTTCTTAAAACACTTCTTTTAAAAAATTTACGATGCAGGAAACGCCATAGCCTGAGTATTACATGCATTCCAATCTAAATTCCCAAACGTCAACTCCGTAAAATTCAGAATTAAGTTCCAATTTATTAAATTACATCATAAATGTTGCTGATTTAAAGGACAAAATAGTGTTATGTCTCTGAGATTTTATTCCTTCATTGAAAAACAACAACAACAAAAAAAAAAAAGAAAAACAAAAAAACAAACAAACAAACAAACAACGTTAGTATGCATCAGAGACACACAACAATATTTTGGTATGGCTGGGCTAGCCTGTTTGAAGGCATTGTCGAAGAAGTTTCTGTTAGTTTTGTTGGGCAATGAGAGTAATATTCATATCAGCCGTAACGGCCTGATCTGTGAATTTGACTCCGGTATTCCTGCGTAAGAGTCCATCACGCATTCCACTGACCTACAGCTCTCTATAAAGGCATCAAATCAAAACTGAGCGTATCAAATGAAGGAAGCAAATAGAACGGCTGTTTTTTCTGACAAAATTGTTTACTTTTTCAATGAAGATTTATATCATGTATGATTATCACATACTTTAAAGATAAGAATAGAAGGCCTGCCTTAGTGTAGAAGGTTAAATAAATATAACAAACCCGTAGTTAGTGTTAGCTGATACGATCCGACATTAAAGCCCCTATTAAAATTTCCATGATGTTCATGAATATTAATAACATTGCTGCAGGTATTATTATATTTGTATTAAAAAAAAATATCATTAATATGCCGCTGTCAGTATGTTCCTATCTTTGGTAAAATGCTGAATTCTTTTTGGTAATGTTTAGACTCATGAAAGATGAAACATATCCATTATAATTAGTCTTTGGTATGTTTTTTTTTTTGTCGATCCGATTATAACAAGGGCCGATTTACATTCCAGTCATTCACTATATAGGCAAAATGTTCTATCGGTTGTTTGAAGACTTTTTTGTTTCGGGACTTGTTAAAGAAAATTAGATGGTGAATCTTTGTTTCGTACAACTTTTACATTGTATTTCATAGAGTTGGTATTGGTGTGGAGAAGGTGACGCTTTTGATAACAATGATTTTGGTAATGAGCATGATAACGATGAATCTTTTTTGTTAACCTCGACAGTACAATTATCATAGGTTGAGCTTTAATGTGTGATAAGAGGAAGACATGTTGCATCTATGACAAATGTAATATTTAATCTTTAAATCTACAAATAATATATCTCGAAATAGTATGACTCGAATCTTTAAAATTATTTAGATACATATGCAATGTCAAATGATACGATTCTGATCTTGGGCGTATTAGTAGTAAGTTGATGATGGAAGAACCAACACTGCCAAAGATCAGTACATTCCATCAATTAGTAAACAGGATGTCTTGATTTCTTCTACCTCACACATAGTATTTATGATTCTTTTCCACATAATATCTGATTTGGCATTGGATTCAGAAAGCTCCTTAACTTCAGTGTGCACTCAGACTCAAAGTTGCCTTTGTCAGAGGTCTTGTATTTGCTAATTTAAACAAATCACTATATTTGTTTAACATACATATGTATATAAATGTGTCGTTACTTTGAAATCTCATGTATTGTAATTAGTTTATTTAATGTAAGCTATTAATGTGCACTGAAGTTTCGTGAATACGAGATCAGAATTTTCATCTGAGTCTCACTTTGCTGTACTTGATTGTAACACTGTATATATTGGCGAGGTTCGTTATATATGTAATATTGGTTGCAAACCCCATATCCCCCCAACCCCAACCTCCAAAAACAACAACAACAAACACAAAAAAAAAAGCAAAAAAAGTAATCCTTTGTGCGAAATATTTAAGTTTCCAATGCAATTTGCGCTCATAACTTTATTTTGCAAATATCAAACATTAAATGGCGACACTATATGATTTATCTTTATGTCGCGTTAAGTACAAATATACATGTGTCTATTTTATTTAGACAATACATCAAAGCTATCAAACTATTCTTGGACAGTATTAGTAATTGGAAAGGAGGACCCTAAAGGCTGATTACATAAATATATTTGGATTTGATCATAACCTTTCTCTCATATAATCATAGCAGGCTCTAAAACAATATTTATTTTTTCAGAAACCTTGTAAGGGCCAATATAAAGAGTGTATATCAAAGAATCTAATATAAATTACGAGGTAAATAGTAATTTATATCAGCATTGATACAGCAACGATATATGAATAAGTTAATTAACGATTATAAATGTTTGCTGTCAGAATTACTTTAAGCGCACACAGGTGGTGAGAATAAGTTGGAGTAGGAAGAGCCTACCAAATAATCCATCACTCATTTGTTATTTATAACCAATCGTTAAAGACAGGTGATCTTGAAAAAAGATGTTGATAATGAGAGTTATAGTGCAAGAGAAACATGTACAACAGAAACAACTGACATATTTTAATGTCCTTTGATTAGCAAGAAACGCTGGTTTTATAACTCAAGGCATAAGCTGACATAAATTGGTGAAAAGTTATAACAAGTTTTGTTTGTTTTTAAGTTATATGAGTACATAAAAAAGTTTGAAGTCAATAACATTATTGGAATATCTTTAAACTAACAAACTAACTCGCTTACCAACTAACTAACCTAATCGCGATCTAACACACACACACACAGACACATACACATTCATATATATATATATATATATATATATATATATATATATATTGAATGCATATGCTTTTGTGTAAACGACAGAGCTTTTTTGAGGCATTTATGCCACGTATCAGGTATTATGTATATAAAATACATTTTAAACCATGAAAGTTATGACATGAGCGTGAATGTGCTCAATAGATTATTCAATTACTAAATTCCATTGAAAAATTATTGCTATCCGCATGGTATCGTGTCATTGATTAGTGTTTATAGTATGTATGACTTCAGACATCTTTGTAGACGACATGCTAATCTTTAATGTTTACTCGCGCGTGTTTTTCAACCCACTTGTCAGATATTCAAACAGATGGATAATGTCATTCCGATCGCATCTGGGTACAGCAAAGCCAATCTGTTGATTCAAGTTTATTTTGTTATGAATATCTTACCACAGTTCAAATCAATTATTTCATAACTGATAATAACAAATCACAGTTCATCCGAATTAACATGGGTAAACTCAGAGGTTGATGTATTGAACATAATTCACAATTCAGGAAACAAAGGAAGGCTCCATGTTAAAATGTTATTCCTCATTGACAGAGACTAAACTATAACACATTTATGTCATCAAGTTAGGTATGAAATCACATTATTCAGAAATAGTCTGCAAACAAATATCTACTTTCTCCTTGCCTTGCATTTTATGTTTGCAAATGTTCATGTCGCAAATACTACTGTATATGCTAGCTTATAAGTCGCATCCATCTGCATAATGTACCGGCAGATCAGGGTTTATGTTATTAGTTCTAATAAGCAGTCCTAACAAACTGCATAGACCCAGATCTGCCGGCGCATTATGCGACGGCAGATCTGGGTCTGTACTGTTTGTGATTGGATCAGACTTACAAGCGAGTTTAGACGGTAATTATCTTTTCGAATAGTACATATACATTTCTCATTTTTACTTTAGACGCGCTTCGATTCTAATAAAATCAATAACACATGGCCCAATAAGCTTTCTAAAAAAATGATCTCTGGATGCTAGACACTACTGCAGAGCCATCTGTTGCCTCCATATTAATAATAGCGATTACGGGAAATGTCAGTTAGTTTGGGGTTTTTTTAAAATTCACATCAAAATATTTTTACAGTAATTAAAGAAATGCGAATGTAAAAAGCAAATTGGAAGGAATAAAAATAAATAACGTTGCATCAAATAAGTATAAAGCTTTGTAAAGCTCCTAATTTACAATCTTTTTCTCCTTGTTTTCTAAACATCATGGTAAAAAATACAACAATATTCTTTTAAGCAATAGGAAGTCTCCGCTGAACACTAACACTTTAAGCAGGAGTTACGTCCCTTTCTCCGATATTGCTTAGATTGATTTAGACGGTGATTATTGAAGGAGAATGCACAGTTTTATTCATGGTTTAAAATCCTGTTGTTAAAATATATTTTTCTCGGTTACAAACTACATTTTAATTTCTTTGATGCCATAATACTGTCAAAAAGTTGACTTCCCGAAATCATGCAGTTGCAATTCTGATCTATATAAAAAAAACAATGGTTTGAAAGGAATAACGCTCTTTATTCAGTGTTAATCCGATTTGCAGTACATCAACTCTGAGTTCAAACGAATTAGGCGCGACATGCAAAGTTTTGTTATTTCAAAGCTTTCTTACGTTTTAATTGCTTGTCTTATTTGTCTGTTTTCTAATTGCCTTCGACAAAGGCTCAATGAGAGTCGAAAGCGCTTAGGTAATACAAAATTAATTTAGCATTTATCTCAATCAATCCTTAACAAATGCGATCTCCTGCCCGATTCAGTGCATATGAAAGGACTGTCATATGATTTGTATTCTCTCTCTCTCTCTCTCTCTCTCTCTCTCTCTCTCTCTATATATATATATATATATATATATATATATATATATATATATACATATACACACACATATATATATATATATATATATATATATATATATATATATATATATATATTCCCTACATGATTTACCAATTTGAAAGAGACAACTACATGGAGCTATAGAAATGAAGGGAATAACTTTCTTGCCTACACTAAAGGGACGACAGAACAAACTGCCGAGATTTAGTTTTCTAAGCATTGTATACCGTCGAGATTTGACATAAAAAATTATTTAAAATAATCGCAACAATTATGACTTCTGAAATTGACTGAAAACAAACAAGGGGCATCAATAGATGGGGACACCAGATACAGTATTGCTGGTGGTATAGCCCAAAAATCTGTTGTATTGTTATCTCAATACAAATTATAGGAGACGTTGCTGTCAACCAATTATGACTTGAGTTGTTCAGCAAGGAAAAGATTTTAAAATATATAGCGTTAACGATATAAACTGACTGAATGGAAGGATTTTGAAGAACATCTTTATACCTTGCAGTGACTTTACTGTCCATTTTTGTGACCTCATTTATAATATACCAATCAAGTTCTGCGCCCATATCCAAGAAAGTACAACTGCTCAATGGAAATGTAAAAATAGAATATTAAAAAAATACAAATCGTGCCTAGAATACATGTAGGTTTCTATGAGGACCGTCTCCGGAAACTAAAACTTCCATCCCATGCATATTGCCGATTTAGAAGTGATATGATATGAAATGTTTTGAATAATCACTGGAAACTATGCTACTCGTCACATACAAGACTGGTTTGCGGTTTACTCTTACAATACAACCATTCTGTCTATGTATTTTTGTAGGCGTTATTCATTTGATTATCTTGAAGCTCCAAGAAAGTTCACGCAATCCAATGGCTTCGTTTTTTTTTCTTTGTACTGCAAACATCTGACAATGCCATTTTAAACTTATCTTGATATGCAATACAAAGTATGACTTGTCCTTTACGAAATCATGATGCTGACAACTATCAATAGTATTGATGTGTTGTTACAGTAATGTTTGAAATGCTACGCATATTGCAATTTGTGATACTAGAAAACCGATGTTTATGATACAAGCTGGGAATAATATACGATTCTCGTCCTTACAAAGTTTTATGGGAAAATTATTACAAAGAATTTGTAATTATTGTAGAAATATATTTCAAGAGATGAAGTTTATCAGTTGATTGTTTCTAAAACATGTGCTCTATTTTTATAGAGTTGTGAATGTAAATAACCGTTCTTATAATGGTATTAAGAAAATGTAATCCCTTAAAATTTTTGCATGACATAGGACAGAGAGAGAGAGAGAGAGAGAGAATACATGACATACACCTCTAATCTAACTTCAAATATAATACTATAAATAACATTCTTTAACATTTGGATATCCATGGTGAAAACAAATAAGGATCGAGAAATGATCTAGATCTAGCACCATATACACATGATTGCGCTGATGTGCCAGATATACTCACATTTCTAGATCATCTCTTGTTTGATAGAATTACCATGAATCTACGCGCACTGTCAAAAATGATTTATAAGGCTGAATAATCAGATCCTCGGGAGAGTTCTTTAGGTTAATGGTTGTTGATGATGATGATGACGCCAAATCTAAGATTTCGAGCACATAATACAACGGATCGTTGCGCTCTAAAACACGACGAGACCCCTTTAAATATTCCTTAGTCCGAACAGATTGCTTCACAGAAAGAGTTACAGATCCTAAAAGAAAACAGCACACAAATTGTTTCGATTGAAATAAATAGAATCGATGTCAAATTAGCTACTAATGTAATCTAACTTATCAATTATCTCTAACTCATTTGTAAGGTATTGCATAATGTATATATCAATCATGCAAGTTTTAAATTTTCATTGGATTAAAAACAAGAAAACACAACATTGGGTAAATTATATAACGGTTGTTTAATCCATAGACTTTATATATGTCAACTCTAAACTTCATATGGATTTAAATATAATCTGAGACTTTTCTTTTGGATCTTTTCTTCGCTTTGTCTCTCATAATAATTGAGGGTTATACATCAGCTAGAAAATATACAAAACTGACATACTATTGCTTATAGATACAACATACACATATCAGATGACAGTAAAATATTAGAGGGATTGACACATTCTAGAGATAAAAGAAAGATTTATAGGTTAAGGACTTATTATTTCTCACACAATAACAAAGATGCACCTTTTCGTCTAACCAATGTTCACCTTCTGCACTGCTTGGAATAAAATCAGTCAGCATATTAAAGCAGCATTCTATTGAACCAAAAACGTAAATTAAAATAATGGCATGACATAACTTTGCAACTCTTCAAATCTAAAACAATGAAAAATATTTTTGTACAGTGGTACAACAGAGTAAAACAATTAAGTGTGTGTCGGGAGAGGGAGCAACTGGGAGCTGGTACCTTTTGACAAATGCTGTAACATATAAATGAGCTAGAGTAAAGGGTGATTACCAGTATGTTGTCTGTCACAGCTGAATATGGTAGCTTATCCAACATGGCCTATCTGTATGGTCTATCAGTAGAATAGTTATTAGGGATTGATCCATATTATAAATAGGTATAGTGGTGACCATGCACTCTGCTTAGTATTCGTCAGTGAGATAGTTTAGCCATACTATATACAATTGGGTAACGCTGGAATGGTACAGCCCTACACGATCATACAAATAAAATATATGAAATTGTCTTATCGTTTATGCGTATATGGCTTGGTGATTTATACACGTAATTGCACGTCATGTACTCGTCATTCTCATATCTTTCCTTTCCCTATTTTTTTCTATCTTGATATTATTAAACTCCCAAAGGTAGAAATAATGAATGGAAATGCACTGCTATACCTTTTGATCAAGTGGGATCGGCCCCTTATTAATTATTCTACTAAAAGGCTAAACCGTTCGGTCATTCTTGTCGACCTCTAATTTCGTTTCTCCACATGCATATAATTATGGACACGAAAATCATCTCGCTATTTTATATTGGTTGGAATCTCTTATATATTTAGCACGTGCTCAGCCTTTAAAAGGTCAAATAATAACAAAATGACTCTTAGCATCACTTGTGTAAAATTTAAAAAAGAAAAAAAAAACACCACAACAACAACAACTAGATAATATAGATAATGCCCCTTTACTACAAGTCATAAGAAGTTATACCATTGTCGTGAAATACAATTTCATTTTTAATAACTTTTCTAGATGGTATAATCGTTGGTAATTTATATAAAGAACAATGCATGTAATTCTCATAAGCATATTCAATTCTCATCGTTTACACTGTAACTTCAGATTAAAATAGTTTATGTAAAATTGTTTGTGGATAATTTGATAACTATATTTCATGAGAGAGCCTTTCATCTACTCTGCCTTTTCGCAGAATTGCTTTTTAGAAAAACGACTAAAAGCAGATTTAAAATTGAGACATAATGACCTAACCAACTGAGTAAAAATTATTACGTTACGAAACGTCAATCTCAGCGTTGCGAAGCAAATAGTGACGCCGTGCACCATCGTGTTGCATACAATGTATTTATTCACACTAACCTAAAACCGTATATTTCATTTTTTCACGGCAGTAATATTGATAGAGAACATAAATCTGCGAGAAAAGTAAAATACGTTTATGAATAACATGTATTATACAGACGTAACGAACTAAAATGCTGCTTCAATCTGTTGTTTTCAATACCCGACAGAGAATCGGACATTCTTGATTATGTTGCTGTCGGCATTTGTTTCCATTATAATCCAGATTTTTATTTTACGTTTAAAAAAAAGTCAAATTCATGACTAAATTTATATCAGACTTTGATGCAACTTAAAATGTTCATGTACGTCAAGTTTTCCGAAGACCACCAAAAGAAAAAAGTGGTTTGAAACATGAAAATATGCTATATGATCTTATTTCAGAATTTCGATACGTATCTTATACATGCTATAGTTTTGAAATCTTACCATTACACAATTGTAATCATAGCATGTGTAGTAACAATTCTAGTAAGCTGGCCTACACTCACAACAGTTCAATAGGGGCAAACAAAATTAAACTTACCCTGTTTCGAGCAAATTATTGCTACGTAATGACCTATATTATTTTTCCTTTCCAAATTTTCTGACTCTCAGTTAGTTTTCAATAGTGGTTTGTTGTTGTTGTGGTGGTTGCTTTTGTTGAAGGACGGCGTAAAAACCGCAAATGACCGTTACCAAGATACATTTGACCAGAGAAGAAAGGCTTCGTATTCCTAAATTCACGTGCAGCAGTTTCGGCATTCAAGAAAAATAATGCCATGAATAAAGTACCTTTTAAATAAATCCATAAAATTCTGTCTGTCCGACTGCTACTGGCAGAAGGGTCTACATATATTTACTCTTATAATCCAGTGAATTTTTTCAGCAGCAGTCAAAATAAACGAAGTTATTCGTTATTCGTTATAGGATAATATAAGCTTTTGAAATGCCGTATAAGCTAATGTCTAGATGAAAGTTCAGTTTTTTTCTGCCAGCTAAAATGTAAAAACAAGATACCATACAAAGTGGCGAAATGTGGTCAAAGATGTCCACTTTGAATATATCGAGAATCCACAATTTTCACTAAAATGATAGGGTCGCATTTATCTTTATTACTGGCTAAAAAAAGTATTCCTTTCAGTTTTTCTTGTCTATAAATATACGTATTTTATAATTGGTTTATCTTGTGATAACGAAAGACAAATTCCCGGTGTACAACAGAAGACATATGTCAGTAAAGTTTTCAGACCCCGCTCAACCCCAACCCCCCAAAATCCCCAAAACAACCCAAAACAAACCAGACAAGGACAAACGCTTCCAAACACATAAGTTAGATAAATTTTGCAACGTTCAAACTCACTTTTAACTACTGTCGAAACGTTTTGCAATTTTGTGAGTCTTTCAAAAACTAAAAAAAAATATGTCTCCCCAAATTATGACAAACAATCCTGTTTTGTATATGCTTTACGATTATAAAGTAGAATTTTACACCCACAATTTTACCGCTACTTCTTTGTAAAAGGAATATTTGTACATTACATCATTATACAAAAGTTTGTATTCATATAATAAGTACATGAATATGTTATTATCTTGTCGTAATTCCCGTCTGTAAATAATAGCATTACAAGTCAAAGGAGTGCAAGAAAACAAAATAAAATAAAAGAGAAAGAAAATTAATAGTCACTCCATGCCTGAATCGCCAAAAAATTAGTGAACACAGAAACAAAGATACCTCAATTTAGATGAAACTGGAAATAAAATGATACGGGAAACATTTTCAGATTTAGGGTATGTTGTTAAAAAAGTTATCAGTTTTTTTCTTTCAATCGAATGAGAAGTGGCTTGGAGAAATTGAGATAGTTGATATGACACTAGAATTTAGTAGTACTATCTGAATATTATTCTACGTCCAAACACACCTTTCCCCATTGTCAGTTATCTTACAAATAACTTGAAATTACACACTGTGTATTTAGGAATGAAAAACAAAACATAAAAAGCAAAAGAAACAAACAAAAACAGTCTCTAAACGTTGATGACATATTATCAATGACTGACGCTTTAGATACAACGTATAATTTCGACTTTCAATTACATTATTTTTTGCTGTTGTTATGCTCGTGCATTTCTACAACAACCACAACAGTGAAAACTTTGTAAAGGACGATGGATAATGCACGCGGATCATTGTACACTTATATTCTAGTGATAGTTATCAGCAAACCGCATTAAGAACAAAACTGTCATATGCATAATATCAGGACAATGCCTGAAGCTATCTGAATGATTTTGGGGCACTGCTAATAGTCAACTCGCCGGATCTTTCCAGATAATCAAATCCGGTCGCTTGTTTTGTACACTAACCATTCACCATGATTGTAAGGGAGACCTCCGTGAAATGTTTATCGATAGTAACTTATCTTCGCCACAAAAATAATACTCATATAAAACTGGTTTTAAGAGATGAGCTGAAAATTATTTACAGATTATGACTATGATAAATCTTTAATGACATAATGGTTTGAAATTAAAAGAAAAGATATCGTCCCGACAAGAACCTATCACAAACTATGCGACCTTACTATTCATGTGTATTGTAGCATACGAAAAATTGATGTTTATTGCAAATATCCCTAGTATTCAAAGTGAGTGAATAGAAGAAGAAAAATAAATAAATAAATAAAATTATGAAAGACACGAGCTTCCGTATTATTCAATTCCTGAAAGGTTTCTTGATCGTCATCTTGAGAAAAAAAAAATTGCACCCCAACTCACACAGCAGCCATTTGATTTCCAAAACCCCGAAGCTACTAAGCCACTTATCACAGCAAACACGATTTTTGTTAAACATTTGTAACCATGCAACGTATATATATATATATGAAACTCTAATGACCAATTGAAACCCACAAACCAAACAGAGAGGAAAGCACTTATCCCTGGATCCCACATCGTATGTAGGGATACGTGATTATACGAAATCAATTTATATAGAATGACGCAAATAAAATCAAACAGGTATGAGTGTTATCATTCGTTCCAAACGGGAAGAGAGCACGCGTCGCCTAATCCACTCAGTGTATATATTATAAATCCGGACTTGGCGGATACAAATGTCACGCATCTCTCTATCCATCGATCAACTTGTTGTCTTTATGTTTTCTTTTCCTTTCCACCTATCGTGCTATGATACAAACCTGTGAGTGTGACTATTATGACGGTCACTCTCGAGTCTTTGTCAACAGAGTTTCTTTTAATTTTTCATGTTTTGTTTTTAATTACATGTATATATTAACACACTGATAATGTTTGGTTTAGTTCGACCGTACTTCTGAAGACGATAACTTTGCAACCATGAAACATAAGTTCTTGTTTTGTACTAAAATGTATCTTAATCCTGACTGAAGAAGATTGAAACCCAAAAAAGTGCTATAACCGCTATGATGACGTGATCTCTTCTCAAAGACATTTTTAAAAGCTGCTGGATAACATCGCTTTAGTGGCTGGCTTAGCACGTGACCTGAAAACTTAAGAAATTATTATTACATCTTTATCATCATCATCGTCATCAACATCATCATCATCAGCAGCAGCATCTATTCAATATTCTCTTTTAATGTTAAATCTGGCTTGATGGTATTTTTGCATGATCTCGGATTTCGTAGCCTTAAATCTCATGGACTTTGTTTAATATTCTTGCTGTTCTGAATAGTGTCCCTTTCTGTAGTGGGCCAGGCTTTAGTTCTATTTCTAGTGTGTTCATGCTGTCCTCTAGATTATGGGTTATTACTACTATTGATCAAACAACACTATTTTATTTTTTATTATTATTATTATTATTATTATTATTATTATTATTTATATACTTCCGAGAACTGGAACTCCAATTTTGTGACAGTACAAATAATACATTCCGGAATGTTGATTAAACTGTCAAAAGGTGGGATCAGACGTATATTTCTGTCTTTACAACAAGCGATTAACATCAATGTATGCCGAGCGTCAGAAAATGTATGTTTACAAGAAATTCGCCAAAAAAAAATCGAACACATCAAAATTTACCAAATGGGAATTTTGACAGCCGTCAAAGTTGTGGCATGGTGCCGAACGTATGTATGTGACATAAATGCTGGACGTTGTTACGAACTTAAGTTTTGCCTCCAGAAACAGCGGACTTTTAAACTTACCTAGAACAACAATGACGTTAACATTACACGCACTCCCTCCTGCAGCGATATATTTGTATTCTCATGTGTCGGCGTGACCAGTTGTGATTTAGTTGTATTGACATTGACCAGGTGTATCAAGTGCATTAAATGGCCAGCATTTCAAAGGCCCCGCATGCCTCCCGAAACACTTCATGGAACAGTTATTGATATTACAGGGCAATAGTGCCGAATGTCAAAGCATGTTGCCTCTAGAAAGGAACATTTTCAAAGCACACTTTCAGTTGTTACATTCATAAAAAGCGAAAAGGCATGAAATTTTCGATGGATGGCTTTCAGTCTCGAGTATGAAATATATAGTTACTAATCCTGTCATAATGAAGTCTTTGACAATAATGAAGTAAATTCAGTTTATATAGGGATACATTTTAAAATTTGCATTTTATACATCTGCTCTTCTCTTTAATTATGATGGTCAAGCAAGTATTTTATTGTAATTATATGTATTAATGTTTAATGATGAATACATTTCAGTGTAATTCAATCCGCATCTTTTTCACAACTATTTTAATATTAATAAACCATTTACTCTTGTTCCTATTTTCTCTGAACATGTTATCTTACGCCAATTAGGACAATGTATATGTTTAAATTATTTGACAATTTGTAAAGGTGCTGTCTCATTTCATGTTTGAGGAAAATGTATTTCATATAATCTATCTATCTATTTACCCCCCCCCAAAAAAAAATAAAAAAAAATAAAAAAATACATAAATAATGGACTTGAACTCAGTTTGAAAATTGATAGGTTAGTGCTTTACAATCTTAAATTCTTTCACTTTGCTCTCCGACGCCTTTACATATTTTATTTAGTGTAGATTGTATCGTCTAAATATTATGCACGAGCACTCAGTGTGTTTATCTGTATTTTCGAGAGAAACAGTTTATGCCTTTATTTTTACTTTTAGCTCAAAAGAATAGACGTTTTTAAAATATGATATGTCGGAAGTGAGCATATGCATGATATCACTCTGGAATACCTTTGAACTGCCTGCTATTCAATTGGTTTATTACGCAGCATTTATCTGTTATGTTAATGGAGTTGAGATATGAATGATGTCATGTATTCATTACAAACAACACGCTAATCTGTTTGTCCGATACGCAGGTGTATATAATCTACAAATGTCAGAAAGATTTAACACGAATTGAAATATTTAATGGAACTATCTGCGATTGGATTTCCATACTGCTTACCTAGATTAGGATGTGCATATTTATTGAGAATATATGCGACTATGCACTCTTTTAAAGGTATTAAATTACTCTGTTAGAAAACAATTTGTACAAATAACATGTACTTTTTTCCATTACAAAAATAAGCAGTTTGTTTCCTCAAGAAAAATCATTTATATGATCGGTATATCAGGGTACTATTCTCCTCTTATTACCGACATTGAATTAACAAGAAACGTCCATATGAGGGACAAAGAACTATTTGAAAGGAAAGTCTCCAAGTATAAATTACTTTTGATTGTCTTAAAATCGTTCAGAATATGTCAGTCCTATAGCGTGATGTAAAATTTATTATATTTTTTCTCGTAAACCTCATGATTATACAAAACCAATTTAATAAAGTGCCAAGTAGCATGACTTTTAGTAGATTTAACACGTTCATATAAACTTACCATTCAGCCATCAACAGGGGCGGAACTGGGATTGGGGGGAGCAGACAAGCGTCCCCCCTCCTACAAAAGAAATTAGCCCGAAACAACTGGAACGTTTCCTAGTATAAGAGGGTCCCGGGTGGCCGAGTGGTTTAAGGCGCTCTCCTTTACTGATCCCTCACATCTCACCTCTGTCCGCGTGGGTTCGAGTCTTGGCTCGACCAATGTGGGTATGTGAGAAAGCTTGGCAGTAGCTTCCATTGAGTCGGTGGTTCTGGTCTACCCGGGGTCTTCCCCCACCACATATACTGGCCGCCATATATGGCCTATCATATGTGCTAAAATGGCGTTAAACCCTAAAATCACAATCACAATCATTGCAACAGTTTCTTTACAGTTCGATACTTCAAATAATGCCCTGAAAAAGCTTAGAATGCAGGAGCTACTGGGGATTTCGCTCCCCTGTGTCTCCCACCACGGTGCTCCATCCCACAGACCCCTTGTCTACTTGTTTATGCGCCCCCCCCCCCCATCCCCAAACGATAATTCTGGATTCGCCCCAGATAAAGAGAATAAGGAGCGTAACATGGGCTTGTTCCTTATAGTTATGCAGTATCTTAGTGTGATATGCTAAACTTGAAAGGAGCACAGTAATACAGAATTATGTATCTTAGTGTGACATACTAAAATTGAAACGAGCATAGTGATACACAATTATGTATCTTGACACTGTATATAAATTCAAAATGTTGTAACGGTCGTTTCATTTCAAAAGTATATAGCTTACTGCTTCAAATATCATGGGGAGGGGGGATGAATGGTGACTTTTAATAAACCTTAAAACAAACTTGTATACAAGCGTTTTAAGTCGTTAAACTGGACCCCGGCAGAAAATTATATAATTTTACCACAGATTAATTTATTTTCCAGGTTATAATAATCTGTGTCGTAAATGTTGTTCATGGTGGCAACACGTGATGTTGAAAAATGAGAACATAAGTTGAAAAATTAATTTAAAAAATCTACCATAATGTAATAATGCGGTAGAAATATTTGACTAAACCTTTACTTCTGCCGCAAGAAACACTTCGACTCTTTCAAGTATCTTTATCGAATTTGTTGTGTTGTGTACTCAAAAGAGAATAGCTGTAGAAGTTATAAACCGCAGTATATTTCTGTCAGAAAAAAAAATGCTTGAACATATATACAATGTATTTGCCAGAGCCTTTTCTAATATGTCATCCTCAAACACTTCAAATAGCAAAGGACTTGAACGAAATCTCATATGACATTTTGTGGAATTTTTCAACGTCAATCGAATCCTGAAGTTTTTGTGAAGGATATCTCTTTGTTCAGAAAAGTTTACAGTGACATTTTTAAACTTATTTATTTTCCGCTTGAAACAAAATAACGTGTCTGGTTAGTTGTAATCTTTAACATCAATTTTTACCTGTCATCCCTCTCTTAACAAAACTTTAAAACACTGTGCATCAATATCTAGAGATAACTATACAGATGACTTTCGTGACATTTTTCTGACATAATGGTGTTTTTGGAATGATGAAGATCTGAAGATAGGCATAGATTGAAGATATGGGTATGAGATCTGAAGATAGGCATAGACTGTAGATACGAGTATGACAGTTCATAAA
Organism: Margaritifera margaritifera; assembly: GCA_029931535.1. Taxonomy (NCBI): domain Eukaryota; kingdom Metazoa; phylum Mollusca; class Bivalvia; order Unionida; family Margaritiferidae; genus Margaritifera; species Margaritifera margaritifera. Next base: position 106,830 of record JAQPZY010000675.1, on the reverse strand, counting down.
TAGATAGTGTGAAAAAAGTAAACAGATATGGTGATCGCAGTTTGTTTAAATCGTTCAGTTGACAGTGTCATTCACTGAGTTGCCTCGCCTTGTTGTTCTTTATAGAAACCAATTGACAGACACAGAGTCGATGTGAACTAAATGGCTAGTTATTGCTAGAATATTTGTTAGCATACATTCCTATAGTCTTGAAATCCGGCTTTCTAAAACTTAATATGACTGTAGAATTTCTTTGTGCTAAATTGTTCCACAGACATATGTAGTATATATGTTTCTGATTGTTCTAACTTGGTGTGAATTTATTTCTGTGTTTCTTATTTTTGCGGATTCGGGTATTAAGTGCTTTTACTTTTTGATGTTCTCTTTCTTGCATACCTGTTTCATGCTGCTCATCTGTAATGTTTTCATTTACATATTTGAAATACAGAGAGATAGAGACAAATTCAGCGATGACCTATGTAATAAAAATTAATGATGTAAAATTTCAGTACACTAGACATATTATCATCATAGCTGTTGAAAACCTTTATACGTATAGAAAAGTGCATAATACAGTTTAATAAAAAGTCACCATTAGGTGAGTTAGTGCAGCGTTTGAGATAACAGACTGGACTTTTAGAAGTCATTTTTGTTTTCAAGAGACATATATTGTCATAATTTTAGCTTTTGTAAAAGACGAGCAAAATTTCTGATACAAATTGATCTACAGGGAAAAAATGTATTGATTTTAAGACATAAAATCCGTACGAAGACCGTTTTCAAGACTGATCTAATGCTTTAAGTAAAGTTAAATATACTATCGTAAATAATGTAATTATGTTTTTCTTGCTTATATACTCAATTTAATCTTGTATAAACAAAATATGACTTCATGAATAGTTAAAAGGCAAATATTTATTTTCCAGCAGAAAGATTGCCTTTTCAATAATTAACTAAAGTGTGGACCATGACTAAGACCTAATGAAAGTAGTCTGTATAAATTCTGTATTAAAAGCCGTTATAAAGCACAGAATAATTTAAACGTTTTCAGAAGCGGCCACATATATAATAAACACCATATTTCTCAAAATATTCTACTAGTTTCATTGTATCACGTGTAAATCGAGTTGTGATTTCACTTATATTACCTCTTTTCCTAACAGAGTAATAAACATTACACTTTCATCATAACTTTTCCTTTAACACGAAAAAGAGACTTTTCGAAGCAACACAGATTAATTAGATTAAAACTCATAGGTTTTAGGTATCAGTGTCGGACTGGCCCACCAGATGGCAGATGGGCCATGGACTTTTAGGTAATATTATAAGGGAGAGGGCCGACATGGGCCGCCATGATGTTGGGTCGCCTGATCTAAGTACAGATAAATATCTTTTGGCCCAATCGTACATTATTAGGTATGAATTGCAACATAACTTTCACTTTACTAAAACACATCGACTTGAATGTATTTATTTAAGGAAACACATGCGCACACACAAAATTATTGATTTTCAAATTCAAAATGACGCCGGTCAGCATTTATGTTGCATGACATAATTTATTGACTATAAGATTGAGTGGATAAAATTTACTTAAAGAGCATTTCTGCACCATAGAACAAAACAGTACTTCTTGAACAGAATGCAGTTAAAGTCTCATGTCATTTTCCCGCTAGATGCAATACATTTAATAAAAGAATTTAATAGTTTACCGATGATATCACAAAGTGATTTGAAGTATTGTTTGCAAAAAAGCAAATTACAGCTTCACATATCCAAAAATGAAACAAAACGTTATAATATTCCAAGATAGGCTAAAACAGTAAAAACAAAATCTACGCGAACATAATATTTACTGTATGCAACGTGCATATTATAAATAACTTTGTTCTTAACTCTCTTTTGGCTGGAAATATTATTTATTATACACCACGGAGGCATTTTGCGACCACGAAGAATGTACATTGTTTGTCATATACATGTATTTTGAGGCATGATTTGAAGATATAGAGATCGGACAACTAATTCATTTCCCATAGAACTTAATGTTAATATATTAAAACAAAAATAATTTCTGCATTAGATTGGCGTACAAACTACACATGCTTCGATTAATCAGAGTTAGAGAGATTTTTTTCAGCCTTGTAAAACCGGTCTTCCGCGGCATTTTAAGCCTCGTTCTGTTAAACAGAAGGATTCCCTGGTCTGCACCTAATAATATAGCCTCGCACCAGAAGTTCATATGATATTTTTCAGTAGGAAATAAAGTACACGATATCAAAACAAAATAAAATATTTTGTTGTTAACTATTGAAGTTTGTAAAACTATTAAAGAAGAACAAAATCTATTTACTAGCCAATTGGTGCATCTCAAAACGTTTAGTACTCTATTTTTTATTCCCTAGATACAAGGTTATTTCAAGCTATTTAAAAATTAATATTTGAAAACAAAGGAAACGGGGCAATAAAACAAATTTGGAAAAGAATGAAACACGAAATAAAGAAAGAAAAAATCAATGACAAAGATCATACTACAAAAATTATGTAAATAACTGTGTTGCCTTCAGTTGTAAATGATGACATTATTAGAACCGAAAACATTATTTTCAGTTAAATGTCAACGTGAGAATTAGCATGCACTGCTGACAATGAAAGCGCGTGAATAAAGGTTCTTGACGTGTATATTGAATAGAAAACTATAAGTATGCTTCTTCAAATTGTTCCAGTCTAGGATAAACAATAACCACAAATGAGAATTTGAATGGAAGCCTAATCACTGCGAGTATGCCGGAAGTATATACATTCCGATTATATTTAAATGGACAAGACACGATGTAACGCAGAAACATCGAGTAAAGTGGCCATTATCTGATCAGTAAGGTACTTCAATCGTACATGGAGGAGATGTCTCCTTTACAACTGTGCAACTTATAAGTGGCTGAAGCTGCCACGGGATCAGAAAATTAGCACGGAATAGGCGAAGGATCAGATCGCGTTTCTGGTTGCAAGTATACAAATATGTTGTTAGCCATGTATTTACATAGGTAGGAAGGTAGGTTGGAGAGTGGGTGAGTTACCAGATAGTTAGGAAGGTAGGAAGTATTTGTTTAGAAGGGATGACATATTTTGACATCACATGATGTCCTTTGCTTGACAGAAAACCATTCGTAGGCATTAAGAATTTGATAACATTTGGGGATAACAGTTGTTTATTCTTCACATCATGTTTTGTTATTTTGTACAACAACGTATCCAATAATTTGCGACTGAAAATGTAGCAAGCTAAGTCACTTGCAGTTGCAATACTAGTATACACACATGCTCTATATCTCACGTGCGTGCGTGCGCGCGTGCACCCACCATCCCACCCATCCCCACCCACACCAGTCGATCTGGGTGATTTCTATAGACCTAACACTGCCAACACGGCAATAAGTGGAAGTGCCGGTTGCTTATCGCAAATGCAGCACCCTCTATGACAGTGGTTCCCAAAACTCCGGGTCGCGACCCAAGTGAGGGTCACGACCTGCATTTTGGGTCGCAAAAGATTGTATATAGGGTCGCGATCAAACAAGTTTGGGAACCACTGCTCTATGCGAAAATAATGAACCTCCTGTGTCGGAAAAACTGAAAAATTAAAGGCTGATTTCACCTAAAATGGTGTAAACTGGTGTGTCCTCTTAAATACATTGACATAAAACAAATATTAGAAGTGTACATCTTGCTAATTCTAGCAGCTTATCAATTGTGGATATTGGGTTTTTCTTAAACAGTAAATCTATGGTCCGATCTCCCTACTGAAGCACAGTATATGATAAACACACTACAGATGTTTCTCCTTTTGAACATAGTCATGTATTAATTTTTTTATAAGTTGTGAAATACTGAAGTCTTGCTGGTCTAGTGCTTTTTAGAGTGCGACCAGGTATTATTAAACACGCGATTACAAGCTAGGGCCACAGTACTAAAATGTCTACCGAATAGCTGCTTAACCTGCTATTGCCTTTGTCTATGTTTGATATATAAAAAGACGATTTAATTGTGCACGATTGTTACTGAATAAAATTGTGCAATAGGTAAAACAGAATATAGCCAATGTTTAATGACTATCAAAAAGTCCGTAATGTATTGTATGTCCTGCATTTTACCGATGTAAGAATCCAGAGTTGTGTAGAACGTTGTTACATTGCAAACTGGGACATTTGCAAGTTGTGCCAATTTATGAAGATGATGTTTATTGCTTTGTGCAACCTATCCAGTAAAGTAATTTAGTTGCATTTATTACTGTACTATTTTAACAATCGTGGACCAATGAGTAATTTTGTTTTTAAAACAACAGGGGTAGATAAAACAGTAAATCTATAACCAGATCTTCCGTCTGGACGACTTTATATGATAAATACACTACAGATTCACTTCCCTCTGGACAATCTGTGTGAAATATTAAAGTCCGACTGGTCTATTAATTGTTATCATTTGTAAAATATTCAAGTCTGACTGGTCTATTAATTGCTATCATTTGTAAAATGTTCAAGCCTGACTGGTCTATTACTTTTTAGAGTTCTGTGCCTATTGCAGGTTCAGATACTAACGTTTTGTAGTGAGTCATTAAAACCCAATTATGGTTGTAATGAAACGGTGAGTCATTAACACCTAATAATGGTTGTAATTAAACACTGTATAGTCCATTTGATTACTATTAAAGCCCAGTCTTTTCAAGTATTATCAAAATCGATTTTTTAAAAGAAAACCATGGAAACTCTCATTTGTATTGCTATTGGCGTATGTAACTTGGTTAGAAAGTTTGGAATTGTTTTCTAGATTTATGTCAAAAGTTTACTTCTCTGTGATCTTTATTTATATTAACAAAGTTATGACCTGTAATAACAGCTACATCGGGCGGTTGGTCCCCTTCCCTCCAGTCCTTTGAATCTTTTGTATCTTTTGAATAAAGGTGGTTATATTTAATGGCGGATGAACATACGTTTTACAAATGTGAATAGATATTTTTTAATACTTTTTTATGCCGGAATGCTTTCAGTTAAATTTGGTTACATTCTGTTGAGAGTTTTGTTTTTTATAAGTCTTTGAAAAATTTCTGTCGTTAGTAACGGCGTCCAAATTTTGTGGCAGATTGGAATTTTTTGTACAAATATTGAAAGGAATTTATGTGAGAATGCTTTCTGTTAAATATGGTCATTTTGTCCAATAATTTTGAGAAGACATTGCTTACATATTAACATATTTTTAGTGATGTCGGCCGTATTGTTCGACTGACTGGCATAATCTGCTCACTTATTTGAGAGACCACCGCACTTTCTGCCAAATTTGTTTGAAATTTTTCCAGTGGTGTTTGGGTAGAAGTTGAAAAGAAACTAGCAAATGTTGACAGGCGATGCACGCCGGACGCTCGATCATACCTTATACAGCCAGGTAAGTTAATAACACCCCTTTGTATTAGTGATTATAATAAAGTCCATTTGTATTCATGGCTTTAAATGTAACTAGGTTTCACTGTAATCACTTCATTTAAACGTCAACGTAGTAATATATCATTATTATGTTTTGTTAAAGGTTATTAACAATAAGACAGTTCAAAAACATAAAACAGAAGTAAAGGAAAAATCAACAAGCAGCATAATGTGTGAAAGCGTTAACAACGTAAAACTGACAGGACAACATCGACTCTAGTTTAAATGATGATGTGCGGTGACTGTTTGCACTTTACGTTTGATTCGTTGCCTAATTTAGATTGTTAGATTGCTATAGGTAGGTATATAGAGATTTATTACATAGAAATATATCAAAGGTATGATATTATACGTTAAGATATTTTGATGTTTTCGAGAAAAACTAACGAGTCTTTACGTAAAAACTGTAAAAATAAAACTAAAATAGGTAAAATTACTTTCAGTTGCCTTAAAATGTACAATTCGTGTCCTTTTACATGCACGAGCAATGAAACAATAATTGAATGGTTTCTGTTTCAAAGCAACCACTTGCTTACCATTGCAGGTCTTTGTTAACCATTGACTCGGAAGGCGTGGTTGTCCATAAATGTTGTATAAAGTGTGTTACGACTCTATGGTCTAAGAAAAATGTAACAGAAAGAAAGTGAAACCAACAAATCAAGTAAAAATCAACAAGCAATTTATTACTAGATAATTAAAATGAAAAATCAAAAAGTCACTTACAGTAATGTGTTTATGTATCCTAATAATCCAATAAGAATGATTGTTCTAATCACAAGTCCTAAATATAGAATGTGTCCTTGAATGTTATTATGTGCCAATGGTCTCCAAAGTCCTTATGTACTAGAAATCTTGATGTGCTGAAGTCAAAATGAAGTAATCCAAAATCTCTGAATAAGTTCACATAAATTCCAAAATTGTCAATCAAAATCCAAAAGTTTATGAGCACTGTTATAATCCAATGAATAATTAAAATAATTCCTCTCTTAGAATTTGGAATGAATTTTCACAACTGTAATAGCTCTTTACAAGACTGATGGTAATGTCGAACTGAATAAATGTCCACCAAACATGGTATATATAAAGATTGGTCACATGACAGAATGTTCTAGAATATGAGTCATCTTAATGGAATTTTTACTTGTAAACAACAATCAACCTTGACCTTCAAATTGAGAAAACATATTGATCAAAACAACCTAATTCAAGGACACTAGTTAAACATGTTTTTCATGATAAACATTAAGATTTAAGCAAATATTAAAGTGAAGAAACATTTATAATTTCCAAAAATATTTATAATATTATATAAACATCATACATAACAAGTGGCCAACAGGAAGACAATTTAGGTTTTGCAGGGTCTAATCTATGGGAATATATCACATTCTTTCTACATCTGATACGATTCAAGAATGTTCGAGACAAAATATCTTAGATCGGTATGGAAACTGAAAAATTCATTTGTATGTCAATAAAGAGAGCACAATGGTGACCGCCATTTTCCCCGTAGGCATGTCAATTTAAGATGTTTTGTCAAGTGCTTTGTCGAATCATATCAGATGTAAACTGAACTGTGGTACATTGAGGTATATTATACCTTGTTTAAGCTAAAGTGTCTTCATGTAGGACATTTTGTTTTCAATATTTATGTTTTGTCTGCCTCCCGACAGTACCCATCATTGACTTGGGATATCCAAAGTCCAGGCGCTCTCTACCATTTTTGGGTGGACTGGCATTCCAATTTTAAAAAATTATTTTACGTCTAATAATTTCAACAATAAAATAGCTTTTATTCTGACAAACTAGAAATTTAAAACAGTACAATGAACAGGTTAGTCATTCTACAAACAGAAATTGAATTTATATATCACAGAATGCCACACATTATAGACATAACTACATTTAATTGCAGTAGTACAACTGCAAATCAATGGAAGAATGTAAAGCCCTTTTGTTCTGTGACGTCTTCATCGATAATAACGCTATCACTGATGGCAAAAGTCAATGAACTTGTTTGTAAATATAAAAGTTAAAAAATAGTGCGGAAGGAATCCAATTCAAAAGAGGAAAGAAACTTTTCGCAAGGATTGTATGTGCTCTAAGACTTTTTGTCAACTACTCTGAGAACAAAACCTTCAAAAATCCTTAGTGCTTTATTGACTAAAAGGCTATCAACATCTATTTCGTTCTAGCCGTCTGTCCACAATGGGTCCAAACGTTATTAATCACTACTTTTCCACTCGTGTTTTTAAAGGTTGATATTAATGGGAGTATATTTTAACATTAAAACCGACTAGATTAGCCAAAAGAAATGTAATCGAAAAAAAATATTATTTCTTATAACCAAGACACATAGCTTTCATGGTATATTAAGTATGATATTCGTAAATGACCTTTTGGAATATGATCGTCGTGTACATATAGCCCTATAAACACTCTAATAGTTAAACTGGTTCTACAGCTTTAACTCGACGTAAAGAAATATCATCTGTCGGGCTTTATTGCCTGTAAAAGCAACATTTGCTAAAAAGCCCAAATACTATTAGGAATTCATATAAATGATTGTATAAAATAATTCAATAAATCCTCTAAAATGTTTCTTAGGACAACACTATTTTTATTGATTAGACAGAAGGAGAAAATGGAGTGAACATAACATTTTCATTGAGAAACATAAAGGCTGTGAGGAAAGAAACATATTGACAAATTCTGTACATTTCAGGTTAATAATTCGTTGACTCCTAATTACGATCTAAAGACAGTAAACTTCTAGTTTAAGTACTGATGTTCCAATGACAAGAGATTTCGTGCAAAGATTCGCCTTTTTTCTTGAAAGAGGTAGAAAAAATATAAGTTTAGAAATGGCCACCATGAAAGAAAACGTTTCTTACTCATAATGGTTCATTTGATGCAAGCTGTACATCCATAAATCTCCTGTTCTATGAGTTTCAGACTTACTCATAATGGTTTATTTGATGCAAGCTGTACATGCATAAATCTCCTGTTCTGTGAGCTTCAGACTTACTCGTAATGGTTTATTTGATGCAAGCTGTACATGCATACATCTACTGTTCTATGAGTTTCAGACTTACTCATACTGGTGTATGTGATGGAAGCTGTACATGCATTCATTTCCTGTTCTATGAGTTTCAGACTTACTCATAATGGTTTATTTGATGGAAGCTGTACATGCATACATCTCCTGTTCTGTGAGTTTCAGACTTACTCATAATGGTTTATTTGAATGAAGCTGTACATGCATAAATCTCCTGTTCTATGAGTTTCAGACTTACCATTTTCAATAGAGGCTAAATCTTACTCAATAAAGTCATTTTTCTTTTCAAAAATTTACGAACAGCTGCCAATGTCGTTAAAGATCCGATCAAAGACAAAGATAAACTTTTATGGGTATAACTTGTTATCAATATATTTCTTTAGGGACCTCGAAATTAATAGATTCAATAAATATGCATGACTATTTATATTGCCTTTGTAGACAGGTAATATCAGACTACTAATTTCGTCCTGATATGTTTGTAAAATATTTGTATTTGTTTGATTTGCTTTGCATTGTTTTGCAAAATTTATATTAAATCGCCGTCTAAACAAAAAAGTACGTTGTTGTTATCAATACAAGCCAAAACGTAGTCATGTCGTTAAATTCATGCATATAAAACATTTCTATGATCTTTGTGCTATCCATACAATAAACATTAAGCCTTGTACTGCTCATTGTTCTTAAAGTAAATTGGTTTAAATTTAATGTCCAAATATTATGTCCTAAATTTAATGTCCAAATATTATGTCCTAAATTTAATGTCCAAATATTATGTCTTAAATTTCATTATTCATGCCATGCGTCCATGTATATATCACCATAGAAAGACGTAAACGTTTGGCTATCCTAATAATATTTAAAGATATACAGATAGACATACAGGCTTGAAATTCAAAATAATGTCTTTAAAAAAGTTTATTTTGAGTTTGCTTTCTTATCAATGGTATCATAATCGAAAAATATATGGAGGCCTTACCTCGATGATAATCTAAAGCAGATTGTATGATATTCAGTACGATAAAAAAAGATGCGAAGGTAAAACTCTGATTTAAAAAAAAATCATTTCCTCATTAGAAACGAATTCAAGTGCTGAGGATTATGTGGGCTCAAAGGTTTATAAACACAGAAAGTGTTAGTGTTGTTATATGAAAAATAGTGGAGGGGGAGGGGGTTCGACAGGAAACAGAATTTGTGCAAAAAAGGATAGAACATATAATGCTCAATCGTATATCTGCATCATTCTCAAACAGAATCAGTAGCTGTACCTACTAAAATTCAATGTTTATAACGACCAGAAATTTGCAAAAGGTCAGCTATTTACTTTTTGTATTCAGGCTTTTATAAGGAAAAAAAAATGAATTGACACTTTAAAGTACATTAAGTGTTTTAATTCATCATGTTTTTCTTACACGACATCCTTCATCCATATGCATGTTAGATAGTATAGATTGTAGACTTTTGTGTCTTATTCAACATTCACATTATCTACCGATTATTTATTGCAGGCATAAGATACCAGCATGTATGGAGAAAATATACTTGTATTTTGAAACTGTTTTTCTTTTATTTTCGCCAAGTCATTTTCTACTATGTTCACGAAGTTTGATATTTAACAACTTTTGTTAGCCACGAGATGTCATCTTAATAGTTCAGGGCTTTGCACCTTGGATAACCAGAATTCCGGGATAAGTGCATTTTTCTGTAAGGCAAGTGCGTGGGGGAAGGGTTTATATCCTGGCAAGTGCAATTTAAAAAGAAAAGAAAAGCCCTAATATTATTCGCAAGATTTATGCACCGCCTTTTATTCAGGTACCATTTTATTCTCGTATCTGAGCAATTTTGAGTTTTCTAAAGAGTTAGAAATCCTGAGGGGACGTGAACTGTTAATTAATAATATAGTGTATACAAACAGTTCATTAAGTTCAGGCTGGTGTTGAGGCCTTAGGCCTTCAACAATCAATTCAGACAGTTAGATTTTGAGAAGTAAATTAAATCAGCTTCATTTTATACAATAATCTTTACAGTCATTTGCAGCTAAATATGAATTTTCAAATGTATAGTGTGGCAACATTAAGTGGCCTTTTAGATGTTATTTCTAATCACCGACATGATCTGTCGGGGGACATACGGGAACAGTCGTGAAGCAGGCGGAAAAAAATAAATATTGCATAAAGTGGCCAACAGGAAGACAATTTAGGTTTTGCAGGGTCTATTCTACAGAAATATATCGCATACTTTTACATCTGATACGATTCAAGAATGTTCTAGACAAAATATCTTAGATTGGTATGCCGACCAGAAAATTCATTTGTATGTCGATGACGTGTGTATAATGGTGGCCGCCATTTTCCCCGTTGGCATGCCGATCTAATATGTTTTGCCAAGTACATTCTTAAATCGTATCAGATGTAAAAAAAAATTATTATGATATATTCAGGTATATTACACTCTGCCAAACCTAAATTTTCTTCCTGTAGATAATTTTTTTCAATATTTATTTTTCGTCTGCTTTCCCGCAGTTTCCGTCGTTGACTAGGAGAACCCAAACTAAAAACGTTTGCATCGACAGCCGGGAAAATAAAAGGGAGAAACAGCAGAATCAAACCAGCATAATTCTTACATTTTAACAAACAGGAAACAATTGTAATACCAGTCTAACAATTTACAATAACAACCTGTAACTATCTAGCAGAGAAAAATATGTATTGACAGTTATTTCGAACGTATGAACATTCATAGGTACTTTTCTCTCACTGCAAGGAGTGCTGCGTTTAAACGGTATGTGAATGTCTACTCTCCAGAACAGAATACTCAAAAAGGAATGAAAGTCAATTATCTGATGCTGTCATATAGATTTTTGACAAATAAAATGACTTTTTTTATAAAGTACGAAATCTCCAGAAGTTTAGATATATTGAAAAGGAAGGTAAACTTACATAAATCGCCAAAATTACATATAAAGAGACATATACATCTGGAGCATCCAATAGAGGATGTTATACTTTTGTTCCGATATACCTTAGAGGCGGAAAGATGGCTATTCCTATCATATATAGAGAAAAGAGGACTTACACCAGGCGAATGAATTAGAACTGACCAATAATATTTTTAATGCAGCCTATAAATGCAATGTGAATATTTGTGAAACGATAAACGATATAGCATATAATGGTATACCATTACACACTTCATACGACAAACACTTGTAATAAAGAATATGACCAATAAAAACGGTCAGCAAACGACATAATACAACGGCTATTTCAAGCCAATGCAACGAGCACAGTCTTCCTACAACAATCATCTTTACAAGCCTCTTAGAAAAGGATACAATATTGATGGAGGAGCTGCCATATCTTTAAGAACCAGTGATTGGAAACAAAGCCTATTGATGTCGTCGAAAAGAATTAATTATCACAGTTTGCAAAACATGTGTATAACAATAGTATATTTCCTAATCGACATGTCATAGTACAAACGTAATCAGATATAAGTACAATATAACAGAAAGATAAATTTAGGCACGTCCGATTGATATTTATTTGAAGCCAAAGATGCTTTTTTCGTGAATCTATGCGAAAAAAGAATATCCCTCGGCCAAACATTTTTTTAATATGTTTGTTTTTGGAGGACACCAGGTGCAGTGCTTCATTTCACCCAGACCTCCGGCTGATTTAGAAAAAAAAATCTTCGAAAATTCTGACTGGCTTGTGGCATTCAGATCAATGTCAATACCATTGTTCAAGATTGCGACATGAAACTACAAAACCACGTAAAATGCAGTGCTGTCAAGTGATTTGGTGGTCGTTGTGGTGGTAAATAAAATGGTAGTAGTAGCAGTAGTAGTCGTAGTAGCAGCAGCAGTAGAAGTAGTTCTCCCGAAATAAGGAGTAGAAGCAAAAGTAGTTGTGGTATTAGTGGCATCATATGAGGTATTGGTATATGTAGCAATAAAAGTAGAAGTATGACTGTAACATTTGTAGTACCATAATCAGTAGTATCATTTGCAGCAGTTGCAGTATACATAGAGGAAGCAGCAACGATATTGATAGTAGTACTAGGAGTGGTAGTATTAGTGGATTGGTGGTAGTGGTCATGGAGGTGATGGTAGTGGTTGTTATGATTGGAAATTTCTTTATACACAAGTAACTAGCATTCTTTAAGAACAGAAACTCATGTGTATGCAAAATTATAGTCCGACGTTTTGAACCTTGAATCAGTCTTGAAAAGATCTCCATAACCAAAATAATGCAATTCAATCTCTAACATGGCTAAAAGCTATCCATGCTTCTGATAATCACCAGAGTGAATACATATTAAGACTCTTGCTCATAATAATTTTGTTATTCTGCTTTCACCCTTTCGAATTATTACAGATGACACACAACCTATTTTGGAAAGACATGTAATTTGTAGGCCTTATGGTATGCATTGTTTGCAAAATGTAATGATCGCAAATTAAAGTATCTCGTACAAGGAGTGACGTTCTATCATCCCCTTTGTAAAAAGTGACGGTCAATAATTCCTGCAATTCGTTGGAGACGGATGATTAAGACACCCATAATTGATTTCTACGTGATTACATTTGTCATAATCATGATCAGCTTTATTTATATTGCTTTATTTATTGGATTATTTTTTTTTTTTTTTTTTTTCTTGTCACATTCGGGTGTTTTGGGGCTGTTTTAATTTCTTTAAGTAAAGGGTACTGACTTTCTAGTCGGTATGAAACAAAGTTTTTACCATCATAGTAGAATGGTGTAACCGGCAGGTCCGATGTAAACAGACCGGTGTGCTCGACAATATTGGACTGTTTTTATTCCCTTGCTTGCAACACAAAATTATGTTATAATAGGAGAATGGTGTACCCGGCTTTCACCAACTAAAAGATGCAGTGTACACGACAAGAATCTATTTTTATCGATGACAACATGTCCCCTTTCCACTTCCTGAGTATGTACAGTGGGGAGGGCGGGGGGGGGGGAGGTGCGGAAACGTAGAAAGCAGCAGTTTTAAAGCAAAATGCATACTCGGTAAGGAAACTAGATTGATCTTATTTGTTACATTGACATCCTTCTAAAGTCAGACATGGATTTTATATTGTGTGCCAATTTTCATTATTATAAATATTAACAGATAAATTTAGGGGCGACACTTCAAGGAAAAACTCTCTATACATTTTTATGAATTTTACTTTGCATTTGTTTTTTCTATTTGATTCAAAATGTCGAAAAGTCATTTAATGTAAAAACGCTGAAAATCGCGTTTGAAAACGGTCAAGCTTAGACGTATGTAGTGATTACCCCGTCTGAAAATTGAGCTTTACTAACAGTAATATGGTCACGTGACACCTCTAAGTGTAGTCTGAGGCGGGAATAGTAGGTAGTTCTCGAGAGAATATATTTTAATGTTTTCACGGTAATTTCTATGGTAATAAAAGTATATTTACTGCTGTTGCCAAATTGATGAAACAGTTTTATTGCACACTAATGCTTTCTCCTAAGTGTAAAGCCGTTTTGATCCGCTAGTTTAGAGAAATAGATAAAGCAAGTCATTTATTGTGTATTGAGATATTGGGCATCATCTACGTGTGTTACCGAGTGAAAGGTCACACTATAACATTATCTCTCTCATATTGTAGGTAGATATATCTTGCGATCATAATTGATTTGCCAAAGAACCCCCGAAACTCTTTATCGCTTGCAGCTCAGTTTCCTATACACTGTTGCATGTATGGTCATGCATTGTCATGAGTGCATTCACATTTATTAAACACACGTAATAAGTACATTGTGATAGTTATGACCTACATTTCTTGCTAAACTGGCTATGCCAATTATTTGGATTATGTACTGTACAGGCGAAGCAAGGCGATACACGTTATTCAGCAGAATATCCGGTCATTTCTTTCATAGCACAGACCATCAAATTTGTATCCAATTGTAAGCGTAAAAGAAGAGAATTTTTCTTTTTTTTTGGATTGATTTCAAAATTGGGAAATACAGTTTTTAAGAAACCCCATATTTTATGCAATATTTATTCCTGTTTATTCAGTTTTTTTGTTTTAACAGGTAAAGATGCACACCCGTCAAAAGATTGAAAATGACATAAAGCTTTCTGAATCAATTTCTAATGACTTCAGAAGGTTTAGCGATAAAGCAGGCCTGAATGTTATATAATTATTATCAAGCCCAAACTCAAACTTAACTCGAAGTTCTAACGTCTAGTTGACGAAAAACGTAGCGATGACCAATCGGACTTTACAAATTTGATCTGAGTGTAAGTCTGAGCAGAATGAGAATGCTTTTGTAACTCTAGGGAGCTTTATATATACTAAGGGTATCCGATTGATCGATGTCATATTAGAGAATCTATTTTTATCACTTGTTGACATATCATAAGTGTTTACACCTAAAATATATCAGAGACACAAATAAACCTTAACCAGATTCGATTTCTCCAGTTTTTGAAATTCAGGAGCATATTTGGTACTTTTGGGCAAGATATATAAACATTTGCAGAGACTTACTTATTACGCTTGGTGAGTACCAGAAAGCAGAAAGCGCAATTAAATAAACTTTCATATTGTAAGGGTGAGCAGTAAGCCGTTAGAAAATGGTGATTAGTAAGCTACGTTCAGTGTCAATGTATTAGAAAACTCATGGTGCATTGGTTCACCATTGCTTTCTATTCAAGCGGCACGCATTCGGAATTGGAATTGTTTTTCATCCAGAACAAGGGAGAATCTATCCATAAGTCACAGTGTATAATCCCCTCCGTCCAGCCTTTGCAGATGAATAGTATAGACTGGGACAAAATCTCCGCGGAAAGAAACTTGAAGAGGCCGAATTATCTACCTTATGGGTAGATTCTCCATTATTCTGGATGGAAAACAAATAAAGGATTTGTTTCAATTTTATCATATATCTTTCACAGTCCTAAAGTATTCTTCAAAGAGTAATTGCGGTTTATACAAAAGATTATTTCCCGGAGTTATACCGCTAGTTTTGAGTCTCTCTCTTACCTATGGCATTTCACATGATGCCAACCAATCTGTCAAGTAACACTTTGGCCGGGGATGCTTTTCTTCTTTATAAATATAGCACATAATTATTGAAATAACTTATTATGAGTTTGAACCTTCCACTCCCTTATCATATATCAGTGTTGTGCACATTAATCCAAAGTTAATATTTGGAACAATTTTCTCAAGATACCTTCAACAGATCTTTGCATTTGAGGAACAGTAGAAATCCAACATTGGGGAAACGTTTTTGTAGCTAAGCATCCCATAAAGTAAGGTAGGTGGAACTTGTTCATCTGGAGAGATTCTTTGATTGGAGAATCTACTGATGGAGAACAATCGCAAAGTGGTGGGACGACATTAAAAAATTTCAACCTGTGACACCGGTAATATTTGGCAATTAACCTCTCTTTCCCTGCCCCGCACAATCAATCCTCAGCTACTCACTTGACCACTTTAATATTATTTATTAGAAGAAACTGGCGTGGTGAATTTGCTGAGATTCCATCTTTCTAATAAGCTTCTTCTTTGATTTCAGTTGAACATCTTTTTACACGAAAATGGGAAGTGGGTGGATGTACGCACGCTTTGCCGGTATCGCAAAACCGATTCACTGAGCTAGATGCATGAGTTATTCGTTTTACTATCGTAATAGTTGGAATCTGTGTCGATGCTTTGTATGTGCATATGTGCAGTAATTGTAAGAGAAAGGACGCTAATGTTGTGATAACGTACAATCCGTTCCCATTGCCGGTTAGTATATAAAAAAAAAAGTTTGAACCGACAAAATATAGTTGTACTCCTTTTTCGTAAAATATCTAATCCAACAGATAATCCATCTTTATCTTCGTGGAATTTTCTTGAAAACAAGAATATACAGAATGTGCTTGTAACACATCAGAACAATGGAACCAGCATAATTGAAAATCAGAAAAATTCGAAAATATGCAGACGCACGCGTTCAAAATCTAATAAGGATTATGTCTCCAGTATAAATAGGGCAGTAATTACCTTCTCTTGCACTATGTTTGCAAAATATGAAAAGTGCACAGGGTTGGCAATGCTTCCAATACACCTTCTGCTAGTACTGACGACTTCTGCCTCCTTCTGAACAGCCATCCCGGGAAAGGTGGATCAAGCCGATCTGGACGCTGTTCGTATTCGACTAGAAGAGGAAAAGGCCAAGAGATTGCTTTTGCAGAATGATGTAGCGACTTTAATGCTACATGCTACAAGCTGAAGAGCTAAAAAGAGGATTGTTCTCAAATCTCAAAAGACAACAATGGTTCACACACACAAACATATATATATATATATATATATATATATATATATATATATATATATATATATATATATATTGTTTTCCTGAAGTTTTATATAATTCTGCTTATATGCGTTTTTCACTTTTCAGCGATTAATATTTTTTGCTAAGTTTGTGCAACTCTTATGACCACTTTTTCTAATAATTATCTCATGAAATATTTTACCATCCTAATTGTAGATTGGACAAGGAGCTAATGTTCATACTCCGGGGTTCATTTGTTTAGTGTTTCTAAAATGCTAAATACAGGTCTACAAACAACTTGTTTTGATCTGATAGGTGAGAAACGCATTACACACAACGATTTTGAATGACTCGGACTGACATTTTTCCACACTAAAAGCTACAATACGGCAATTGTTAGATTCTTCTCCGTTTTCATGTTCAATTAATGAACCGTCAAATCCGACCATCGGACCAGCCCGGGTCAGCTATCGTGGTATGCCCTTTGGCAAGGCACTTTACTACAATTTCCTTGACACTAAATAACCTAATTGTGTTGCTGTGCCGTAAAGCACCAAACCAAACAAAAGGTCCAGTAACTCAGAGGAAACCATTCCTAGGAGAATATGTACAACATCAGTAGCAGATAGCGAGTCAAGGTACACGTACACACAGACCACAAACTTGTCAACAACATAACTCCAAAACTTATCTCGGTCGGGAGTTAAAACAAAAAAAAACTACAGTGAGATATAAAATGTTGTACAACACATGTAGTAGATTTAGCACATCGGTGGCACAAGCTTACGTTTATATGATTTAAAGTTTGACATAACATTAGCTACAAAAGCTACTGTTTTTCAAGCAGTATGGAGATTTTCTGCCAACTTCCCAGATTATAGAAGATGCCAAATAATGATTTAGTATGAATTATGAAAACCTGACATCAGTGGTGGCATTGCTTGAACACTCATTTGATAATGGGAGGAGCCCTTATACGATCATTTACAAAGAAATTTACATTATTTTCTTGAGAAGGACTCTTTACATTTGCTTGATTAATTGCTGTATGTAATGTTGAGGTGTCACTAATATTCGACCCAGAATTCCCATTCTGTTTTCCATGTTGTGTATCATTTACACTGTTTCGAATAATACTTGTCCTAACGCAAGCTGGCACAGGGGACTTACTTCGAGTCCCCAGACTCAGACACTATTTTCAATAGCAGAACTGGAACCAGATTGCGAGCTATGTTTGTCGCCATAGTCAACAACCAACTCTCTCTTACCCAACCTACTAACAGAAGGTGGATTCTGGATTGAACTTATCTGAACTTGGCAGTTACTTATTTTTCTTCCAACTTTGTCCAGACGTAATGTAAGCCCATTTAACGAGCGATGGACATCATTTAATTTTTCACTTAACAGAGTTTCTAGATAATTTTGTTAATCATTGAGTGCAAGCACTTTAGCTGTCAAACAGGTAATATTTTTACTTAACTTCTCAAACAATGAAGCACATTGACATTGTGAACCATAAGGCTGTATTCTTCACTCGATGCGTTATATAAGGCGGACTTCTACTTTGACTGCTCGTTAATCTGGTTAGTCTTGCGAAACCTTTACTGAAGTGACCATATCGTTTATAACATATAGTTCTTTACCTTCTTGTTATGCTACCATCCCGCACACATCTCTGGCTAGCCTATTAGTGATTGAATTACCTTGTCGTGTATGAAGTCGACGCTTTAATACTCCATTCTCTCGAAGTGGAAAGCCTGAAGTTCCTTTTACTATGTTGAACATAAATTGTTTCATCTCTTAAAGTTCATGTTCGTCATGATTGAGATTTGTAAACAGCTTATTAAGAAAATTATTGTTCGGCAGTTGCAGTTGCCTGTACATGTTTGCGTATTTGTCCGCTTTTTAAAGATTTGAAGCTATCTCTGACTGACAGTTTGAATCACGGCCCATGACTTTCCCACTTCTCTCAAAACGCCGGAGCGGTTGAAGCGGAGTAAGTTCATTTAAATCACTGTGTACACTACCTACCTCCTGACCTCTGCCATCAGAATCATCTGTATGAATCATTTCAACTTTTCAGAGCACACAACACAGACGTTAACATACATTCAATTAATTACTTTTTATTTCCTCCAACAAGGAATTCACACAACTCTATTTAGGTTCATAGCTTCATAGCTTTCTGACTTTTAGCTCAACACTATACGTTATATGTGTCATTGAATTACACACACACACACACACACACACACACACACACACACACACGTCAAGCTAACTAATACTTGGCTGATAATGATTGACACTTGAGTAAAGCTGAGTAAAAGGCTCTCTCTGTGCTAAACTTAGCGTTCATTATTCATGCAGTATATAGTGTATACATGAAAGCAATTTTCAGATGTTCAAAATTAGAATGGAATTTATGTGTGTAGTTATATCATCTGCGTAACCGACTACTCACAACTATGGTCTCAAAATTTCAAGTACTTGTACAGCTAACATACGTATTAAATCGGTTCAAATGTCCACTCAATTCTACTTGCTTGACACCAACACTACCCTCATTTTCCAGTACTAGTACATAAATAAATAGCTTTTAAAAATTACAAACTAGTACAATTAATGTTATTTGTGTAGAGAAAAATATAAATGCGGTGGAAAAATGTCCTGTAAAATCTGGATTTTCATAATTTTCTATGCAAAACATAAAGTAGGTAGAAAGTTAAAAATCTTTTTGAAAAGTGATTAAAAATGTGTTGTAGCCATTTTTTAGAAAAAGGAAAACGACAAAAAATTGAACAAACGGGTCAAAAAAAGCAGCAAGTGCGCCATAATATACATACCATATATTACTTATATACTAACACTTCTGTGCATTAAATTTATGTCTTTGAAAAAAAAAATACAAACAGGTACATTTGTAGAATGTTGCTGATATGTTTTCTCGCAGAAATATTCGTTACTAACCTTCTCATATATTTTGTACCACTATAGCCAAGGGTGTCACGTGAGGGTCATTCTTTGCCACGTATAGACGAATCTACATATTTTCCTAATGAAAGATACGAGTTACATCCTCTTTCAATTTGTTCAACGTCTTTAAATGTGTCAATAAAATATTCAAGAATTTCACCTCGCTCATCTGTAGACTTTAACTTGTTGAAAACAAACCCAATTCTGCTCTATTTCTCCATATCAATACCTTAATTACTCATGACTGAATAAACCGCAACTAACAAAGATTTTTGACTTTTAAAGTTGACCAACGCTCAGTAACGATTGGTGTCAAAAAGTACTATATAATATATTATTATAAAGTGTGACAGTTTTATATCAATTGTACGAAAGATGAGAATATATTTAGGTAACATGTTGGGATGCTCTTCTTTAACAGTTGCGATATGACGTACATGACTGTTCTGTGTTCCTTTGTTTTAGTTTCTATGACAGTAAGTCACCTTCGATCATTGTATCGGAAATGAATTTCCGTGACGAACATAATTTGACATACTAACTCGATCGCTCTGGAGAACCACCGTTTTGTGGATAAGGCTTTCTCTGTTGCATAAAGGAGTCTTTGTCTTCCAGGAAACACGAAAGAATGTTCTCAAAATTCAGACTCATTGGATTGTACAAGTTTTGTATTTATGGAATTAGTGGAATGGTGATGCGTTAGAAAGTTACATTTGTTGGTATCTTTGAATATCAAAATTAACTGCCATTAAATATGAATCTTCTATGAAGAAACGATGATATGAAAACCTGATGTTAATTCCTAATGAGCTACCGAGGTTGAGTATAAAGGTGTTCATTTCCGGTGACAAAAGGAAGACACTTCAGTTACCTCAATTGTAGTTAGACATCTGCAGATTGTTAGACAATCCAAGCTCGATGAATATTGCGCATGTCTTTCTTCGCTGACAACTGCGTCACAAGTCCGGTGCGCGTGAGACCAGAGATAACTATCAACGACCATCTTTGAGCAAAGTACAAAAATATCGCACTTTTGCTAATTATGAATCGCGCCGATATGAAGCTACCAACCAATCACTGCACTTCAGAGGGTGGGATGGGGTAGGGGAAGCTGTGTCCAAACTAGCCGTTATATGAATCATGTCACGGTTGTGCGAATGACGTCACTTTCTCAGCAATAGGGAGACAGATGTTTTGTTAGTTACATGCCTATGATATTAAGCTGCTAATTTAGGTCTGCACCAGCCAAATTTCTTTTAACAGTGACTGCACTTACGATGTTCCAGTTCCATTTTAATTTCATTGGCTTTTCCTCAATGGCCGACTGTGAACTTTTTGATTTAATAATATAACGGCATAGTTATTATATAGCTTTTCTATATCTTAACTTGTTTAGTTAAATATTTTAATTTCTTCATAAATTAAAGGGATCGGTCACAAGTTTTAGCAACAGTTTCTCCTTTTCTAGACTTAACTTTTATTTTATTGATCATTGAACTGACAAAAGATGTGGTCGTCTACTTGTGTATTAGTACTTTATTCGTATCCAAGATTTGTTTTGTTCGATAAAGCCTTGTTTAAAATTCTTAAACAGATTATACCTAAGTAAAGCAATGGTAGGGAATCCTATATGTGTAAACATTATTTATTTTACTGAAATAAAAGATGTCTGACCTCAACTTTAAGGACATATACACAGATTTTCAATATCGCAGTGCTCTAATACGATACAGAACCAACTAACCTTATTTGCCAATCAACATCATGTACTTTGAGGACGTATATACCCATTTTATTATACTTGCAGAACATTTGCAGGAAAATACGTTCTATCTTAGGCATGAGATGCTTAAATAATCTGAAGTCAACAGCTGGAGCACGTGACGTATCCTCCAGCCAACTCGAATAATTTTATTTTTTCATCATCTGAATTTTTCGGATTTAAGACTTAGATTACACATGTATATAAGCCTCGTATCTTGTGTATGTACCTATCTATTGTTTTACATGCATTCATCTTTTAGTGTATACTTCACATACATGTTGTTGCTGTTGTTCGTCCTTCGAGTTCGAAGATGACCATGACATCACTAACTGGTTTGGTTTCTGTGAGTACGTGAGTTGTTGATCAGGCCAATTTGTGATCTGAACTGTCTATGACACACTTGACAGGAGATGCTGCTTGGGTTTATTTGATCAAAAGAGGACGTGCTGCAGTTCTGAGATTTGCGCTGCTCGCGCTTTTGCACTGCCTTTGCAATTGCAATTCTCCTCAGTTCAAAGTCTGTAGCTCCAGTATGGATGAGAGTCCGCCAGATGGGGAGATCCTGTGTGAGATCTTCCCGAGACTCAGAGTCAATGTTGAAGTGTTTCAAGGAAGGATGACTTGAGGGATTCTTTTAGGCGTTTCTTCTGTCCACCCTGAGATCGCTTTCCCTCCTTCAGCTTGCTGTAGAAGATTTTCTTTGGTAGTCGATATTCTGACATCCTGGTGACGTGGCCTGCCCATCTCAACTGTGATTTCATCAGCAGAGTGTGGATGCTTGGAATGTTTGCCCGTGTTAGAACCTCAGTGCCTTGGACCATGCCCTACCATCTTATCCTCACCAGTTTCATTCGACAGCCCACATGAAAATAGTTCAGCTTTTTGTCATAGCGTCTGTATTCCGCCCAGGTTTTGCAAGCATACAGTACGGTCGGCAACACAATTTCTTTGTAGACCTTCAGTTTTATTTGTAAATTGGTGTTTGTATACTGATGCCTCTGACACATTTGCGGGTAGTCTGCCAAAGGCCATACTTGCTTTAGCAATTCTGGCATTGGTTTCATTATCGATATGGACTGCATGTGACAGTGTACTGCCGAGATAGCTGATATTGTCCACTGCCACGAGGGTTTGGACTATGTACTGTGATGGTAGGCTCTACGTAAGGCTTTTCTGGTGCAGGTTGGAGTATCACCTCTGTCTTCTTGATACTGATTGTGAGACCGAACTTTTCACAAGCTGAAGAGAAATGGTCCATGCTTTGTTGCATGTTGGACTCAGAGTTGGCATTCGGGGAACAGTCGTCACCAAATATGAGATCACGAACAGTCAATTCCTTTAACTTCGTCATTGCCTGTAGTCTTCTCAGATTGAACAGCTTGCCGTCAGTCCGGTATCTAATGTCGATCCCATGTTAATTGCCACTGCAGGCATCAGCAAGCATGGCAGAGAACATCATACTGAAGAGGGTTGGGGCCAACACACAACCTTGCTTACCTCCAGTGGTGACTGGGAATGGCATTTCTCCTATAGTTTACGAGCTGCAAACACCATGTATGTGATCCCTCGTCCTTTCCTGAAACCACACTGACTCTCTGGCAGGAACCCTGATCGATGTGATGAACATAGCAATTCAGCAGAATTCTGGTGAGGCTTTTGCCAGCTATTGACAGCAAGGTGATGTCCAAATGGTTGTCTCATGATTGTCTGCTGCCTTTCCGCTTGTACAAGTGGACGATGCATGCATCCTTGTACTCCTGGGGTATGGTTTCCTGAGTCGACATTGACTAGAAGAGTTCAGTCAGTTTCTGCCATGTGTGAGCATGCGGTTTGTAGACTTCTGCTGGTATAGCATCTGCTCTAGGTGTTTTGCCATTTGACAACAGGTCAATTGCTTTCTCAGTTTCACTCAGTTGGAGGATTAGCAAGTGATATGTTGATTTGCACTTAAGGATGTCGATCCATTGCCTCCTCACTGAACCTTTATATCTGTTATTGAATTACACACTCACAAACACACACACACCCAAGCTAATTATTACTTGACTGATGATGATTGATACTTGATTGACCCTTGAGTGAAGCTGAGTAATGGGCTCTCACTGTGCTAAAATTAGCGTCTTTTATTCATACAGTGTATAGCGTATGTATGAAAGCAATCGTCAAACGTTCAAAATTAGAATGGAATGTGATAATTATAGGCAGTGACACCATCTTCGTAACCGACCATTCACAATTATTGTTTTATATTTTCAAGTACGTGTCCAACTTTTATACCTTTTAAATCAGTTTAAAAGTCTACTCATTTCTTCTTGCATCACATCAACACAGCCGCCATTTTAAAGTACTGATGCGTAAATAGATATCATTAATACATTACATAATAGTACATTTAATTGTATTTGTGCGGAGATAAAATTGTAATACGATGGAAATTTCCAGTAAAGTCTGGGTTTTTATCATTTACTATACAAAACTCCTTATACAGTAGGTAAAATGTTTACAATTTCAACGATTAATGATCAGAAAAAAGAAGTGTTTAGCCTTTTTTAAAACTAAAACGACCAAAAATCGAAAACACTGGAAAAAAACAAACAAGCAAACAAAATAATAAAAAATAAAGAAACAACAGCACGTGTGCTGGAATATATATGCCATATAATACTGATATACTAAAATTTCAATGCATTAAATTGCCATCTTTAAAAGGAGGAAGAATAAATAAACCGATTTATGCTGATACGTTTGCTTGCAATAATATTGGTTTATAACCTTCGCAAATATTTTGTACCACGGTAAACAAGGATGTCAAATGTGAGGGTTATTCTTTTCCTTCTATAGGCTGATGCATAGATTTTTCTAATAAGATTGGATGTTACGCCAAATGAGTCCACAACATAATGATGAATTTCTACTCGCTTAACTGAGACTTTAACTTGTAGAAAACAAACATAATTCTATTGTATGTTTGCATATTACTACCGTAATGACTCATCACTGAATAAACCGCCACAAACGAGGACCTTTGGCTTTTAAAGATTACCAACACTCAATAACTATTGGTGTGAAAAAATAGTATGAGATATAGTATAGTAAAGTGTAACATTTTTAGATCAATTGGAAGAACTAAGAGAATATATTTAGGTAAAGAAGAGATCATTTGGGAGTTATTTTATTTCCATTAATATGTCGCGTATTTTAGCCACTGATATATCCACTACGACACCGTTTTAAAAAGTGTTGTTTCTTTTTCTTTCCATTTTTACAATAAATGACTCACACAGATACGTAAAAACGTGCGTTTTTGTTTTAGTAAATGAGCGCCGTTATAGTTGTCGAAAATGATGGAATGGTTGTATTTGCATTTTAGGACTTAGTCATATATAGAATACCGATTTATGTATTTTCCAGTAACTGTCATGACGTGGACAATTAATCTTTTAAACATGTTTGGAAGGGTTAATATTGGGTAATAATCAAACCTAAAATGAAAATGAGGTTAATTACTGAATGCACTCTTATTGGGAGATAAATACTCTCGAATATTCTTCTCTATTCGGCATATTCTATCCTTGGAAATTAAAGTGCCAATATTGCAACATTTTGTCACGATTTTCTTTAAACAGTTGAGATATGATGTACATGACTACGATGTGTTCCTTTGCTTTACATTCTATGACTGTAAGTAATCTTCGATAATAGTATCGGATATGAATTTCCGAGACGAACAGATTTTGACTTACTAACTCAATTGTTCCGGAAGTAACGCTTACTTATTTGCCTAAATTAGTTTTTGTCGTCAAGGAAACATGACTTATGGAATTAGTGGAATGGCGATGCATTAAAAAGTTACTTTTGTTCGTATCTTAGAATATCTAGATGAACTGACCTAAAATATGAATTCTCTCTGAGACATCACTGAATCAAGAACATTATGTTAATTCCTAATGGGCTACAGAAGTTGAGTATAAAGATGTTCATTCCTGTGAAGAGAAGGAAGACACTTGAGCTACGTCAATTTTAGATAGAAATCTGCCGATGTTTAGATAATCCAAGTTCGATGAATTTTCTACATGTCATTTTTCGCTGACAACTGCGTTACACTTCCGGTGAGCGTGAGACCAGAGATAACTATCAACCACCATCTTTGAGCAAAGTACAACAATTATCGCACCTTTTACCCATTATGAATCGCGCCGATGTGAATCTACCAACCAATCGCTGCAGGTTGGTGGTGGGGTTGGAGGGGCAGTGTGCAAATTGGTCGTTAAAGGAATTACGTTTAGCGAACGACGTTACTTTCTCAACAATAGGGAGACAGAGATTTTACTAGTTACCGGCCTATTTTAAATTGTTTAGTTTACATATATTTTAATTTCTGCATAAATAAATTGGATCGGTCACAAGTTTTAGCAACAGTTGTCAACTTCTAAACCTAACTTTTATTTTATTTAGTTTTGGTCTGACAGAAATTTGGTCGTATGCTTGTGTACGAGTATTTTATTCGAATACAAGATTTGTTTCGTTCAATAAAGCCTTTTCTATCACTCTAAAAACAAGTTATACCTAAGTAAAGCAATGCTACAGAATGCTATACGTTTGAATATTCTCATATTTTGGAAATGAAAGACGTCTGAACTCAACTTGAAAATACAAATACACAGATTTCAATATCGCATTGACCTAATACCAAACGGGACCAAGTAAACGCATTTGCCAATCAACATCGTGTACTTTGAGGACGTATGTACCCATTTCTTTGTACTTGCAGGATATTGGCAGGAAAACACATTCTATCTCAGGCATGCACATGCATAAATAATCGGAAGTCAACAGTTGGAGTGCGAGACCTATCTACCAGCCAACTTGAATAATTTTATTTTTCTATATTTTGAAATTTTCGGGTTTAACACTTACAGCACACATGCATAGACGCCTCGTATGTTCTTGATGAACTTATCTGCAGTTTTACATGCATTCATCTAATCTATGAAACTATACTTCACATACATACATACATACATACATACATACATACATACATACATACATACATACATACATACATACATACATACATACATACATACATACGCACGTACGAAGAATAGGTCTTTATAGGAGTCCAACAGTGACGAATGCTTGCGCCAAAGAATAAGGATTGAGCATTGCACAAACATTAGACAGAATAATACGAATTGTTTCACTTCTACAAACAAAATGAAATTGCAAATTTTCGTTCTTTTAAGCATATGATAGGTACAAAATACAGGCGTAAATATTAACAAAAGAATACACAGTCATACTCAGAAATAACGTAAGAAAAATGTAAATGAATGAGCGAATAGCATTAGATAAATATAGGCCGTTTTACTAACCTCAAGCCACATGTCATGCGTGGATATTACACCCAATTGTTTTTTCTTTATGAATCAAAACAAGAGTATCTGGTGTCACAGTGTGAATTTCCCTGCACAGAGGGAATGTTCAGACTGGGAAACAATCATAGGGTAAAGAAACTTGACAAGGCCAAATCATCCAACTTATGGACAGATTCTCCCTTATTCTGGTCGAAGCACAAATAAAGGTTTTCTTTAAATTGTATGATATATATATATATATATATATATATATATATATATATATATATATATATATATATATATATATATATATATATATATATATCACTATCCTCGCCTTTTCATAACCGAACACTTGTATTTTTCACAATGGATTATTAGTAACTTACTATATGTATGGACCTGCTCAAATACTTGTTTTATGTCAAAATTATATATATATATATATATATATATATATATATATATATGAATAAAAAATTAATATTAGTAAAATGCTTTCTCACGATGCCTTCAACAGATATGTGCATTTCAAAACCACTAGATATCTAATAGTGGGGACTCTTTTTGTAGCTAAGCATCCGATAAAGTAAGCTTTTTCCGTCTGAAGGTGTCTGTGCGTGGGGAGGGGGACTTGTTCATAAGTCAGATTATTTGATCGGACATTAACAATGACGATTTCAGACTATGACACCAGTAATAGTTGATAATTAACATGTGTTCTCCTTCCTCCGTAGTCAATCATCAGCTACTCACTTGAAAGCTTCATGTCCAATATTTATCATCAGTAGAGATTGATGTGGTGGAATTGTTGAGATTCCATCGGCCTCAGAAAATGTTCCTCTGATTTCAGTTGCAACATCTTTTTACAGAAAAAGAGAAATGCACTGGGGATGTGGGGAATGCACGGTTTCCCGGTATTCCAAAACCAATGCACTGATGTGATGCATGATGTAATAATATTACTATTGTAATAGTTAAAATCTGTATTGGTGATTTTTTGTGCAGTAAGTGTAAGGGAGAGGACACTAATGTTGTGATAGCGTATGGTCGGATCCCAATGCCGGTTTGTAAGCGAAACAATACAAGTTAAAATCTAAAAAAGAGAAAGAAAAAAAAGAAGAAAAAAAAGCGGACACCTGATTCGTAAAATATGTATTCAAACAATAATCCAGCTTTATCTCCACTGAATGTTGTCGAAAAAAGAATTTAGAGAATGTGCATGTAACACATCATAAGAATGGAACCAGCATAATCGGAAATCAGATAAACTCGAAAATATGCAGACGCACGTGTTCAAAATTACATAAATTATTTTGCCTCCAGTATAAATTTAGCAACACTTGACTTTCCCCAAACACAGCGTCTAACTTTGCCATAAGAAATCTTCACAAGATCTGCAATGCTTTCAATACGACTTCTGCTAGTACTGAGTATTTCTGCCTCCGTCGGAACAGCCATCCTAGAAAAGGTGGATGAAGCCGATCTGCAAGCTGTTCGTATTCGACTAGAAGAGGAAAAGGCCAAGAGACTTCTTTTGCAGAATGATGTAGAGGTTCTAATGCTACAAGTTGAAGAGCTAAAAAGAGGTTATTCTCAAATCTCAAATGGAGCCTTTTATTTTTCTGACCTTTCTCTATACTTCTGCCTTTTTATATCTCATTTTTTATTATAACTTTTTTCTCTCCGCTGAAGGTTTATTTAGTTGTTCTTTTACGAGTTTTACAATTTTCAGCGATTACAATTTCTTGCCTAGTTCACAAGTTTTTTGGCAACCTTTAGGACCGCTTTCATTGATAATTATGCCATAAGATATCTTGCCATCCTAATTGTAGAGTGGACAAGGAGCAAATTTCCATTCTCGCAGGTTCATTTGTTAGTTTTTCTTAAGTACTAAATACATGCATACGAATAACTTTCTCTGATATGATAGATCAGAAAGTGATTACACAAAACGGTTGTGAATGATTCTTACTGGCATTTTTGACACTCTGAAATCTATAATACAACAATCGTTAGGTACTTTTCCGTTTTCGTGTTCATTTATTGACGAAATACCAGTTTCAAACTATTTGCAGAAGCAGTAGATTGCAGGGGGACATTTACAAACATTTCGTAAAACTCACAATTACCTCTATTGTTTGTTTCAGCTTCTTCCGGAAATGTGACCTCTCTGACACCTAGCATTGCTTTTACTGCTACGCTTTCTAAACAAACTACACACGTTGCTGAACAGACGGTGATATTTGACAACGTCAAGATAAATGAGGGAAACTGCTATGATTCCTCTACTGGAAGATTCCGCGCTCCTATCCGTGGACTGTATATCTTCTCTGTAACAGTTCTGAAAATCTCCGACACGCATGTTCATTTATTTATGATGAAAGACAACGTTGAGGTAGGAAGGGTATTTTCAGGAACTACTCAAAGTGATTCGGGCTCTGTAACTGTGGTTACTGTAATGGACAAGGGCCAGGTGACCTATTGCAAAGAGAAGCCTGGTTCTACAGAGACTATGCACGGTGACAACTGGGCCACATTTACTGGTCTTCTACATGCCCGATATAATTAGATAAAATATTCTCTTAAGAGATGGTTTGATTTGTCTTCTGAAAAAAGGTTTGAATGAAATTTTTCTTGCAATTATCCGACTTGTAAGTTTTACCTTTGTTCATATATTTGCAATTTTGATTAAGTACAATGACCTTTGTGATTCTCTTTAAGTATTCGTGTTAATATGACAGTAATATTGTCATTATATTTGATATGATATGATGTAATATATGTACAGTTTTCTTGGTAAACTAGTAAGCTGTACTTAGTTCCAGAGCAGACAAATGTGTTCATAGTCAACGTTGGTAAGTCTGAGCGCGCTATATTTGTCTATTTAATCCTTCCGGTTAAAGCAGACGCGACGTAGGGAATTTATTGTTATTGTCAGCAGCGTCATATTAAACTCAGTTAAGGGTTATCTGGAATTTACCCTCAGAATAAAATTGCTGGCAAAATAACCTTTGAAGTTGAAGCCTTGAAAATGTGAAGCTACTTGTGAAGGTTTCTTATAAATCTGGGTAATTATCTAAGCCTAGATAGTTATTTGAAAGAAGATATGGCCTCTCTCTATTTATTCTCTTTTTGGATTCATGCATTTGCCCATGATTATAAACCGATCTCAGAGGATGTTTTTAAACGTGAAGTGTCGCAATTTTAAGCCAAAAGGCAAAGAAGCAAATGCAAAAGTTTTCTGTTGATAAAAGAATAAGTTGTTGTAAATATAACAAACCTCATCATGATCTCCTAATAAAGAACACTCAAGTAAAATTTGAAGTTTTAGAAAAGCATCGAGATGGGACAAATGGTGATGAAGGTGCATTTAAAACAGTTCGAAGAAACAAGACTTTTGAACATGCAATCGAATTTAGTGACACATCTACCATCCCTCTTAACTAACTACCAACCTCCTATATCTAAACATCCGTCCATCCATCTATACATCCATCCATCACTCCAACCACTCATCCACATGTGCATCTCCTACAAAAGAGATTTTTCAGTCAAAATCAAAATGTGATATTGTAATCTCAAACAATCAGAATGTCAAAAGAGTACCAACCGTAATTAAACATTTTACCACAGCTTTTGCGTTTATTGAATATTGCCGGTAAATCACTTGACATTAAGTCTTCTTTTTGAAATTACTGGCTAAATACATCCATACTATACTAAGATTATAATTTTCCTTTTAAACATTTGTATAATACTTTGCATATAGCGAGTTAAAATTTCAGTCAAATTCGTGTGGTAATCTTTGCTATTAAACGAATCTGCATTGGGAGGAGCTAAATTAGCTTTGATAAGAGATTGTGTAATTACTGATCATACTAGATATTGCCTTTTCTTGAAAATATTTTTGCGAATTATTTCATATTTATGACTGAGTATACAGTGCCGAACAAACAATGTTTGTACCCATAGTAAAAGCGTATTAGATCAAAAAATTTCAATCTGATATCTGAATAATGTATTTTTAGTTTGCAACTGTTTTTGGAAATTAACATATAATAGGCGGTAATATGCCATCATATAAAGGCTCCCTAGGTAGACACGATTCGTACGGAGTCAAATAGAGATGTGGCTTTTGAAATGCAAAAATTTGAAAAAAGAATTTCTAGTTGAAAGTAGAGTGATTAGCTATTCAAAACTTTAAAAATGAAAGCAATTTTGTCAGGTAGGCTTATTTATTTTTAAACTTTGTCAGGAATGCCTTATAACTGTTGTGGTGAAATAACCTGCTTCAATATAGAAATAAGGGATCATTAGGTCTAAACCTGCTGTGCAGTAAGCTGTGAGTGATTATTGAATCTTCACGTTTATGACATTACAGAAAGTGGACATATTATACTACGGAACAAACAACTAATTGTAAACACTAACCTTGTACCTTTATCTATTTGTCATCTGAAGGTTTTGCAAAGATGGATAATTGCATGAAAATAATGGTTTGGTTTGATTTGGTGTTTTCCGCCACAGCGAAACAATTACGTTATTTAAGTGGCGTTGAGTGCCTTGTGCAAGGACGCACGATGGTAGCCGACCCAGGCAGATCAGATGGCAGGATTTGACCCCGCACTCTTTCGGTCACGAGTCCGGCATGCTAAGCACCGAGCCACACCGACTCCTCTAGAAAACAATGGATAGTAGTTATCCTACATTTTCACGTCTGACTTGAGTATGCAATCGTCTGTAAAGCAGAGTAGCACCAACTGTCTATCAAGACACCAGACTCAACGCATCACTCCATCGGATGATTTTTTCTTTGAAAAAAGGGTACTGGATTATTAGAATAAGAATTCTTTTCAATTGGAAAATCAACCATAAAAGGTTTGATATATCGGACCAATTCATATTGCATGTAAAATGCTAGGAAGGTCTTTCATATGCTTCACATTTTAGTTTAGGTACCTATCAATCAGACATACCGTACCTTATTGCAGAAGTTGCTGATTTCATTTAAATTGAGATCACTCCCCCCCCCCTTGTAACACAATCATATTTTCTGCATGTTGAATAGACAGCGCTAGAAAAAAGTAGTGCAAAAGCTATGCAAGTGCTACTTTTGAGGTATATATAGTTGTCAAATCCTAAGAAGTTTTCATTGCAAACTAAAGTTATTATATATTTTTTCTTAGCTGAAACAAATTTATTTTCTAATTTCTACGAATGATATTTACAGTTAGCACAAACATGGATATTAACGATTCGAATCTTAGACGTTGATTTGTAAATTACAAAAGGCAAAGGTCTTTCAGACATTCGGAAACAATGAGTTTTTCTAAACGTTGTTTTAGGAGGGTTTTTTGAAGTGACAGCATATACTTTGACCTTTCTTTCTGTTGGTGGCAAATGTCTTGTTTATGTTCCTGTATATTATAATGAATTAGACATTGCCATGCACAAAATGAAGTTTTATAGAATATTAAAATAGTGTAAAAATTGAAACATTGTTGTTGTTTGTTTTAAGAAAAAGAGATATATTCAGTAAAATCTATAAAATTATTATCGTATTCAAAAGTTCAAACTTAAATAAGAGATAAGATAGAGACCGGAAATGAAAACACAGAAGGTTAACCTCTCTCGTGTAAAAGAACGTTTTTAGAACAATTACTTCTGTCTCAAAATGTTTGAGTTTAAAACCTTTGGATGAAACTCGCGAGAGAGACATTTACAATCCAACATAAAAACCAAAAAAAAAAAAAAAAAAAAGAGAAAAAAAGGAAGAATAAAGATATATAATCAGAACATATCTTCCAGGTGACAACAAATAATCGATTGCTTGATTGTTAATAAAGCAACTTGTCTGACGAAAGTAACTCATTTTGGGGGCTCAAAGGTTGATATTCATATTTGATCAAAATATCACAAAATTCTTGTATAATGCCCTTGATGGCAATCGCTTGTTTATATTGTGTTAAATGGATGCTCATCGCGAGGGTACCTCAAGACAAGGATTTATTTACATAAGTATACTATTCCTTTCTCTAGCATTCTTTACAGCAATAGGTGAATAAAAATATCCATTTTAAGCAGCAGGAGATATATTATTGCTTATGTTCATATAAAGAAGAGATTTGTTCCATTGCTTTTATTGGTTTAGAGAGAATACAAAACTCCATTTGACCGCATAAATCAGCTCATATTACCGAAATTTTACTGTCGACAAAACTGAAATACGAGCGAGAATCGACGATTGATCCTTTGCCGGTTTTTTCTTGGTTTTACCTTACAACAACACTTTTTAATCGTGCAGAGGCAAGCAGAATAAAGTGCCTTGCCGAATGGACACGACGGTAGCAGATCCAGGCCGATCCGATCGGGGAGGAGGATTTGAATCCGCACCCTTCTCGTCACGATTCTAACACCGCCACCGCTGAACCGTTGCTTTGAGGACGGCTTATAAATTGAAACTATTCCGCTTTGTGTATGCAAAATATGGGCACACATATATAACAACTTTATAAAAAATGGAACCACCTTAGTAGCACCACATACCCGTAGAATGTATTACAGACGAGTATAGGTCATTTCGGTTGCAGTATTTTATATCAAAACCAAAGAAGTCATACATTTCTGACACTTGTGACAGTCATACATTTTTGTAAGACAACAGTCTACTTCTTGCGTAATGTACACTTTTAGGGGGCACTCAAGTTTATAAGGTGAAAAAACTATCTCACCAGTCTGCGTTTCTGTTATAATTATAGTACTTCTGATGTTGGTAAATGAAATTTGCCATTTTGGTACATGTATTTAAAACATGCCTACTGCTGTCATGAGATAATCCTCCGTTTTTGTTTCCTTTTTCCCTTTTATGCCACCAATCTTGAAATACTAACGCAATGTTTACTCGTAAATAATAAGAATAATAATAATAATGAGAAAAACAGCAACAACAATAATAATAATGACAACAACAGCAAAATTCATCATCATCAATTACTGCTTCGGGAAATAAAATCGCATGTGCACCTCTGTCTCCGCTTACAATGAATGTGTGTACGTAACCTTAGCTTAAACAAGAGTCTTTTGAGTCGAATTAGTGTCCATGCGCGCACTCTTTTTTTCTCAAATTAAAGAAGTGGATGACATAAACAAAGGAACTAAAATTTATGTAATATTGTACACCCTACCTTTTGTTAATATTCTGCAGATAGTAACGTGACACATGAATACGCAGTATGAACGAACGGAATCATTGAGATTCACTATTATCGTATAGTGTATGATCTGAAATATGTTCATGTATAGTCATTATTGAATGGATATATATTTCTTCAACATATATGTTACTGTGTTGATGCATATACAGTAGCATTACATAATTTTGGCATTTTGTAACAGGTCTCGCGGACTTCCTCGTGGTCGATAAACCAAGATATGTTTTTCTCTCCTAAAATCAGAAATACAACGATTTTACTTTTCCAAGAGTTATATCTGAACTTCTGCTTAAATGAGTAATTCTAACAAATGCTCAATAACTCATCCATGCCTGCTTCAGATAATGACAAAACCAACATATCGTCTGTTATTTTTGAGCATGAATTCGGCTTATTGAAGAAATATAGATATCATCAGTGTATTGAGGAGCTCATTAATGGAGACAAGATACATTAAAGGGGATAAAACACTGCCCTGGCGTGTTCCCTTTTTCACAGGGAAAAGTGAGGATATCTTATATCTGTAAATTATCCTACTGCATATATTTGTGTACATGTTAACAATGATCCAGTGATATTTGCTACTGATTTCAGTATCATGTAAGTTAAAGAAAAGACCATCGTGTCAAACGTTGTCGAAGGCTTTTTCTGTATAAAAAATGGAAGCATATAACTTACTGCCTCTCGCTTCTGCATAAGATATAATTTCATGTAATGAAAAGGTGATATTGCTTCATAATCCCTTCTAAAACCCTCCTTGCAGAGGATTTAAGAGAATGAGACAGCATTCAATTCAGATTGGATTCAGATCAGTAAGATCTTTTCAAAGACTTGTATTATTACTGGAAGAAGCGTAACTACCCCGTCATTATCTGGGTCTCATTTGTTTTTGTTGCCTCCCTTAAATAAGGTTATTACTCTACCTTCCTTTGCCTTTTCTGGGATGTAAGCAAACTTCTGGCAACAATTTGTCCTCCTCTAAACTGAACTTTTGTATTATGTATCATTGGACTGACATAAATTTGATCGTAGACCAGTGTATGAGTATTTATTCGTAAGCAGGTTATGTCGCGTATAAAAAACCTCGTCTAACATCCTAAAAACAAGTTATACCTAAGTAAAGCAATAGTATGGAATGTGATATGTGGCAAAAGTTATTATTTGTAAGAAAGAAAAGACGTTTTGCCTCAGTTTTAAAAATAAATACTGAGATCTCAATATTCCACTGATCTAATGCTCAACAGGACGAACTAACTACATTTTCCAATCATCCTCATGTATACACATGATTCATTGTTTTGGTCGAACATTTGCATGAAAACAGATTGTGTTTCACCCATGCAGATGATTAATTAGTTGGAATTCAACTGGTCAATTGATCGACGTATCAACGAGCCAACTTGAATGATTTTCCTTTTCCACCATCTTAAGCTTTATGGTTTAAGACTTCGGTCACACATGCAGACAAGCCTCGTATATTGTTGATCTACCTGTCTACATATTTCTATATTAAAGAATACATACATACATACATACATACATACATACATACATACATACATACATACATACATACATACATACATACATACATACATACATACATACATACATACAGACAGACAGACAGACATCTTTGTGCATGCATGAAGAATAGGTCTTGAGAGAAGTGCAACGGTAAGGAATGCTACCCCAAAAAATATGGATTGATCATTGCACAAACGTTGGACTTAATACAAAACTGTTCCACAACTACAGGCAAAATGAAATTGAAAATTTCCGTTGCTTCAATGAAGACTGAGAACATTTTACCGAAGCATATGATAGGTACAAAATATAAATATAAATATTACCAAAAGAACACACTAACATACCTCAGAATAAAGGTAAGAAAAATATAGATCAATGAGAGAATAGCACAAAATCAATATATACAGTTCAATTTGTCGCAATTAACCAGTCAAGCGTAGACATTACATACATTTTCTTTATGAATCTAAACAAGTGCATCCGGTATCACGGCGTGCAGTCCCCTCCGACCAGGCTCCGCTGAGGAGAGTTTCTACTGGGATAAAATCTGGGAGGAAAGAAACTTGACAAGCCAAATAGTCCACTTCATTGATAGATTCTCCCTCATCCTGGATGGGAAAAATAAACAGAATCGAATAATACCCAGAGTTTACAAAATAAGAAGACACATAATCATAGTACTTTCTGACTCTCCTACAAATGGCATTTCGCTACGTACACCACACGATGCCAACCACCATTGCTAGAACGTACTAAAATCTATCCATTAGCATTTTGTTGAGATATGCTATTATTTTTTTTAAATAAATATAACACATAATTATTTGAATAATTTACTATAGGTTTCCACTGCCCATTTACTTGTCATATATCAAAATTATATACATGGATCAAACATTAATATTAGTAAAATGCTTTTTCAATATGTATTCAACAGATATTTTCATTTTTGAGGAGCAGAAGAAATCCAACAGTGGGAATCGTCATAGTATCTAAGCATTCCATAAAGAGTATGATTTTTCTGTCGAAAATGGGGCGGGAACTTATCCATCAGGACAGATTCTTTGATCGGAGAACTTACTGTAGGGCAAAGATTCCAAAGGAAAGGGGAGACAAGGGCGATTTCAAACTGTGACACCGGTAATATGT
Organism: Margaritifera margaritifera; assembly: GCA_029931535.1. Taxonomy (NCBI): domain Eukaryota; kingdom Metazoa; phylum Mollusca; class Bivalvia; order Unionida; family Margaritiferidae; genus Margaritifera; species Margaritifera margaritifera. The sequence continues at coordinate 70,010 of JAQPZY010000675.1, read as the reverse complement.
TGCACTCAAGCCCCGCCCCTTCCCCCTCTCAAAGTGTCAATCTTCATCTAATCACTTGAGCTTCGTGTTTATTAGTTATCTTGAGAAGCGATAGGTTGGTCAATTGTTGAAATTCAATCGGCCTCAGAAGCTACTACTTTGATGGGCAAAGCGCGGTTTATCGGTTTTGCAAAAATAGGCGGACACCTTATTTGTAACATATGTACTCCAACAGAAAATTGATCTTAATCTCCATGGAATGTTTTTAGAAGAGTAATTTAAAGAATGTGGCTCTAAAACATCAAAATAATGGAACCAACATAATCGGAAATCAAATAAACTCGAAAATATGCAGACGCACGTATTCAAAATTACACGAATGATTCTGTCTCCAGTATAAATAAAGCAGCAATTACCTTCTCTTACACACTGCTTCTAACGTCACCATAAGCAAACTGTACAAGATTGACAATGCTTCCAATACGACTTCTGCTAGTATTGATGATTTCTGCCTCCGTCGGTACAGCCATCCTGGAAAAGGTGGGTCAAGCCGATCTGGACGCTGTTCGTATTCGATTAGAAGAGGAAAAGGCCAAGAGGCTTCTTTTGCAGAATGATGTAGAGGTTCTGATGCTACAAGTTGAAGAACTTAAAAGAGGATTTTCTAACATCTCAAAAGACAACATGGGTATATATATTCTTTATCTGATTTTTCTCTATCTTTATGCCCATCCGCTCAAGGTTTCTGTAGCTGTACTTAAACGGATTTTTCACTTTTCAACGATAAATATTTCTTGTGTAGTTTGTGCACCTTGTAGGAATACTTTCACTGGTAATGTCATAATTTATCATCCTAATTGTAGATTAGAGAAGAAGCCAATGGTCATACGCTCGGGTCCAATTGTATCGTGTTTCTTAAATATTGAATACATATCTACGAATAACTTTCTCTGAAGTGAAAGGTCAGAAACGCCTTAGACAGAATGTCTGTGATTGATTCGAACTCACATTTTTGCTACACTAAAAAATACGGCAAGTGTTGGGTTCTTTTCCGTTTTCGTGTTCAATTAATGACGAGATATCAGACAGTAGTTTAACACTTGTTTGCACAATCAGTAGATTGCAGGGGGAATGTTACAAACTTTGTACAACTCATATATATCTCAATTGTCTATTTCAGCTACTTCCGGAAATGTAACCTTTGTTACAACCAGCATTGCTTTTACTGCTACGTTTTCCACAACAACTACACACGTTTCTGAACAGACAGTGATTTTTGACAACGTCAAGGTAAATGAGGGAAACTGCTATGATTCCGCTTCTGGAAGATTTCGCGCTCCTTTCCGTGGTCTGTATATCTTCTCCGTAACAGTTTTTAAAGCGACAGCCACGGATGTTCGTTTACTTATCATGAAAGATAACGTTGAGGTAGGAAGAACATTTTCAGGAACTGGCAGCTACGAATCTGGCACAGTAATGGTGGTTACTCTAATTTACAAGGGTCAGGTGACCTATGTCAAAGAGTATCCTGGTTATACAGAGACTATGCACGGTGACAACTGGGCCACCTTTACTGGTCTACTACATACCCGATATAATTAATTAAAATATCCTCTTTAGAAATGACTTGACTTATATTCTGAAAAGAGGTTTAAATAAATTCTTTCTATTAATTATTCGACTTGTATTTGTCATATTTGCAATTTTGATGAAGTAAAAGTATTCTAGTTAAGATTACAGCAATCTTTCATTTATATCATATAATGTAATATGTGTATGTGTTTGCTTGGTATACCAGCAAGTTGTATTTAGTTCCAGGCCTGAGAAAGATATTCTCGATCACTTTCGATAAGTCTGGGAACGCTATATTTGTCTATATAGTCTTGCCGACGAAAGCAGAAGCGACGTACTGAATACCTCCTCGTTGTAGGCGGCGTCATTTCAAACTCATCTAAAGGTTAACTGGAGTTTACCACTATAAGCAAGTTGTTAGAAGTATAAGGTTTGAAGTTAGTGCCTTGAAAATGTGAAACATTTTGTGAATTCTTCTGATGAATGTCCGAAATCATCTAAACTTTGAGAAATTATTCCAATGCAAGATAGTGATTTTAAAAGAAAAAACACGTGACTGCTCTTTATTTATTCATTCTTTGCATTCATTTAATTTCCCCTGGTTATAAATGTATCCCCTCTGATGCTTTTGAACAGTGATATAATGTAATATTAGGCGAAATTGCAAGGAAGCAAATGCGACAGTTTTCTGTCGATAACAATAAAATGTTCAACAATATAACAAACCAATCACGATCTCCTGTTACATAACACTTGAATATTACTGAATTGTTAGATAATCATGGAGATGAAACAAATTGTGTTTAATCTACATTTAAAATGTTTGAAGAAACAAAACGTCTGGACACACAATAAAATTTAATGATGCATCTACCATCCTTCTTAACTACCTACTTATATACCTAGGCGCATGCTTCCGTCCATCCATCCATCCACTTGCATGTATCCTACATAAGAGATTTTTCCGTCGTAATTTAAATAGGACATCCTAATCTTGTCAAATCAGGAAGACAAATAAATACCAAACATAATTAAACTTTTTTTGTTGAAAAAATAGTTTAAGTATATATTGAATAGTAGCTGCAAATCAGTTGAAAGTATCTCTTCCTTTTTAAATGAACCACTTGATACGTCTATAATATATTATGATTATAATTTCCCGAAGGAGCTATTGACAAATTCGTCCATTACTTTCATTCACTGAACTTAACTTTCAGTCAACATTTTGTGGGAATCTTTTCTGTTAAATGACCTCCATCGGACGAGCTAAAAGAGCCATGATATGAGAGTGTCAGTTCAAGCTTATGTAAAAACGAAATTATGAATAATTTGCAAGGCACTAATGGCTGTATATACTCAAATCTCAAGTAGTATTTGAGTATACACGATCATCCATACAGCAGACTAGCAGCAACTGTTGGTAAAAAAAAAAACAAAAGACATTACCGTATCGATTATTTACTTTCTTGAAGAAAGGGCACTGGGTTATTAAAATAGGATTTTTTTGTCTTGGAAAAACATGCAAATAATATTTATAATTCGGAAGTATTCATATTGTGTGTAAATTGATCAAATGGTATTTAATATTTTCTTCAAACGTGAACTACCCGGAACGTTTCGCTGAAATACGGAGTTGTCAGACATAACATACTATTTTAGTATAATTTTCTAATTTCTTTCAAAGTGCCATCATTCCTCCCCTTTTAACCAAATTATATTTTTCAAATCTTGAATAAACAGTGTTAGAAAATATAGTGTAAAAGCTATGTAAGAAATATGGTAGAATCATACATAATTGTCAAATGCTAGGCAGTTTTCATTCAAAAACAAAGGTTATCATAGTTTTCTTTCATATATAGATTATGTTCCTGTAGAAATTATATTTCCTTTGTATACACTCCATGCTGTCACAGCGGCTTCTGGTTCTTGTGTGCAAAAGTGAATACTGGAGCTTCATTATCCTTTTTCCCCGAATGCAATTTTATAGAATATTTAAATAGTGTTAGAATCAAAATTATAGGTTTTCTCTAAATATGGTCAGTAAAATCTATAAAATGAATATCGTGTTTACAAGTTCAATATAAAATAAGAGATATAAGAGACACAATGGAGATCTGAAGTGAAAACACTGATGTTTGACCTTCCTCGTGTAGAGGCAAACTTGAAACAAAAATTACTTCTGTCTTAAAATACTTGACTTAAAAACTGTTGGATGGAATTTTTCTGAGAAGTCAAAGTATGTAAACTCACTCGAGAGAAGTTTAGAACCCAAGGTGAGAACAAGAGGAACAATATTAGAACATATATTTCAAGTGACAAGAAATATTAGATTGCTTTGATGCTAATAAACACGTCTTACACGAAATTAAAAAAGTATACAAAGTTCATGTTCATATATCACCTAGATACGACAAGATCTTTTATATTATTTTTCAACGCAATCTGTCATTTTTTTTTTTAAAAACAACAATGCTCACTGTAAATGGCTTTAATAGAAAGATTTATTTACAGTAAACTACTAATCCTTTCTATACTATCGTTCAATAGTTGTATCCGATTTTGTAAGCAAGCAGGCGATATATTACTCCTTAAGTAAATATACATATAATATTTGTTTTATTACTCCATTTAACGAAGAAAATTTGTTCGTATTATCCGAAGTTCACTCCAAACGATACCTGAAATATGAACGAGAACAAACGATGGCCTAGACTTGATACAAAGATGATATTTTATTTTTAGCTTTACGTACTAGCAGCAAGTAGAATCAAATGTCTTGCGCAGGAGTACACCCTGGTAGCCAATTCGGTGGGAATCAAACACACACCCTTGTCTTGACGAGTCTAAAGCCTTAATTACTGTACCTCCGTTTGCCGTTGCATCCAGGACGGTCCATTGTTCATAAATTTAAACCATTCCGCATGAATACGCGCAATATGGTCCCAAATAGAAAAGAAGTTTATAAAAGATTGAAACACCTTGGAAGTACCACTTGTACTTGTAATGTATTATAGACATGTACAGATTATTTTCTCAGTTGAATAATTGATTTAGTTTCTGTTACAATATTTGATATCAAAACATTAGAAGCCATACATTTCTGATGCTTGTGCCAGTCACAAAATATTATGAAAGAACAATGAAAACAATCTCCAGTTCCTGTGCAATTTCAGTACTCACCTCATGAACGTTCGACACTAATGGTGCTGAACCAAAGTTACCGTTTAGGTACGCATAGGAGTATATAAAAGATTTTTACTTCTGTCAGAAGAAAAGCAATTGTTTTCTTCTTTTTCGTCCCTTTTCTGCAAAATAATCTTAACAAATTTATGTAATTTTAACGCGCCAATATTAATAATATCATCATCATCATCATCATCATCATCATCATCATCATCATCATCATCATCATCATCATCATCATCATCATCAATTATTGCTCTGGTAAAAAAAATCGCGTGTGCACGTTTATCTCCGCTTACACTCAAAGTGGTTACGTAAAGTTAGTTTCAAGTACAGTCTTTTGAGTGAAACCGATGGCCTTGCACACAGTCCTTGTTGCTTTTAAAAATATAAACCTTCTCCATAACCTTCATTTTCTTTCAGTGAAAAATACAACATGATGCTGTTTGCAAGCATAGAGGACGACGAAGATATAAAAACTGAACAGACTAAAATTGATTGCTCTGCTCCTCACCGGGCCAAAATATCTTCTTTTATTTAAGTTTTTAAAAATACATTCTAAGAGAGAGAGAGAGAGAGAGAGAGAGAGAGAGAGAGAGAGAGAGAGAGAGAGAGAGTGAGAGAGAGAGATCATATAAGAGTTATGGTGTCGAAATTACACGTTATCATTGTCTTGGCAATACTCTTTTATTTCTGGTTTAAACCCCCTGTGCTTACATTTGTAGATAGATGGGTTCTCCATTCCACTGATATCAGATAACACATTACGTTTATAAGACGAAACAATTTTCAGTAGTTACTTTTCTAATTCATTACCTTCTTTGGTACACAATGCAAAAATCTAACAGAGAGGGGTTAGGTATGGAACTTAATAAATCTGGTGGAGTGGGGTGGGGGCGATAGGCTAGACATAAGAATATGTAAATAATCTATTTGGGTGTGATGTGACGTTTGCATAAAGAGACAGACACACGGACATATAAGCACACTGGCATGTAATGAGAGAAGAAAGAAATAGAGATAGGAGGCGAAACAAACAGTAGCAAAATCCATTGTAACTCTTACAACAAAAGCCACTGCGGGCTCGGAGATGTAAAATAAGCCGAACACACCCTTCTGCATGTCGTAAAAGGCGAGTATGGAAGCAAGAGAGAGAGAGAGAGAGAGAGAGAGCTCAGTGGTTAGCGTGCAGAACTCGCAACTGAAAGAGTGCGTCATTCGAATGAGCCCAGAGAATTGATGTTACTCCAACTGCAACGGCACTAAATAAGTCACTTGTGTTGATGTGCCGTAAAACAACAAACCATACTTACAACAGCACCTCAAGCTCATCTTAATATTATTTGTATTAATATATCAAATCCACTGCTCTGACTCTGTTGGAATAATATGTATTTTGTTATTGTTATGCAGTATCAAATATTCTATTTACAAGCAATAAACGACATCGTTAGTAGCTATACTACTTCCGTTGAGCAACTCACCTGATACAAGAGTACTTTTTTTTCCTTCATCTGATTTTCTGTTTTCATTTCTGTTCATAAACTATAAATGTTTGCTTATATACACATCAATTACGTAATGCCAGCGGGGTAATTTTCTCCCACATTGTATTTGGTTTTTATCTGCGAAATAGTAATTTATTGTGCTACATATTGTGAACGTAACAATGTCAGAAACGTTAATTATGTTTAAGATTCCTAGTTCAAGAAAAAGTAACAAATATTAGAACTGTGTTTCCATTTACGTGAACAATGGTGTAACTTGTGAATATCTTTATCAGATACCTAACTGGTGTAAAAGTTTGACTTGTCAATTACAGTGCATGGTAAAAGTGTTGATTTCATGATACTTTAATTTCTCACACTTTTACCAGCAGTTGTTAGAAATGTGAACACTGTGTTTGATAATTACCACCAGGTTTCTTGTTTGGCGATGGTCAGAAAATAAAAATCACATACATTTTATAGAGATTATTCTTATTCAGCCATATCTCCCTGTCTTTTACATCCACTGAAAATATTTTACTCTAAAGGCCACATGAGAATACACATTATGACAAAAGAGTGACTAAAAAAAGCAATTGCAAACAAATGATATAGAACTATTAAGGCTAACGATGAACTTGTATTGCTTGCTTTGAGGAGCAGTAGGTATCCAATCTTTCAAAATGTGAATATACAGAAGAGAATTTTAGCGACGCATAGAAAGACTATTTAAATGGCTGTGAATAGAAGGTGAAGTAAACCAGGATCAGAGTCAAATTCTCGCTACATCGTACTGTTATAGGTTTTACCACTACTGCGGCTCGGTCATCCAAATTCATTATCTTGCTTGAGAGCAAAGGTCTACTGTTTTACTGAAGAAAATAGGCTCAAGATGCAAACTAAATCACTCATTAAAATGCAAATTGCTAACAAATTTACGATGAAATGAACCTTTTAATACTTTAATAGTGTCTCTTTGAATGAATATAAAATAATGCTTTCTTCCAAAATGACTTCATTGCTCACTTTCAAGATTTTTGGCAACCAGAACATTTTTTGGCAGCAAAGAGATATTTCGATTTTAAAAGTATTTTCATATCATAGTCGATCTTATTTCTCATTTTTCCAAATAGTCCTTAATAAATCTAATTGCCTTCTGAAAGTATTACAGTCAATAAAAACACCTATACGTGTGTTCCCTCCCTGTTCCCGTCTTCGTTTTTATCACTGCCTTCATAATGAAGGTAAGTGGGGAGCTGCGGAAATAGATACATTTAATTCTGAGTTAATATTCAACAAATGAGTAGAAGTTCATAAATGTGTATTTTTTTCAGCCTATTTTCTAAGTTGAAGCCTTATACAAGCTAATTATTTTCTTGATTTTCTACAGCATTGCTAGTGTGCTTACAAAATTGTAAATAGATACATCAACTCAGAGAATAGTCTGTACAGTTCTCACTTCACATTTATTAAACACTGTATAGCGGGTTATACTTGCGGGTGATCTTATTTTCACTTTATTAAAGATCAATGAATTTGTTTCTGTAAACCGTCTCAATCAGCCGACCTTCCTATCATTCTAAAATTAAAATCCGAATTTCCAGTGTACTTTTCAAGTTCTAAAATACATTATAAAAATAGAATCGGGACAAAAAGGTTATAATCCAAATCTTTATATTAACTACCGAATGCATTCTGCCAAGCTGCCCATAGAGCATAAACGGCAGGGTACTTTTTCTCAACATTGAAATATGTCTCATAATATCAATATACACTCTTTCTATCATCATAATATACCCATACACTCAGATCTCACAAGCATAATAACATTAAAACCATTGTATGATAAGAAAGATTTAGCGACTTCGTTGCGATTTTGGCAATACAGTTTATAGCTGTATGGATGTAAATAATGTTATCAATATTTCATATTGTGTATATCTAAGTCCTCTGCCAAATAATAGTGAAAAATTTAAGAAATTACTTTCATGATCGTCACACAGTAAGTCCTTGGTTAACCAATCGTCCAACGAAATTCAGAATACAAGCCTTTACAGCTCTTTCCCTTCGCGTCGAATTTTAACCACACTATTGGAACATGTGCGCCTGTCATATTTTTATTTTGTTTTTTTTAACTGACATTAGGTTCGAAACACTCCCTTTAGGTTCAAACTGACTCCTCAAACGAAATTTTATTTTAGTGCTCTGAAAATTATTTTTTTAAAAATATTATTACTAGTATAAATTATATGTAAGCGTCTTTGATTCTGAATTATCTGTTGAGGAAAGATTTTGCAGTGCATTTGCAATCTAGTTCTGGTTAGCAACACACATTCATCCTAAGATAAGATGAACTTCTAGTCTACTTTTGCTGGCAATAGTGAAATTAGAGCCCAAACACAATTTTTACTAATTTTTCCCAATAAATACTAGAAAGCGGATCGCAGTGACCCAGTTTTGTTGCATAGCACTTGCTCATTACAAGTTCCCGCAAAGTGCAAGTTTGATGTTAATAAGTGCAGCAGTACAGTAGTTATCGCATGGACAAGGAAGACAGACAGATGAACACACATATGGAAAAGTAAATACCATATACCGTTCGCTTATTAACATGAGGGTATAAAAAAGAAATGTTTTGAAAAGGACTCAACTCCGCAATAATAGCCATTTTTCAAGGGTATCTTCCATTGCATAAAATAAAGTGAACTGAATTAGGGGTTATGAAACATACTTTTAATAAAAACAAGCATATACAAGAGACCCAAGTCGGCATGAGATGGCTAACTAGGTTCACATTGAACTAAAATAATAATATAATAACAATTTGCAGGTTAAACTAGGTTTAAAGGCAGTTTTCTCCTGGTTGCAAATACAACTGCTGTAGAAAATGTAAAATAAAAAAGAAAAACAAAATGATTATAAAATTTTATTTAAAATGCCACAGTAGTTTTCAAAGAGTTTAAAATGTTTTCCACCTTGTTGACGTAAACAAAAAAGGTTGCATAGGAGGCTATATGAAACAACATTTACTAGAATATGTCACATGAAACATTTCCTGAAAGTTTGATAACAATAAATAAAGTGGTTTTGGAGAAGATATCAACATTATGTTTCTCACCTGGCCGCCATATAGACAAAGAGAAACACTTTTAGTGTAGATCGTATCATGATAAATATTTCCTCCCATTATTTGATTAAAATTTTAACCATTGTATTTTGTGCCGATGCGAAAAATATATTTTCTACCTGGTTGCTATGAAGGTTGAATGGTTGATATGAAAGACATCAAAACGAAACTTTGGTAGAACATGCCCGAAATTATTCTAGGAAAGTTTGACCAAATATATCTGGGCTTTTGTTACATGACAAAAATATATATTTTATGTGGCTGTCATGGAAACTAAAATTATGTCACTCCCTAAGTTCATGCAGGACAGAAGATAAATGAATAATGTATGATATTATGTGTCATGTCTCACCGTCTATGAAGTTCCAAGCAGCTGGACCACTCATCATATACTTAGACTATTTCACATAAATTTTCATATGAAGTGTTCTTTTGTACCAAAGTTTGTGTCATGTTGAATTTATGTAAAGCTATATTTAAACCGAAATCTTCAGAAAAGCAGCATCTCGGTATGCCCTTCTTACTTACGCATTCTTAGCCCCATACTACTATAGCCTCATACACAGAAAGTTGATCAAAGGCGCACAGACTCACATCAGCCAAAATCAAACATCTATATTGCATGGATTGAAGTCTGTATCCACATATGTGTCAGTGACCAAACGTCTGCAGAATACCTCCTCAAAGTTTACAATCTTGATCTGGACCAAAACAGTAAGATGTGACACATCCGTTAGGCTTTAAGTAACAGCATAGTATATGCCTGTCATGATTGTTTCCATACCAATGACTTTTTTTTATCTTTGAGCAAGGAACATGGCAACTGCACGATGCGGTGGGAACCAGGATAAAGTTCATCAAAATAGCTGGAAAAGGAAATAGGGGACTGGCTTACATTATCCCTTGCATTTGACCATTTATCTTGACGGCAGAGGGTATGACTGTGAACAAGGACACATTGTCAAGTGCAGATATTTAATAGGCTAAAGTTTCATGAAAATATCTTTGTTGGTTCAAATGTTATACTTGTACATGAATAGAGGCCATTGATAATATATTTTGCCTTGCCGTGACGTTAGCATGGAGACAGTGGGAAAAGCTATGGTGTGTCACGCACTGTCTAGTAATGATATATAACAGATTAAAGCTTCATTAAAATATCTTGAGAGTTGAAAAGTTTATTAGAGCATCTTGAGTAGTTCAAAAGTTCATTAAATATCTTGAGTAGTTTAAAAGTTCATTAAAATATCTTGAGTAATTCAAAAGTTCATTAAAATATCTTGAGAGTTCAAAAGTTCATTAAAATATCTTGAGTAGTTCTAAAGTTCATTAAAATATCTTGAGTAGTTCAAAAGTTCATTAAAATATCTTGAGTAGCTGAAAAGTTCATTAAAATATCTTGAGTAGTTCAAAAGTTATACTCTTGAGAATTTACAAGTCACATAATTACATTTTCCATTGCTTTGCCTTGCTGTGAACTTAAGCTTGAAACGGGAAGCCTGCTATGTAGATGACACACCGCCTAGTCATGGGCAGAGATTCATAAAAAAAATCTCTCCAGCTGTTACAATATTATGGGCTGGACAGGCAAATGTTAACATTAGGAATGACGGACAATGCCTAAAAAAATATATGCATGACTTCAGAGGGGCGTATAAAAATGCATGAGGATTCATATGATAATTTAACATGACACTAGAGTAACTATCACCAGAAGTAAGTGTTCATGACTTGACCTTAAGAAATTACTTAGAACATGGCATGAAGCAAACTTTCTAGTCATGATACATCAGTATACATACTTTCCTCCGAATATGTTAAACAGCTTCCGAGCTACAGCATGAATACAAAATAACTGAGTACCTTGGCCGTCAAGATAGAACCATGAAAGTGGTATATTATATGTCAGGTCATCATGGATATGAGCATCTTCAGTTTTATCTTAGAGACAAATACGAAGACATCATTAATATTCATCATCGTCATAGGAGTTTATCTGTTTGTACTGATGATTGTTGTTCCGTTGCCTGTCTGATACCCACCCTCGGCAATTAATAGCACTAGGCCTAAGAGCTTTTTCTCAGAAATTTCACAAATCAGGCGAGAGTTTAACATTCACTTTTTACTTTTACTCTACAATTAGACCTCGCCGCCGATGTGAAGCTACCAACCTTTCAGAGCAGTTCAGCAGGGCTGGAGAAGTTTGCATATTGTTAAAGGAATGACCTAACTGTTATTAGCGGTCGTGAGGCAGAGATTTTAGTAGCTACCGGTTTATGATATTGGCTTGCCAATATATCCCAATACCAGCCAAATGTCTTTTAAAAAGTAGCTCCACTTATGATGCCTCAGTTCCATTTTAACTTCTTTACTTGTTGTCGATGGCTGATTGAAAACCTTGATGCAACAATGTATCGGCGTAGCCATTGAACAACATTTCTGTGTATTGACTTGTTAACTATATTTTAATGCATTCATAAAGTAAATGGATCAGACACAAGTTATAGCAACGATTTGTATGTTTATAAATCCTACTTATATAGTATTTATCTTTGGATTGGCAGAAATGTGATCGTATACACAGATCTCAATATTGCATAAACTTAATGCTTAACAGGACGAAATAACTGCATTTGCCAATCAACATCATGTACTTTGAGGACGTATATATCTATTGTATTGTACTTGCCGAACATGTGCATGAAAACAGATTGTATCTCAACCATACAGATGCTTAAATAATCGCGAGTCAACTGGTCATGTGAGAGGCGTGTTTATAAGCCAACTTGAAGAAAACAAATTTCCAACAGCCGAACTTTTGGAGTTTAAGACGTAGGTTACACACGCAGTGAAGCCTCGTATGTTGTTGGCCTGCCTATCTATTTTTTTTTACATACATTCATATATGAAAGCGTACTTTACATATATACATTGATGCATACATACATAGATGCATACATACATTTTGCGCATATACAAAGAATATGTCTTTAGAGAAGTCAAACAGTCACGAATGCTTACGCCAAAGAACATGTACTGAGCAATGCACAGTCGTTGGACTTAATAAAAAAATTTGTTGAACTTCCAAATGAATATTTTCGTTTTTAAATGGAGTTTACCGAAGCATATGATAAAATATATGAACGTAAATATTCGCAAAAGAACACACACACATACCTCAGAAGTAATGTTAGCAAAAGATCAATGTCGATCGTTATACTAACCGCAAGTCGCCTCTCACACGTAAATATTACATACATTATTTTTATTTGTGAATCTAAACAGGTGTATCCTGTGTCATTATGTGTAGTCCCTTCTGACCAACCTCCGCCTAGAGAGACTTTAGACTGGGAAAAAATCTCAGACGAGAGAAACTTGACAAGGCCAAATCATCAATCTTATGGATAGATCCCATCTCATCGTGGAAGAAGAAAAATATCAAGGTTTTGTTTCAATGTTGTATTATATCTTTCACAATCTTCAACTATTCTCAGCCGAATACTTGTGGCTTTCACAATGGAAAAGAACCTGGACTTTACAGTTTAACGAGAAACAAATATATAATGATGGCCTCCTACTAATGATATTTTGCTACGTACACCACATGATAGTTACAGCGTACAAATATCTTTCCATTACCATTTTCCCAAAGATATTTGCATTATTTATAAATATAGCACATAATTATTTCAATAACTTACTATTAATATTTGTAGAATGATTTCTCAAGATGCTTTCAACAGATCTTTGTATTTTAGCCGCGGTAGAAATCCAACGGTGGGGAATCGTCATTATAGCTAAGTATCCCCAAAAAGCAAGGCTTTTACGCTTAAAGGTGTATGGACTTTTCCATCAGGATATACTCTTTTTTCAGAGAACTTACGATAGGACAAAGTTGCCAAATTAAGGGGGATACAATAGGTATTTCAAACTGAGCTATTCCTTTGATATGAATTGCAGCATCTTATTGTAAGGGGAGTTTCCACTCATGCCGGTACTACAAAATAGGCGGCCACTTGATTCATAAGATCTGTACTTCAACAGATAATCTATATTTATCTTCTTAAAACAATATGTTTGTAACACAATAATAGAATGGAACCAGCAGAATCAGAAATCAAATGAACTGGAAAATAGACAGACGCACGTGTTTAAAATTACATAAATTATTTTGTCTTTAGTATAAATAGAGCAACAATTACATTTCCTTGCACAATGCTTCTAACGTTACCATAAGAAAACTACACAAAATTGCAAGCAATGCTTCCAATACAACTTCTGCTTATACTGGCTACATGTGCCTCTGTAAATATGGCCATTCTGGAAAAGGTGGGTCAAGCCGATCTGGATGCTGTTCGTATTCGTCTAGAAGAGGAAAAGGCCAAAAGACTTCTTTTGCAAAATGATGTAGAGGTTCTAATGCTACAAATTGAAGAACTAAAACGAGGATTTTCTCAGATCTCAAAAGACAACATGGGTATGTATTCTTCTCTGATTTGTTTTACATCTTTCTCCCCGCATATCTGTATTGTTTTCTTGTTATATCTTGTTATCACTATTGTCACTCTGCTGAAGGTTTCTAAAGTTGTGCTTAAATGTTTTTCCCCTTTCCTCGCTTAATATTTCTTGCATACTGTGTGTAACTGCACGAGCACTTCAATGATAATTATGCTATGAAATATTTTATCATCACAGTTGTGGATTGTAGATATATTTTATCATCACAGTTGTGGATTGTAGATGAAGGTAATGTTCATACTAGCAGCCTTATTTGTTTTAGTGTTCAGGAATACACATCTAAGAATAACCTTTGAACGATCATCAACGCCTTACACAGAATGCTTGTGAATGATTCGGGCTGACATTTCTGCACACTAAAAGCTACAATACGATAATTCTTATGTTCTTTCCTGTGTTAGTGTTCAATTAATGACAAGATACGAGACAGTAGTTTAAAACTTTTTCCACAAACCGTAGATTGCAGGAGATATTTTTAGCAAATGTTCGTACAACTCACGTATGTCTCTATTGTCTGTTTCAGTTTCTTCCGGAAATGTGACTTTTGTTACACCCAGCATTGCCTTTACTGCTACGCATTCTCAAGAAACTACACTCGTTTCGGAACAGACGGTGATTTTTGACAAAGTTATGGTAAATGAGGGAAACAGCTATGATTCCTCTACTGGAAGATTCCGAGCTCCATTCCGTGGACTGTATTCCTTCTCTGTAACTGTTTTGAAAGCGAGAGACAAGCCGGTCCATTTACTTATCACGAAAGACAACGTTGAGATAGGAAGGGTATTTTCAGGAGTCAGTGGCAGCGATTCGGGCTCAGTAACGGTGGTTACTGTAATGGACAAGGGTCAAATGGTTTATATCAAAGAATATCCTGGTAAAACAGAGACTATGCTCGGATACAACTGGTGCACATTTACTGGTCTCCTTCATGTCCTATATAATTAGACAGTTTATTATGTGAATCAAAGACTTGACTTATATTCTGCAACAAATGTTTCAATTCATTCTTTCTTGTTATTACTCGACTCATGCAAATGAATGTGGAAAGAATAGGACAATAAGGAGAATCCTACAATCCTTTTTTCATGAATCCTCTCGATAATATAATTTTATTGTGCACACGTGATCTACATAAGAATAAACTCCTTTAAAAGGTTATTCAAATTGTTTAATTCAGAAAACACTCCCACCCACCCCCTGTGCACTACGCAAGCATACCATACTTGATTTGTACGTTAACCTCACTTCACTTTACCTTCTAAAATATTGTTAATGTCACAGACTTATTTCTTGACACAAATGATTTAGCAACAAACATTAGGTTTGAGAGGGGGGTGGGGTGGTGTGGTGCGGTGATCCAATAAGATCATCAAGATAATGATTTTCTTGTTCTTGTTGTAAATATTATTATTAGTAGTAATAATTATTTGAATGTAAAATTGTTATTACTGAACCATTGTGCAGTACTCCACGTTTCTTCTTTGCCCATTATATGTCATTTTTATGAACGTCCAAATTAAGAGAAAAAGCATATTTTTAGTTTGAAATTTGAATAAAATAGCTGAGCCCAGTGGTTTTTAAAAATGTATTATTACTGAACCATAGTGCAGTACTCCACGTTTCTTCTTTGCCCATTATATGTCATTTGTATGAACGTTCAAAATAAGAGAAAAATCATATTTTTAGTTTGAAATTTGAATAAAATGGTTGAGCCCAGTGGTTTTTAAAAATGTATTATTACTGAACCATAGTGCAGTACTCCACGTTTCTTCTTTGCCCATTATATGTCATTTGTATAAACGTTCAAAATAAGAGAAAAAGCATATATTTAGTTTGAAATTTGAATAAAATAGTTGAGCCCAGTGGTTTTTTTAAAATGTATTATTACTGAACCATAGTGCAGTACTCCACGTATCAGGCTCGATAATCCCTTCTTTGAATTTTGTTATACAACTTTGCTAGGTTGATGGCAGCATAACATATATATGTAGTTTACCCATTTTTAGACTGTTTAATAATGTTGTCTTCTTTCTTTCTTCTATTTTTTTTCATTTGTTTTTGTTTATTATTTATTATTTTATTATTATTTCCCTATCATTGAAACATGTTAGGAGTCAAGAATTTCTGTTGGCGTTTGTTTAGTGTTCGTTTTGTGGATGTAAAATGTCTCTTTCTCTGACGAACAGCTTGTTAAGCTCGAAACGTTCTGTATTTGCACCGTTATCAATGTTTGTGTCTATGTATATATATATATATATATATATATATATATATATATATATATATATATATATATACATAAGTAAATAGGGATATATTACAAGAACGAAGATAATATGTTTAGGCAACGAGAAGATGATTTTTGGAGTTCACTGCGTTGCCATTACCATGTTGCGTAATTTAGCCAAATAGATCTTGACTTTGACAATTTGTATTTCAGGACTTAGTCATATATAGAATGCCCATTGATTAGGTTTCCATTAACTTAACAATGACATTTTCTAAACATATTCGGAAGAGTTGATACCAGAAACTAATCCTACCTGAAATTGAAATGAGATTAATTACTTAATGCACTCTTTATTAGAGGGTAAATACACTGTAAATTTCATTTATATTTAACAATTCCTTCCCTTAGGAACACAATTGCAATTTTGCAGAATTTGACTTTTCAAAATTGAGTGTAACAAGGGACACGTTAGAGAGTTACATTCGTTGGTATGTTAGAATATACAAATTTACAGACAAGAAAACTTCACACGGAATCGAAAAATATGACACTCTTATATTAACTCCTAATGAACTACCAAATGTAGAGTAGAAAGTTGTTCATCCTCGATAAAATAAGAGAAAAGCACTCCATAGACCTCAGTTTTTGATAGAATAATGGAGATTTTCAGAGAATCTAAGCCTGATGAATTGCTAATAACTGTATCGCTGTTCCGGTGCTCGCAACCGCACCTAACTACACAAATTTCGTACTTATTACCCATTATGAAATGCCCGATGTGAAGCTACCATTCAGACTCGGCAGTTCGGTTTTTGGGGTTTCTAAACTAGCTGTTATAGGAATGACACTACTGTTGTGCGAATGACGTCACTGACTAATCAATCGAAAAACAGAGATATTGCTAATTACCGGCCTATGATATTGGCTTGACAATTGAGACTGGTACCAGCCAAATGTCTTTCATGCAGTAGCTACACTTACGATGCACTGGTTCCATTCTAACTTCATTAGTTTTTTGGTAGATGGAGGAATTAACACATGGGTGTAATAATGTGTCGGCGTGACCATTACACAGGTTTTAAAATATTTAACGTTTTTAGTTTAAACATATTTTAATGTCTTCATCAAGTACAGGTATCCGACACAAAGTCCAGCAACAGTTTGTCCTCTTCTAAGCTTAATTGTTATATTATTTATATTGGACTGACAGAAATTTGATCGTAAACTTGTGCATAAGAACTTTTCGTAATCAAGCTTGTTTCGTTCGAAAAAGGCTTGTGTAGCATCCTAGGAACAAGTTATACCTTGGTAAAGCAATGACCTGGAATGTAATATGTATCAAAAGTTATTATATTGAAGCACAAATACACTGATTTCAATATTGCCTTGACTTAACGCTGAACAGAACTATATTTGCCAATTAACATGATGTACCTTGAGGCCGTATAAACCCAATTTATTTACTTGCAAAACTTTGCATGAAAACACATTCTGTCTCAAGCATGCAGATGCTTATGTAATCGGGAGTTAACGTGTGAAACGAGAGACGACGTGCCTACAAACCAACTTAAATAATTTTCTTTTTTCAACAGTTGAAATTTTAGGGTGTAAGACAAAGTTGCAAGGACATGCTTCAAATGTTATTGACCTACTAATCCATGATGTATACATGCATTAATGTATAATATGCTTTAATATATACATACTTTTGATACATACATGCATACATACATACATACATACAGACAGACAGACAGACAGACAGACAGACATGCATGCATGCATGCATGCATACATACAGACAGACAGACAGACATCTTTGCGTATGTACAAAGATATGATCTTTTTAAAGAAGACCAACAGTGACGTATGCCTAAGACACAGAATATGGATTGAACATTACACAGACGATGGACTTAATTAAACGAACTGTTACGCTTATATAAGAAACACGCAAGTGAACATTGAAGAAAAGTATCAACGTCTAAGATAACAACACAAGATATATACCGGTTTATCTTCCGCAAGCCACATTCTTTTACTTTATAAACCTAAACAAGTGTTTAGGTTTATAAACACCGCCCAGTCTCCGCCAAAGAAGAGTTTAGACTGGGATAAAATCTCTGACGAAAGAAACTTGACAAGGACAAATCATCCACTTTACGCATACATTCTTCCTTATTCTGGAAGGAGAACAAATACAAGTTTTGTTTAAATTTTATAATATATCATTCACAATCGTCATCTATTATTAACTGAGCACTTGCGGTTTCACGATAAATTAGTACCTGGAGTTTTCAAAGTAACGAAAAAATTGTATGTTAGCTATGTCTCTCTCTCTCTCTCCTATATATGGCATTTCGCTACGTATTCACTTGATGCTAGCGACTTTAATTACAGCGTCGTAACATCTGTCAAACAATATTTTAACCATGAATGCTTTTCTTAGTTTTAAATATAGCACGGAATTATTTGAAAACCTTACTATAGGTTTGCACTTCTGAATTACTCTTGATATAACAAAGTTATATACATGAATCAAAATTAATATTTGTAAAATGCTTTCTGAAGATGCTTTCATCAGATCTTTGCATTTTGAACAACAGAATAAGTCCAACAGTGGTGAATCGTCAATGTAACTAAGCATTCCATAACGAAAAAGATTTTCCTGTCAAAAGGTGGCGGGAAAATAATCACCAAAACAGATTATTTGATAAGAGAACTTACGGTGGAACAAAAATCACCAAGGAAAATGAGATACATTAAACATTGGCGATTTCAAAATGTGACAACCGTAATATTTTGCAATTGATCTGCTCCACTCCCCTTACAATTGTCAATTCTTCAGCTACCCACTTGAAAGCTTCATGTTTAATATTTATCATTAGAAGAGACTAAGCTACTCTTTTCATTGCGGTTGTAACATCTTTTTACACTAACGAGGGGATAAGGGTGTGAAAACTTTGCCGGCATTGCAACACTCAGCGGAAACCAGATAAAATATGTACTTCAACAGATAATCGATCTTTATCTCCTTGGAATGTTTAGAAAGATGAATTTAAGGAATATGAATGTAAAACGTCAGATGAATGGGACCAGCATAATCGGAAATCAGATAAACTCGAACATATCCACACACACGTGTTAGTATTTGTATATATGATTCTGTCTCCAGTATAAATAGAACAGCATTGACCTACCTTTGCACAATGTTTCTAACGTTACTATAAGAACACTGCACAAGATTCGCAATGCTTCCTATACTACTTCTGCTAGTATTGACTACTTCTGCCTCTGTCGGAACAAACATCCTGGAAAAGGTTGGTCAAACCGATCTGGAAGCTGTTCGTATTCGACTAGAAGAGGAAAAGGCCAAGAGACTGCTTTTGCAGAATGATGTAGAGGTTCTAATGCTACAAGTTGAAGAACTAAAACGAGGGTTTTCTCAAATCTCAAATGATTACTTGGGTATATATATACTTTTTTCTAATTGTCATCTATCTTTCTACCCGTAGCTATCTCTGTGTCCTTTTATGGTGACTTTTTTTCTCTCAGCTGAAGGTTTCATTTGTTTTGCTTACATGGATTTGGACATTTCCTAGATTAATATTTCAAACGTAGTTTGTGCACCATTTAAGACAATTTTGCACTGTTAATTACATCATGAGATAGTTTACCACCCTAACTGTAGATTAGAGAGGAAGCCAATGTTTATACGCGCAGTTTCACATTTGTTGTGCGTTTCTTAAATATTGAATACACATCTACGAATAACTTTTCTGAAGTGATAGGTCAGAAACGCCTTGCACGCAATGGGTGTGAATGATTCGGATTGATTTTTCTGCACATTGAAAGTTACAATATGGCAATTGTTAGGTTCTTTTCCGTTTTCGTGTTCAATTAATGGCGAGAAATCAGACATTAGATTACAACTTTTTGCAAAAAGATCAGATTGCAGGAGGACTTTTAAAAAATATTTGTACACCTATCACATGCCTCTATCTTCTGTTTCAGCTCTTTCCGGAAATGTAACTTTTGTTACATTCAGCATTGCCTTTACTGCTATACTTTCTAAAACAACTTCACACGTTCCTGAACAGACGGTGATTTTTGACAACGTGAAGGTAAATGAGGGAAAGTGCTATGATTCCTCTACTGGAAGATTCCTAGCTCCTTATCGTGGACTGTATTCCTTCTCTCTAGCCGTTTTGAAATTTTCAGCCACAGATGTTCATTTACTTGTAATGAAAGACAACGTTGAGGTCGGAAGAGTATTTTCAGGAACCGGTACCTTCGATTCGGGCTCAGTCACTGTGGTTACTGTAATGGACAAAGGTCAGATGGTATATGTCAAACAGCAACCTGATTTCTCAGAGACTGTGTACGGTGACAGCTATGGCACATTTACTGGTCTACTACACGCTAGATATAATTAGATGGAATTTTCTCTCAAACACAAATTTGGTTTATAATCTGTAAAAATATTTGAGTTAATTCATTTTTGTGATTATTCGCCTTGTAATTATTGCCATGTTCATATAATTGGAATTTTGATTCAGTAAAATGACCCTTTTGATTCTTGAAAACGTCGAGTTGATTTTGATTCTCGAGTTAAAATTACAGGGGGCTTTCCTTTTTTCAACAATATCTAGATATTACAAGAGTGCCACTATTAGAAGCGTGTTGTCTAGATTCAGAAATGTGTATTATAAGTTTAAGATAGAAACATTCCGATATAAGTGATTAGCAAAAGAACAATATGTAATACGTGTACTAAGAAAACAACTGTCATTGAATATCATTTTTTCCTTGTATGACCATTTTATAGGAATCTGTGACAAAAATACTTAACTAAATTATATTGTTCATGACCAAATATGGAAACGTTTATCATGATTACAGTAAAACGTCGATTACCTGGACCCATCAGATTTTGTCCGAATAATAGGTCGTCTGGATGATCGAGTTTTGATTAAAAAGTGTGAATGGCAGTATCTGGATTAAATACGTTTGATGGTATATGTATTAGTAATGAATAAAATATTAACTTCATGCTGACATTTGACATGCTTAAGAGCATAAAAAGTAAAAACAACAAAAATGTTTGAAAGATAAATTAATTAAGGAAGAAAATTCATTATCAAAGTGCACACAAATGGCAAAGGTCTTCGATCAAGGCAAACTCTGCTGACATGGATTATATTCACACCTGTGCCAGTTGGTGATTAACTTTTATCATCCGTTAAGTCACCATTGATCGTTGATCGACAGTTAACTACGTAGATTCGGAATTCAAAATGCCTGTGATCCGACTGCTATGGGTCTTTAATCATGCTTGACTATCTTGTGATTTCTGTATGACAAATTACATATTGTCTTGGCGGCACTCTCTTAGCAACAATCAGGTGTAGGAATAAAATTTCTCTCTCTGTATCTCACTCGCTCCCTTCCACTCTCCTAACTACATGTATTTATTACTTTAAGAAGATAATTTAGTTATTCATAATACCATTGTAGTTATAGAGTGTATGAGATTATATTCCATGGACTTTTTTTCTGATTTGTGTTACTCTGATCTATGTTGGCGTCGTGATCTGCAACATTAGTTTATTTATAGCTACATGAACACAATATAGTAGAAAGTATGAGCGAATAATCCGGATAATTGGCATCCAAATAAGCCACGTTTTACTGTATATCAGACAATTTCTTTCAAAGGTTTGAATTCATTGTCAAAATTAATGTATCTTGCAGATCAAAAAGATCACAAAAAGTAAGATTTTCTTGGAAATGAATGATAATGTATTTATAATAGTTACATCAATGTCTTCTGTAAAATGAAATATTTCTTTAAATAAAAGTTACACTTGCAATTTAAGTTATTCCTATATTTTTGTCATATTTTGTCATGTAATCATGTATAACTTAGTCCATAGTAAGTGACACAATTTCCTCACACTTGCAGCTATAAATTCTAATGTAACTTTAATCCTGAATAAAGTTTATGTTCTGTTTTATTCTGTACATAAATAGCGGTAATGGAATGGGATCCCGGGATTAAAACTACCTCTCTATTGTATGCATAATAATAGAATTCGGTTTTCGTATTCAAACATAGTCTCGGTCTGCCCAGACTGCATCTGCATAGAGAATTTGCAGATATCGGTATGGGGAAACAACGGCATAAACTACGCCCCTTGCGGTTTGTTTTCCTAAAGCTGATATGTTTGCATCTCTTCCCCTTAGAATGTGTTCACATCATCGAGATTATGACGTTATAATGCATATCACGTGGAAAAGACGTTCGACTTGTATACAGCTAAAATGGTGCTACAACATTCTTCCTGACTGATATAAATGTTAATTTTCCTTTTAGGTGTGAATTGGCATGCTTTATTTTTATTATTAATTTTATTTAATCTTAGTCAACACTCGCCGCAACTAGAGCCCCAAAATTTGGGTCGCCACGTTTTAATTTCACTTTGTTTTTTCCACCAGGTCCTGGTTAGGCTTTCAATTGCATATCGATGAAAGCCGAAGCGGCCATGGTAACCCGGGATAATCTAATCATGATGGTATTTCTAGTACTGTAATTATACAACTGAAACTCCAAACAGACTGTTAAGGAAGTCAAAGTCTATATAAGTATAGTATAGTATATATATATATATATATATATATATATATATATATATATATATATATATATATATATATATATATATATATATATTCGTTTGAACTTTCTTCTATTTTGTCTAGCTTGCTAAACAAGGTCTATAACGATAAAAGAGTGAACCCTTACTTATTTTGGTATTTATTTAACTGCTTTGGCTCAAATTTCCTCAAGAACACTTTTCATTTATACTTTTTCTGTTTTTCCTCTACTTGTGTAACCGCAGACTTTGAAGATGTGAGTGAGCTAAATTCGTTTAACGCGTTAGGATGTTATGTTTTTACATGACTCGTTAGAATCCACGTGACCTTGTACAATGCGAATAATATAAACACAACGTAGGCGTGATTTCTCTATTTGAATATAGAAACAAGAGCTGTTCCTTCGAAACATCGTTGCGTTAGGGATGACAGATTTTAGTTTATTTCATTTATTTTTAAATTAAGTGATCTAAAAACTAGAGAGTCTTTTTTTTTCCTTTTTATAAAACATATGAGTGGTCCAGAAATCGAGTGTAGTTTGAGTAGTTATGATAATGACAGTGCAGTAGTTGGAATTTCAGGCAATTTCCCTATAATTTCATTTTGGTTAGTCTCTGTTTTTTTCATAACTACTGTAGTCGTTTAGGGCACAATCAGAAAGAAATAAGCAAACCAGCAAGTGTATCATTGAAAGCAAGCAATATTAGCTTTAAGCAGAAGTATATGAACATATTTATTACCTAGAAGAGACCTCATGTCATATTTGGATGACATACTAAAGAAAATGCACGGATCAAAATTGACTAATGCTGCATATAACAAGATATTATATATATATATATATATATATATATATATATATATATATATATATATATATATATATATATATATAAACACATAAGCACATTTATACATGTACGTAAATTAGACAAATGCAACTATTATTTCGCAATTTACATTATCATTTTCAAATTGGAAATATAAATACATACAACACTGGAACGAATCTAAAGGATTAATACATGCTGATACTGAACTTTACGAACTATTCGTGCTTCTTTTACGAATAATACTACAATACATCTTTTGTCGCCATGTTGTTATTATTGATATCTTTTAATTTTTGCTAATAAACCTAATTCACATATCATGTCTTTCTATTTGTTAGCCCAAATTAACAAATCCGCTCCATTTATAGTCATTCCATTTGTGATGATGGCATATTCCTAGGAAAAATAAATCGTGTGGATATACAGCAAATAAAGTACTATATAATCAACTGATATAAAAACATTGTTTTTCAAAACACCTCATTTGCTTTTGGTATAATATCGCTGTTATATTTGTCATGGAAGCTATGTAAAATTGAGATAACAGAACAATGAGTTGAAGTAATATGTCATTAAAAAGAAACACTATTGTACAGGTAAAAGTAAACTTTAACCCTGTCCATTGTATTTAATAATGTGAAATGCGAGTAATATTTTCATTATCAGCATATTTATTCTAAATATCCTAAGAAATCTGGCATCAATGGGTGATTGTGCAACTGTGAGTTTCCTTTTCTAATCATATGGTAATGGACTATCGGCTTTTACATGAATTTTGTACCCAATTCTATTTGTCACTAAAAACATGAGATCATTGTCATCTTATATACTGAAACCGCTGAACAACACAATGGCTCCATTTAAACTTTGGAATAAGATGGTGAGATACTACTCAAACAATAACTTAAAGAAACCACTGTAAATATGTTGATTATCTCAATTTGTTTGTCCACATGAGAAAGAAATGAAAAATGAAACTGAAACATATAAATCAATGTGAACAAATATGCTGGTTTTCGATCACATCTAGATCAAAGAAACCAGTGACATTTTGCAAACTTTGCATGCAGACATTTTTAGCGAATGTAAAATGAAATTCTAATGAATCTGTGATTATTATTTACTTTATCTATAAACAAAAGATATCTCATCAAGGGAAAAAATTCCATCTAACTACCTACATCTACTCCCTTTCAAATCTATCTTATCTAATCCATCCATCTATATCACTACCATCCTTCCTTCTTTCATTCTGCTGTATCTCGATAATGATAAAAATTATAATAAAAAAAAAAAACAAACCAAAAAAAAACAACAGTAAAACAATAATAATAATAACAGTAATAACTTGTATCGTTGTTTTTTAAAATTATATTATTATAATGGAAAAATCCAAACTATATGAACTTATTTTTCGTGTAAAAATACAACTTTTTGACCAAAGAGAATTTTGGGCTAACACTAGATAATCGAAGTCAAACTTTCAGATTTGATTAAGCAACACCATATGTTTTTTGTTCTATAAATAGCGCACAGGGCATCTTTTAAATAGTCGAATTCTGCTGCTTCTACTATACAAGCTGATCACATTATGTAAGCACTGGCGCGACGAAGGCCTACATCCTAAGAGAAGAAAACATATTTCATATGGAAAAGCAGGCTGTAACATACCTATTTAATTGACCTAGATGCTTCCTACCTATAGAAAACTGCTTCAAGTAAAATGACATAGGGGCATCTCAAAATGGTGTACAAACAGCGAACGTTGCATCACTAACGATGATCAACATATACTTGATGCTTTTCCTTTCGCTGTTTATGGCAACATTTAATTGCAATGATAGTGTCTCACGCATAAATAATGAAGGAATGAACATGCATTGAATATGGCTGATAAAAGGGATATATAACGCAATTGAATATGGAAGGTATAGGACAAAATGAACAGTTCTACAATTCCTTTTTCATAAATCCTCACGGCTATGACATTTTACCACATGATCTACATGACCAGAAACTCATTTATAATGCCATTCAGATTGTTTTATTCAGAATGCAAATAAAGTACACCCACCCACCACCACTCACCCACCCACCTCTCCCTCCCCTCTCTCTCTCTCTCTCTGTGCAACACAAACATACCATCCCACATGCTAAATTTGTACATGTTGCCTTAATACACCTTCTAAATTATTTTTGATGTCACATAATTTTTTCTTGACACAAATGGTTTAGCACCAATAGTTAAGTTGGACATGAGGGTGGGGGTGGAGGGGTAGGGTGTGGAGTGCGGTTCTCCATATTGCTGCTATAGGACTGCGCTGTATGATTTCAGACATTAAATACATACTAACTTAGAGAAAAGGAATAGTGTGCTACAACATTTTGAATACCTACATTTATAAAAATGTTTATGAATCAGCAGATAAAACTGTTAAAGAAGATGATGTTGTTACTATTATTGTTGTACTAACTTTATATCTAATTAATCAGCTGATGTACAGTACTCACTTTCGAACATTTTCGACAAACATTTATAATTGCTTATTTCTATTCACTTGCTTTCTATATTCTGCTACCTGATCATTGAAATCAACTGTCATTGTGATGAACGTCCAGAATAAGAAAAAAGTATATATTTAGATTGAAATATGAATATAAGAGTTGAGCACATTAATTGTGTTTCCATTAATATATATGAATGTTAAGGATAATCACATGAGAAATAAGTCTATGTGAATAACTTTTAATGTTCTCAAAGCCCGTGCTCTTGATAAGAACAAAAATAGTTACCAGTGTGTGTGCTTTGTATGAGAGCTGGTATTGTTACACTTCTATGATAGGCTTCTATGATACACTTCTATGAAGGATTTCCAGAGTTACACATGTTGTAAAGAGTTTTGATTATAAGATTTTGATAAAGATACAGTACTGAAAAGGTAGATGCGGGATTGTCGTAAGAAAGCTTTTAAATTCACACAAAGAGAGAATTAAAGAGTGTGACCATCAAGTTGATGAGTATCGGTCGAGGTAAATGAATCCATTTACTAATCGGCCTAGCTACTCTGGATCATTTAGTCTAGTGTTATGTGCGTCTGTCTATGAAACGGATGAATCGGGATAGTTTCGCGATTGTAACATTTAAACTTTGCATCTTTCCTGTTACATCTGAGGGCTCTTTCAACTTTCAATAGCAAGCGGCACAATGTCCAATAGGTTTCGACCGCTCTGAGGGGTGAATCTTATGGGGATGCCAAATCGTTCAAAATGAGCTGGAGTAATCATAGGGTGAGCTGGAGAGATCGTAGGGTGAGCTGGAAAAGACGAGCTGGAGAGATCATAGGGCGAGCTGGAGAGATCGTCGTGCGAGTTGGAGTAATTGTAGGGTAAGCCGGAGTAATCATAGGGTGAGCTGGAGAGATCGTTGGTCAAGCTGGAGTAATCGTTGGGTCGTAGGGTGAGCTGGAGTAATCGTATGGTGAGTTGGACAGATCGTTCTTCGAGCTGAAGAGGACGAGGAGGACAGGACGAGCTGGAGTAATCGATAATTAGTTGTAATGGGGAATGAAATGATGGATAATTCCGTCAGGAAACTGTTTATTAAGGTCTTCAAAAAATATCCAGCTCAACTTCTCCAGCTCACCCTATGATCTCTCCAGCTCACATACAATCGCTCCAGCTCATCCATTTTAAACGATGTGGCGTGCCATACAATCTGGATGACATTTGAGGATTAATGTCAAAATAGAGATGGAAGGATTGTAGCCATCGAGGTATATTAGGCTACTTACAAGTTGGTCCAGACCTTATAGTCTAGTAGCATGTGTGCCTGACAGTGAAACAGGCGAACCGAGTGTCTATTTTCCGAGGGGGACGGTTAGATTTTGCATCCTTCCCGTTACATATGATATTGTAAAATGACTGTCGTGGAACATTTCAATATCGCAAAGACTTCCTTTCCTTTTGCAAGAATGTACGGTCCCGTATAATAAAAAATGGAGTTGACCTAATATAAGAACAAAAGCCTTTATCATTCCTCCTCCTTTATTGCCGAACAGAATATAGACAGTAATTTTCTATTTTCTGTTTTTGTATACCTTGACATAATTTAGCACCATGATGAAGTTATATTTATTGACAGAGTTAAAACGTATGACTGTACGCACCTAGTGAATGCCAATAAATATAACCTACATCTTCAGTACTTTTTTGAAGCGCATCCTGATGCAATTATCATACTTAATACGCAGTGATTGCGTCCCATCAATTGTTAAAAGGAAGCTCTCCATTTATTCGCTCGAGAAAGACTTTGTACCACAGTTATTACTGAAGACAGTAAGTCTATTTGAAAAGTGAAAGAAGTTCGTTGATTAGGATTTTGGACCTATCACTAAAATTATTTCAAGCTCTGTATATTCAGCACACTAGTAATATTTAAACCCACTTTACTTGGAACAAGAGTGCGTCTGTCTTATAATAAGAATATGTTTCAAGATGGTATCGAATGCAGGTGTTTTTGCTTTTTCCAAGTAATTGCAAAGATAATGTTCAATAACACAATTACTCTCACAAATCATCATGACCTTGCGAAATTCAAACAGAGTCCCTCATGCATGTGCTTCTCATCATTTATCCACTCTCACACTTAAACACACTTCAAATCGCCCTCGATACATCAACCTGATGGCCTAAAGTGCCGAAGACAGGGCGCTTATGCCTTGCTGAAGTAATTGCATGACAGACTCTGCTGAGGAGAACAAATTTATTTAAATTCCTCTCCGACTTCTCCTCAAAAGCTAGCAGCATAATGTCACGACCAAGTGTTCTGTATGGTACACAGCGGAATGTAAACATTTGTTGAGGACACTCATAAGCCGAAAACCAGCTGATTCCTATTAACAAAAATCAAAGAAAAAGAAGTAATTAAGTGGACACATGTCGGGATCTATCAATAGTTTGATGGCACCAGGGCCCAGTGCTTTTTCATGTCACACAGTTGGATGGCAAGGCGAGAGGGTAAGTGCATCATTGTCGACATCTTGAAGAGTTGATAATGTAATTCTTTTAGATATACATTTAAAGTATTTTTTGTTTACTCCGACCCACTACGAATAATGGAAAAGACTTAAAAACAATGTGGAAAAAGGAGGAGGATTTGAAATTTTATGTCTATCCTCTTTTATAGAATGTCTGCCATACGTCAACGGATCAATCAAAGCTTGCCTAATCTTCTAACAAGAGGAAATGAAGGATCGTAGCCGGAAACTCACACGAGAAACAGGCGATGCAGCATACTTTTCAAGGTTCATTCTTGAATAAATGCTCTGTAAAGGATCATTCTGTACCAATTGTTCTGCTAACACGATTAGTTGGCATTGGTAATATATTGGAATATGTGAATTTTGTCTCTAATTGTAAGCACTGTTTCTAAAATAAAATTGTGATGTGCAAAATAATGTACTTTTATCTACACCGGGTTCACTCAGTTCGTATGAAAAGTTGGCAAAAAAAAAAACTCTCAGTCAGAGCTTTTTCTATCGGAGAAGACACTGTTAAACTATGAACTAATTTTCTTCCTTGTAAAACTTATTGTCTCTCTTATTTAATATATCTTTGAAATTGATGTAAGTGCGAGAACGATATTCAGATGAATTGAAATTAACAAGATGTATATATCCACAAAATAGTATGTAAATGTTTCTAAACTGTACAAGCTTGCAGCCTCAAAGTCTGCACTAAGCAAATTTACAATGGATCGGTATTATGGGATGTAAATAAAGGAAACCTTTCTTGTGCCCGAAATAAGAACTCACTTGCTTATAAATTACTCTCTCTAATGTGATATCAGTTACTCATTTATAAAAATACCTCACATGAATATCAGTTCTCTCGATAAATTTAAATTCTTTTGAGAATGTCTTTTAATTGCGTTATACTTGATGTTAATAAAATCTAGTAGACACTTTATAGTTCGAACTTCACTTTTGAAGATTTCGAATACATCCACAATAGTGCCATCAGTTTCGCTGTATACAAGGTATGAGTGTTTGAACAACAAGAGGAATTATTAGAGTTAGTGCTGTATACAAGGTATGAATGTTTGGACAACAAGAGGAATTATTAGAGTTAGTGCTGCATCAACACTGACCAACTATTACAGTAGTGATTCTTGTATGTTAGGCCATACAAATTATATTGTAGTGAATATGTGCTGCATTTAGAATTTTGCAAGCTTCCTAAACCGGTTCATTTATTGGTTAAAATTTATTAGCAAACATTAATAAAAGCTACCAAATAGTGTACCAACTTTGTTTTGTGCAACAGGATCATATGTCTAGGCTGGCATTGTGTGATAAAGATTATGATAAAAAGTGTGAATTCTCGCTCGTGCACGCGATTCATCTTTGTCTACAAGCAATTAGATTTTGGATAGGTTCGCCGTGAAGAGAACTCGCCTATTTCTTAATGTCATTATGCAGAAGTATTTATGGAATCAGCCATAATGCATGCTGGATTAATAGAAGTGGTCATTTTGCTTCAAATAGCGTTAGTTCTCTGCTCTCATCTTGAATTAAGAATTTAAGAACATATACATTTAGTATTAAGAGCCATATATAAGAGAAACCCTGGATTCATTCTTTCCTTATCGTCTCAGAAAGGTACACATGTTCCGAAAGGCATCATATAAAATCATCTTTTAAACTAATATTTATATTCTTTATTTCTCTTATGTTGATCTTTTTTCCGTAGCAAATAGCCTTTTCATACTAGGTTGTTTGTCAACATTGTGACCTTTTGTATTTTAAAACACCTGTAAAAACAACTGTTTCAACAGGAATAAATATTCTACTATGTATGTACCTTCTGTCATTTATCGATCTAAGCCATTGAATGCTCATTAAAAGAAGCCAACTTGTTTCACTAAATCGCAATATATATATATATATATATATATATATACATATTTATATGTATATATATATATATATATATATTATATAGAGAGAGAGAGACAGACAGACAGTGACAGAGACAGAGACAGAGACAGAGAATCCTAGAGCTAGAGACAGAAAGAGGGAGAGACAGAGAGAGAGAATTACAAATATACACGAAACAGAGCGGAAAGTGCTATCACTGGATTCTACAGGAGAATGCTTGATAACATTAACAGAATTTGTAAATACGAATAAATATATGTACTTTGATGAGAAATAATTACTGGATAGACATGCGGGTATGCCTGCTACGCAAAAATGACTATACCACAGACTTTCTTTGTAGCATCATTTTTTGGTGATGTACATAGTCGAGATGGTATAGCGGTTGAGGCTTACAGGCCAGGCGATGGGTGACGTAACACGCGGATCCGGGTTCGAATCTCCGTAGAGTACGAATTAAAATTCTCAAACCTGTATGATAATATATATATATATATATATATATATATATACATATATATATATATATATATACACACATATATATATATATATATATATATATATACATATATATATACACACACATATATATATATATATATATATATATATATATATATATATATATAAACGCTCATTTTTTTACTTAAATTTGCATCTTATTTTATTCCGATTACACATCTCTGAATTTAAGAGTACATTCTATAATGGAGATAACTTTTTTTAGATTAGCCCACATTTGTGACGATTGAATGCAGTAAAATGCGTACAAAAGGACCAATATACAGTCATTATACAGGTGTCTTCCAGCCATAAAGAAAATATTGTTTTATGTTACGAGTAGGGGTAAATGTATCAAAAGAAAGAACGACTGAAACAAGCTTTCACAATTTCTAAAATACAAATTTAATTTCCTAAAATATAAAATATTTTAAACAAACAAAGTAAAAGAATTAAAAATAACTTACAGTTTAGAATTTCCTTAATTAGTCCTAAATTGTCCTATACACTTCAATAATCCAGACGTTAATCCAAAGTATTCCGAATAAATGAATGTTCCGAATGAAAGATTGTTCCGAATGAAATAGTCTGGGATGTTCTGATATACCAATGATTTTCACTTCTAAATCCAAAATATGAATAATCCCAGGTAAACTCCTGTGAATGTAGAGTATTGTTAAGTTCCTTGAACAATAGTACTTAAATCCAAAATATACTATGTAGAGAATAGATTTTCCACAAGCTTATTTTACAAACAATAGATCAACTTCCTCTATAACTCTATGATCTGGAGAACTGCTAAAGAATGAGGAACGCAGTTATTAAATATCATTATATACCAATCTGCTGCGCAAAGGCGAATTGTACTACGTTCTAGCACTATCCAGTAAACCAGTTATTCTAACCAATCAGAAACCAGGTCACGCATGATACCAATTAGTCAATCGCGTGATCACAATGTTATCTTGAACTGACCGACATAATTATTGATTCTCCCTAAATATAAACACTGACTCATTGTTGACGTACATATGTACTTTACAAATAGCGTAGGCTACTGAATTCAAAAATTATAATACAATGGTTATAAACCCAAATGAAAACTATTATAATTTAAAAGATGATACATAATTCCGTAACATTTTATCACTTAAAATTCGTTAAATTAACGTCAATCTCGTTCAAGTTTACAGTGGCGTACTAAGGGTAAATTGCGCCCAGGGCGACAATGATGGGTCAAAGGGCCAGAATACGAGGTCCAAATTTTTATCAGCTGTTTTGGTGCCCTAATACCTCTGGCGCCCGGGGCAACCGCCCCGTCCGCCCCCACCCCGTCTTTAGTCCGCTACAGCACATTTACAAGGAATACAAATTAATATTTTTTATGGAGGAAAGTGATTACAAAATATGGATCTATTATAATAAATATAGCGTTTTTAATGAGTAGCGTGGGATGCCATTGACGCAAACATGGTTAAAGTTGTGATTTTACCTAATTGTTTCCTGCACAGATAAAAAAAAAATATTAAACTTAGTAACGATGTAAGATTTACCTAAGTACAAATACGCAATATTTTACCTTTCATTGATTTCCAGGGTAAGATGCATGGTCAATACGTCATAAAATAAATAAGAAAGATAATTAAGAAAAAATAAATGCGATTGCGAATCGTACCCAATTGACCAAGATAAAATGTCATAACAATACAATTTTTCAATCATTCAATAGAAACAGCGAATCTGTACTTAAGAAGTTCAGTGCAATATTACTTTTTTTGTACATTAACACAGGGAAATCATGATATCAGGTTCATATTTATAGATGTATATGTTCAGTTGCTTAACTGGTCATTTGGTTTACAATATCGATAATTATGTGTGAGTCTCGAAAGTGAGATGAGAATTGATAAAGGAAGTGAGTCTATGTGACACTCATTTGTATTCATTCACGCCAAATCCTGATATTCCTGGCAATTATACACATTCTAGAAGTTCCCAGCAAACCTAGACATTCCCCGCAATTATAAGCATTCTAGAAGTTACCGGCAAATCTAGATTACAATTGTAAAAGCAATCTTAATTATCTACACAGAGACTGATACTGTAATTCCGATTATAAAATTTGGAACTACTTGACGAACTTAACGGCCATTATACACTTTGGAGCTTAATAAATATCAACGAGATAGGGAAGGAAATAGAAAGCTTTGTTTTAAAACATAATCTTTGCTTTTTTAATGATAAGTCGCATACCTACCTGCATCCTAGGATAGGATCCTATTCGTCGTTAGATCTGAACATCTGCGATTCATCTCTTGGAAAGTTGGTGACAGCCACACAAGTGGTTTTAAAACAGAGATAGTGACCACATTCTAATATAATTCAAAAGTAATACTCCCAAACCTCAATGATTAGGCAGACAGGGAAACTGAAGAAGGCAGATTGGGAATCAAATTCGACAGCTGGTCGTTTCCACAAAGATTCTCCAGGTTGTTGACAGGGATACAATACCAAAAGATTCGGTGATTCATAAACATCTCAACAAACCATGGTTTGGTGTTGCTTGCATCAGGGAATGGTAATAGGTCATTAAATATTTAAATTCAAATCCAATAATTGAAATTCTGAATAACATCAGACATTACGAATAAATACCGTACACACCGACCTAAAGCTTGTAGTAAAATGCGTTTGTGTGAGAGAGAGAGAGAGAGACAGAGAGACAGAGACACACACAGAGACACACACACATAGAGAGAGAGAGAGAGGGAGGGAGATAACAAAAAGTAAATATGAAGATCTAATGTCTCTATGTTGAACTCTCGTTGTTTCTCTTTTAAATACAGCATGGAATATTGTACGGCAAAATCATTGGCAACAATAAAAGCAGCTGTATCTAACACTTCAAGAAATCGGATGAAATGGTCACGACCTTACCAGCAATTTCAAATACACTAGCCGAAGCATTCTCCAAAAACTCAAGATTGCAAAAAGAATTCACTCTCAGAGAATTTGAAAACTCCCTTCATCGAGTCCATGACCCCTGAGTGGGACCTAATCATATTCACTATTATCTTCTACAACACTTGTTACAACCCTCAGTATACTATTAAACATTTTATCATTAGCAACCTGTATTTGCAAAGTCATGGAACGAATGATATTTTGGTATCTTGAGCCCAATAAAATACTATCAAACATTCAGTGTGGATTCAGAAAATGACAATTGACCATCCAGTAGGTTTGAAAGCATTAATTAGAGAAGCTGTCAGAAAGTACAAATAGTTGCCATCTGTTCAAAGTTGGAGAAAAATTATTACACGACATAAAAGTACAGTATAATCAATAACCTATTCAACCTAACTCTAAGAAACCGCCTACCTATCCTAATATCCATTTTTTTGAAAGACAGATATTTAGCAGCTAAGGTAGATACCACGCTTTCTGAAAGTTACCCTCATGATATATGTGTACCTCGGGGCAACATTTTGTCAGTCACTCTTTTAAACATCAGAATTAACAGCGAATTGAAATGCATTGATCCAGGAACTGACTGCTTTTTTTATTGTTTAATTTTACACTTTTGATCTGCTATACATCCAAGAGTGTGCAGGATACTGAACTTCAACTACAGATCAGTTTCAATCGAATTTAGAAATGTTCAAAAGAAAATGGGTTCTAATTTTCGAAATCTAAAACCGTTTGCATTCACTTCTGCCGATTACGTTGAATCCATGATGTTCCAACATTTTATCTATACGGTTTTCTTATTCCTGTTGTAGTGGAGTCCACTTTTTGAGGGCTTATTTTGACCGTTAACTAACTTTCCTACCGCATATTAGATACCACACGGACAATGTGGAAAAAGACCTGGATCAAATACGAGTCGTGCCAAACAGAAATTGAGGATTAGACCCGATGGTCTTGCTCCGGCTATACATGACTTTAGTAAACTCTAAACTTTACTATGGCTCGACACTGCATAGAGTAGCTTGTAAATCTTACCTGCAGTTACTTGATAAGATACACTATCAGAGACCCTCTATGCAAAGGCAAATGAACCATCCCGTTATCTCAGACGAACAAAATTGGTTATTCAGTATACCAGAAACGATCCTCTAATTAATGTAATTCCGCATAAGATTTGGTCTTTAGGCCCAAAAACCAAACCTTGTGCGCTCAGAAACCAAATTTCATTCCACATTTTGGCATACGAATTCGTCCTCACCTAGAAGCAACGAAAATCAATGTTTTAAATACTGCAACATTCTATGTTCCCAAATCTCCAACTTCGTTATCAAAATCCCCTAAAGTAATATTTAATCTTTGACATTTTAAAAAGTTCTCAACAAATCCTTCCGTTTCTTAGAGTAAATTCAATGGAATCAGGGCTTCCTATGATGGCCATAGGTCCATGTATACAGACGGTTCGAAAGATGGACAACAGGTTGGAGCTGAGCTGCCGTTCCAACACCCTATGACGCCATCTCTAGACGCTTACTGGACAAAGCTTCCATTTTACTGCAGATATTACAGACACGTTACAATCTTAGAGTTACATTTGAATCTCATCAAATACCAAATGTCATAATCGTTTCGACTTCCTTTACTACAGAAAAAAACATAAATTTGACAACCCGTTAATATTCCAAATCGTAGAAAAAGAGAAGCATGATTTGCTCATACGATCTGGAAACAATTATTTACTATTTGCTGCCTAGCCACTTTGTTGTTGGGGGTAATTAATGGTAGATTGTAACAGGACTGAAGTCGAGTGGGATTGGATCTAGCGATAACACTAAACACAATTACGTGAATGAGATGTTTATTTATAATACATATGAATGAATCTGACACCTTTCTTATACGCATAAAATCCAACAATGGATATAACAAAATGATGCGCATAAAGTTCAACAATGGATATAAGAAAATACGATCGTTCCTAAATGAAACCGATCAAAGTATGAAATTTCATAAAATACACACAAATGATCCCGTATATGAACGAATATGATCAACGTATGGAACTATCTCCAAATATGATTAATATACTGAATTATAAATTATACACAAGAATAATTGACATGAGGATATAGCAACATGATATGATCACCGTATGAAATTTATAAGCATGTATGACTGATATATGGTTCACCAACAATATGATGGGTGCACAATTGATTTTCGCTCATATAGTGACTTTGAATTACATTTTCACACAATAGTAATATCGAATTGGATTTTCACACAAATAATGATATTAAATTAGATTTGTTTCAAAAAATGAAAAGTATGATGTTAGTAATTTCGTGGCGTCCAGTCAACGATCATTGGAGAGTTCTGATTTCACAGATCCCGTCCAATGGTGAAGGAACAACCTCACGTGGTCCGCTCCTCCCAGCCTGCCGAGGCATCCATCGAGAGCCTCCTGATCCGGCAGACCCGCTAGATTCCTCCTCCTACAGTGTTGCCTTCAGAGAAGCTGAGAAAGTATGTCGGTGTCATAAATGGAAATATGACCTGAAAGTTCGAGAGTCTGCAATTAAACTTGGAAATAAAACCCTGGTCAAGAATGTAGCCTTTTCTTGAAGCACAACTGGCAGACAGATTGAGTCGAGAGTGTTACGTGGACAAGTAGCAGCTTAATCCAAAAACCTGACTCCAACCAGACTTTTCAGATGTCTTGACTACTTCTAAAGTACCTGTGCATATTTCGGAAGTTAAATCTAGTTTTGATAACACTGAGGATGATGAACTTATATTTATGCCAGTAATACAAAATTCAAGAGGAAATGATTTCAACACTTCGACCACGAGGACAAAACCTTAATCCAGATCCCATTTGTGCCTCTACGTCAAACGAAAATACCTACGTGACGGAGGAATCTGGGATAAGTCATAGCTATACTATGGAAATTACTCCAAATGCAGAAGACAGCATTAATTAATGCAACGATCTCATTGAATTGCCATAATGCATTGGAACCTGAGAGTGGGCAATGTACCCACAATATGCCATGCACAACGTAAGCCATGTTGCAATATTTGGGCAAATATCTTGCCAATACAATTTATTTGTATTTTAGTAAGTATATTCTGTTGGATGTCCTATCAGATTTTACTTTAAAATGACACTCCTACATAACTGGCACGCCTTTATTACGTTGAATCATAAATGTCGGGGATGACATTTTCTTGCAGGAGAGGACAGTTCCGTGGGGATACCTAGATTTGGGCAGGTACTGGAACGTTATTAACCTATGTTCATTGTGACCTCTAGACACGCGATTGCGCGCTGCGAATCATTAATTTTATGCTTATCGCGCCCGCGGATGTGCATCTCTCCTTTTACAGCCAATGTCGTAAGGCATTTTGCCCTTTTTGCGTCCACGTTCATCTAGCATAGTTTTCTTTATGAAAATCCTACAGAACGTCAGATGTCCATGTTTAGGTATCAATCTATTAGGTTATTTATATTGCGATCTTACAAACCCTTTATGTGTATTTAGTACACATAATTAGGATTGCTTGTTTTTAATTTCTTCATTCATTTCTTATTGTGTATTGCATGCCATATCTAATACTGTGCAATTACTTCATATGAAGGATATTAGTAATCTTTTATATTTATCTAATGCTTGGTCGGAGGTGTGAGGTGAAAAAGATTTGTACATTTACAATAGTTTATTCATTAGGTGTCCATATTATTATTGAAAGCATGTTAACATTCATTGTTAAACATAAGGCACTTTGTGCTTGCGATGGATGCGTCATCCGCGTCCATCCAGCATATTTTTAATGAAGATCCTACAGCTCATCATATGTCTATTTGTAGGCTTGATTGTGGAGACAATATATTTTATTCATATTGTCGCCTTGGTATCATTTCTCGAATGAAGAATAAAAAAACAGTCGTCAATCAGATAAATCATGTTGAACTCATGATTGACCTGATGAGCGGCTGCAAGTCAATTTCAACACTGTCTTCATCTCAGTCATGGTATGGTGCTGTATTAAAGTACACCGTAGTGCACTCTCTCGTTATTGTTTATTTACTGATTGACTAAGCAAGATGCGTCACAATTGGCTGAGGCAGAATAAACCGCGCTAGAGTTGGCAACGTGCCAAAAGTAGTTTAAATCCCTTACCTCCCTATATAAGGTGTAGTTTTTTCACCAGTTTTTTCACCAGTCTTAACCACATTCAGTCGTCTGCCGCCAGCCGTGGAAGAAGCAACATCGGAGCGCCAACGGAGAGAGTCACCAGATGGCAGGGGAGGGGACAGCTGGGAGAATATTTGGTTAGGCCAGCGAGGCGACACCTAGGCACAGCTACGTGAGTCGATAACCATCCAGCACTACTAGGAGAGGCACGCCATCCAGTAATACCTTGAAAGGCCTGCCATTCAGTACGTCTAGGAAAGATGGCCATCCAGTTCGAACCGGGAAGAAAACCAGCTGGTGGAATCCGACAAAATGATTCAGAAGTAGTCGACCTACTTCAAAAGGGAAAATATATCACCACAAACTACCCATCAGGCCAGCCAGCAGGAAGACTATCCAAAAGAAAGCTCAGGGAGGTAAGCCATCCAGAAAAGGAGAGGCTCTGATCAAGTAATTTGGAGGGAAAATCAGTTGGCAAGCATCCAGGGATCAGCGAACAGAGACTTCCGGCTCTAGTAGAAGCAGCGACGCCAGTGAATCAAGACGATTCATGGGGCCCGCTGCAACGAAATAGGCGGCTTGAGGGTTTTCATTTTGGCTCTGAAAACCAAGTCTCGATTATCACTCGTACTATCATTTTTTGCCTGACTGATTGGGTGTTAATCCTGAATTTCAACTTCAGACATCTTGCCACAAATGTCCACATATACCTGATTAAGATCACCTAAACAGCAAAGGCCAACTTATGCCTGCCTATAGATTGACCTTTGTATTTTTTTTTTAACAATATGTACACTTAGTATCGAAATTCAAACCTATTATGATAGCAAAATTAAACAACCTAATGCAATATGAATTCATGCGACATGCATTTACAAATACTGACCGATCGAATATAGTTAACTGGGCAAAATTTAATTTAATATAGTGTGGCACAAAAATGTGGTAAGTTTCTACCCTGGGCTTTCAATCGGACACCCGAAAGCCCTCTTCAGGCAAAAACTGTATGGCCCTCAAAAACCCAATTGGCATGCTGCTGAACGAACTAAAGGCGTCGCGAAAACCCAAATTGAGATCACAAAAATCAAACGGCTACTTTAAGCCAACATCATTTGTTCACATGTTCGGAAAAACATACAAGTACGCATAGTACACAAAACAAACACAACAAACTATTTAGTAGGAACATTCACAACACAGAACCATTTTAATTGGATATGTGACTTTCACACTTTTGGCGTTCGGATAGGGACCGCCCTTCGAAAATAGGCAACTGGGCATAGATTTGACAAAAACGTAATAAGGTGACAGCCGGTAAGCAGGGGGAGACATAAAGAAGGCTGGAGGGAGGCAGTCAAGGCGCCCTTCTTCCTGCGGCTTGCTTGGGTGGCATCTTTTTTAGCATACAATAAAATATGCGCAAACGAGCAATTAATAAAGTAGTCGAACATGTTAAACAACGAAAAGCGACTTCAATCCAAAGAATAATAATAACCAGTCTTAACAAAAGAGAGCAGATCGTGGGAGCCGAGCCGCTATGAATGAGGAGGGGAGGAGACAGTCTGCCGTTGCCTCGGGTTGGTTCGTGCAGTTTAAGGAGTACACTAACTACAATATAGAAGTCAGGGGCCTAACTGTAGTACACGAATCAATGCCGATACAGATAAGTCTACCTACTCCCCCACAAAAAGCCTATTACTTGGAGCAGTACCAGCGAGCTACCAGAATGGCACATCGGCAGGAGAGCAAGAGTGGAGGAGAAAGCCTGGAGACGAAACCTGGAAGAAGGAACTGCCCATCGAATCTACCCCCAGGGGAAGCTACCAGGGCAGGAGGGCTGGAGACGAAACCTGGAAGAAGTAACTGTCCATCGAACCTACCCAAAAGGGAAGCTACCAGGACAGGAGGGCTGGAGTAAGATCAGAAGAATCCGGCGACGAATTCTGGAAGAAAGCAGCGACATACTGACCGTTTCCGTCGCACCCACAGGAGAAGTAACCAGGAACCGGCTGCTCAGAACATGGTTGACTGTATGAAGTTTTCCAATTGGCTTTTAAAAACCCCTTTCAATCAGTACTTTTTCAATTAAAAATTTGACCTATTTCGAGCCTCCGTCTAAAATACAACTATGTAATCAAGGAAACAATGTACTAGATCACTAAATTGAGAAGGTAACTTGTACTCACCTATTGGTTACATTTTTGTAAAAATTAAGTACACAACGTACACCAAATTCAAGTATGTGTGTTAGCTATCATATCGTAGCCCATCTTGTGTCCTCTAACATTGGTTTGTAAGGATGAGTGTTGAGTTAAGTATGTATGTTTGTCATCATACGATATCATACCCCTTACCTATCATACATTGGCTTGCAAAAATTAATGTTAATAATCATAGCATATCATACAACTTGCCCCTATACATTAGTTTGGAAATGTGGGTGTTTGTTTATAAGTATAAGTTTGTGTTAGTTCATCATACGATATCATACCCCTTACCTCCTTTACATTAGTTTATAAAGACGGGTGTTGAACTGTAAGAGTGTTTGTTTGTTATCATACCATAACATACCTCCTTTCCCTTCCCTTATCGGTTTGTTTGTAAGTGCGGGTGTTTATTTGTAGCTTTTTATGTTAGTCATCATACGATAGCATACTCTTTCTTTCCCTTTGATTGATATTTATTATACAATAATTTTCATTTGTTTGATAATTCATTCATTCGTTTATCCATTCATTCACTAATATATATTATATTTCTTCCTCTAAAAGTTTTAAAAATATTGGTAGAATACTCATTCCGTTTGTGATACCTACTGTTCCTTTTTCTTCTTGACAAGGAAAGACACAATCTTCGTTTTGACTATCCTAAT
Source organism: Margaritifera margaritifera (assembly GCA_029931535.1). NCBI lineage: Eukaryota > Metazoa > Mollusca > Bivalvia > Unionida > Margaritiferidae > Margaritifera > Margaritifera margaritifera. Next base: position 28,944 of record JAQPZY010000675.1, on the reverse strand, counting down.
CTTGAATAGAACAACGTATGCTTGCTTGCTATTTAAATAAGACAAATAAAACTACCCTACCATATAAAAAGAACAAAAAAGAAAAAAACATTACGGCAAATGCATAATTTGTTACCTTGTATTGATAAAGTTTCCCAAAGCTGCTGTCACATTCGTCGATAGCTCAGTCGACAAACAAAAAGGAATAGAAATGAAACTTCATCAGGCATTAGATTTACAATGCTATATTTTTCTTCTCCTGAATAAACTGATCCTAGCTCAATTTTTTTTTTTAAATAATTTTCTTACATGAAATTGTTTATATCCAACAATGCGAAGACATTCTTTTATGTATTTATTTAAATTGTCTTTTCTTAAATTTAAATGTCGCAAACGTAATAATGTAGAAGTTTTTAAAAACTCGAAAATATTGCAAAACCCCAAAACACCATTTAATGCGTTGAAATAACGTTATCAACCCTCCTTCCTATCATTATATAAAAATGTATCGATACAAAATTATATAGCAGTGTCATCCAGTGTATTACAATAAAGTTCACACCGAACCTACCTATTGTTCCATACAAATACAGCGCGGTCATCAAATGTATTGTAGAAAAGAGGACAACGAACCTACCTATCCCTCTATAAAAAATATTTTTAGAACTATGTCAGTACGGAATTATGTTGCGTGTTTATAGCATTATCAAATGACAGGTGCTGATAAGGCAAGATGCTACAAAGAAATAAAAATATCTAAGCACTGCATTATATTGCATGGTCATCGGATTATCAATTCACAAGTACTGAGAAGGCAAGAAGCTGCAAAGAAATGAATAGAACCCGTAGATGTCACTCAAAACTAGTTGTTTTTTTAAATGCATGTACTTGTCGGTTAGTTTCCTAGCAGAACATTTTTAGAATCTTAGTGGCGGTTAATTTCAATTTAAAAAGAATCTGATTTCGGTCGATTTCAATTACTGTAAATTAAGAATATGATAATCATGATCAGACGACATATTCCGAATTGTTACAAAATTATCAGTGAATTTCATTTGCTATTTCATAGTCCGCTTATACATTTTCTTATGGAATAATACAAAACAGACATACAAATCAAAAATGAAGAAAAATGTATATAATTTTCTTTTCTATCTCAGGAACAATAACAACTATGAATACGGAATTATATAAGGAAGTCATTCGTTGCATTCTTTGTGTTGTCAAAGTGTAGTAATGCTGCAGTCATGTTCCTTAAAAGCTCAGGGACGAAGAAGGGCAAAAAGGGAGCGTATTGCAATAAAATTCATCAGCCCAACCTGCCTATCAGACTGTAAATATATTTTTAAAATAGTATCAGAATTTCCAGGATATAAGAACATCAAATTCTAAAAATACATTCTAAACAGAGAAGCATTGCCTTATAGATCGGATTGTACGTAAAAGTATTACAGGACATTGGACCCGCTAGACATTAGTTTGTAAGTGTAGGTATTTGTTTTTAAATACGACTGTGCGTTAGTCATCATACACTATCATACATTTCGCCTATATACATTAGTCTGTAAGTGTGGGCATTTGTTTGTAACTTGATGTGTTAGTCACCGTACGATATTATACACCTTATTCATATTAATTTGTAAAAAAGTAGGTCTGTGATTGAACGTATATGTGTTGGTCTGTATCAGTGAGAATCTGTGATTAGATATGTATTCTGAATGTATTTCCCTGTGTTTGCCTATCCATGTTGAATTTCCATACATCTCCATACCATCCCATCCATATTCAAATGTTCATACATCTCCATAATGACTAATCCATGTTATGTTAAATTTTCATACACCACCATACTGCCATTGATAATGTTAATTTATATAAGTCCCCACAACGTCCCATCTGCAATATTACATTTCATTATATCCCCATTGTCCGATAGGTCCCCAAACTTTCCTCTATACCAACTTACGAGTTACATCCTTTTGTATTCAGTTGTAAGACGTTCAATATGTCCACAAAATATTCATAATTCCAACTAGCTTCACTGTAGATTTTAACTTTTCGCATGTTATAGCCATTGCGCAATTCCGCATAACTGAAGAAATCGGAACCCACAAAGACCTTTGACATTTAAAGTTTATCAACGCTCTGTAGCGATTGAATCTGAAAAGTGGACTTTACAGGCGACAATATAGAGGGTTATATTCCTTGATATGTTCAAATATCAAAATTTCAGGACAGCAAATTTAAATCTTCTCTGAGGAATCGAATATATCAGAGCCTGACAAAAATTACAAATGAACTACTGAATGTAAAGTACAAAGTTGTTCATTCTCGGTAAAAAAGAAGGAAGGCAGTTCATTGACCTCAATTTAAGAAAGAATTATGGAAATGTTTAAAGAGTTCAAACCTGGTGAATATTGTGCATGCGTCTTGTCGCTGATAAATGCGTTACACTTGTGGTGGTGGAGAACGCGGATAACTATCGACCGCCATATTTGTACCAAGCACACAAATTTCGTACTTTTTATCCAAATTTAACCGCGCCGATATGAAGATGCCAATCAAACTCTGCAGTTCGGGGCTTGAAGTTTCCAAACTAGTCGTTACAGGAATAACGCCACTGTTGTACGAATGACGAGAGACAGAGAATTTGCTTATTACTGGTCTTTGATATTCACTTGCCAATTTCGGCCGGTATTAGCCAAATGTCTTTAGCAGTAGCTGCACTTACGATGTTTTGGTTACTATCTAACTTCGTTCGCTTTTCGTAGATGACCTATTGAACACGTCGATATAATAATGTATTGGCGGTGCCATTGTACAGTTTTTTTAAGATCTTAACTTGTTTAAATTAACATATTTTAATAACTTTATAATTAAAAAATTTCGGACACAGGTGCTAGCAATAAGTTGTCCCCTGCTATGCTTAACTTTATATTATTTATCTTTAGACGGACAGAAATTTGATCGTAGACGTGTACATAAGTACTTATTCGTAATCAAGCTTTGTTTCGTACAAAATGGCCTTGTCTAACATCCTAGAAACAAGTTGTATCACTTGACTACTGCCAAGGTTCGCAGAAGATAGAAATTATTCAGTTCATTTCGTAAATTACAATATGGAACGTAATATGTGTCAAAAGTTCTTATTTTGTTTAGAAACAAAAGGCTTCTGACCATAGCTGTCACGACAAATCCACATATGTCAATATTGCATTGACTAAATGCTGAACAGGACGACATAACTACATTTTTCAATCAACGTCATGTACTTTAAGGTTGTATAATCCCATTTAATTGTACATGGCAAAATTTTGCATGCAAACACATTATATCTCAACCATACAGACGCTTAAATAATCGGAAGTTAACTGGTGAAGTGAGCGACGTATCTGCAAGAGAACTTGAATAATTGTCTCTTTCCACCAGCTGAAATTTTAGGGTTTAAAACTTAGGTTACACACGCAGATAAGCCTCAAATGTTGTTGACCTACCATTCTATGTTTAATACATGCATTACTGTATAAATAATTTACTTACACACATACATCTTTGTTTATGTACGAAGAATAGGTCTCTAAAAAAGACCAACTGTGACGCATGCCTACGTTAAAGAATATCGATTGTTCATTGCACGGACGCTGGACTTAATAAAACAAATTGATCCCGTTCTACAACAAAAATTAAAACGACAATTTCCATTGCTTCGATGAAGATTGAAAGCATTTCACCGAAGCACATGATAGGCACAAAATATAACGTAAATATTAGCCAAATAACACACTAACATGCGTCAGAAGTAAGGTGAGAAAAATATCTACGAATCAGAGAGTAACGCAAGACGAATGGATGCCGCGGTTTATCTACCGCAATTCACTGGTCACGCGTAAAAATTACTTAAATTCTTTTACCAATTTGAGAAGCAACGGGATAGTGTAGACTGGAATAAAATGTATGTGGAAAGAAACTTGACAAGGCCAAATTATCCACCTTATGGATAGATTCTCTTTTATTTTGGTAGGAGACAAAATAAGTTTTTGTTTTTATTAAAGTGAAGAAATCCAACAGTCAACAATCGTCATTGTAGCTCAGCATTCCATAAAAACTAGGATATTTCTGTCTAAAGGTGGCGAGAACTTGTCCATCAGGGCATATTTTTTGTTCAGGGAACTTAAGTTACGGTGGGACAAAATAGGAAAGGGAAGGGGTGAAAGGGAGACATTAAACAATGGCAATTTCAAACTGTGAAACCGATATTATTTTGCAATTAAGACCCGCCTCCGTCCCCCCCCCCCCCTTTTGATTTCAGTTTCAAACTCTTTTAAGACCAAGTGGGAAAGGTGGGGGTGGAGACAGGAGGATACCTTTATCCTTATTTGTAAAATATGTACTCCAACAGATAATCGATCTTTATCTCCTTGTAATGTTTTTGAAAGATGAATTTAAACACATCAGAAGAATGGAAGCAGCATAATCGGAAATGAGATAAACTCTAAAATATGCAGACGCACGTGTTCAAAAATAGGCGGACACCTTATTCCTTTTTCGTAAAATATGTACTCCAACACATAATCGATCTTTCTTTCCTTACAATGCTCTTGACATATGAATTTAAAGAATGTAGTTGTAACACATCAGAATAATAGAACCAGTTTAATCGGAAATCAGATAAACTCTAAAATATGCAGGCCCACGTGATCAAAATTACTTAAATGATTATGTCTCCAGTATAAATAGAGCAACACTTGACTTACCGTACACACTGCTTGAAACATTACAATAAGAAAACAGTACAAGGTTAACAATGCTTCCAATACGACTTCTGCTAGGACTGAGTTCCTGGAAAAGGTGGGTCAAGACGATCTGGATGCTGTTCGTATTCCACTAGAAGAGGAAAAGGCCAAGAGACTGCTTTTGCAGAATGATGTGGAGGTTCTAATGTTACAAGTCGAAGAACTTAAAAGAGGATTTTCTCAACTTTTAAAAGACAACATAGGTATATATATATATATATATATATATATATATATATATATATATATATATATATGTATATATACATATATATATATATATCCATTCTTTTTCAGAAGTTTCTATATTTTGCCTATCTGTTTGTCTTTTTTGTTATTACTCTTTTCTCTCCTCTGAAGATTTTCTTTGTTTTGCTTTTACAGATTGTTAACTCTTTCCTCGATTAAAATTCCATGCGTTGTTTGTGCACCTTTTAGAGCCACTTTCACTGATAAGTATTCCATGAGACAGTTTACCATCCAAACTGTAGGCTGGAGATGAGGCCAATGTTAATACTCGGGGCTTCATCTGTTTAGTGGTTTTTTTTTAAAATATTGAATACACATCTACGAATAACTTTTTCTGAAGTGATAGGTCAGAAATGCCTTAAACACAGTAGGTGTAAATGATTCTGGCCGACATTTATGCGTTGTTAGGTTCTTTTCCGTTTTCGTGTTAAATTAATGACGAGAAATCGCACAGTAGATTGTAGAGAGACTTTTGCAAACATTTTGTACAACTCACATATACCTCTTTTGTCTGTTTCAGCTCTTTCCGGAAATGTAACTTTTGTTACACCCAGAATTGCTTTTACTGCTACGCTTTCTAAAGAAACTACACACGGTCCTGGACAGACGGTGATTTTTGACACCGTTCAGGTAAATGAGGGAAACTGTTATGATTCCTCTACTGGAAAGTTCCGCGCTCCTTTTGGTGGACTGTATGTCATCTCTGTAACTGTTGTGAAAGTCCCAAATTCATTTACATATAATGAAAGACAGCGCTGAAGTTGGAAAGGTATTTTCAGGAGATGCTACCGTTGATTCGGGCTCAGCAACTGTGGTTACTGTCATGAACAAGGATCAGGTGGTCTATGTCAAAGAGTTTTTTGATGTAACAGAGACTATGCTCGGTGCTCGGTGGTCTACTACATGCCCGATATAATTAGAAAAAATATCCTCTCAAACAAACATTTGACTTATATTCTGAAGAAAAACAAAGTTTGAATGCATTTTTTCTTGTAATTATTCGACTTTTAATTTTTTTCTTCTATTCATATATTTGCAATTTTGATTCAGCAACATGACCCTTTGGTTTCTATTTAATGACTCGATTTAATATTACATGAGACTTTTCATAAAATGATTAAAAGTTGAAAAACGGCGCATGAAAAAGAAAACAAAAAACAAAAAAACAACTACGGTTTCCCTCGCCCTTTTACAACTTTTGAGTCATTATATAATATTTGCGAAGATGGTGCTCATTCCTAATTTGTTTCTTTCCAACTCCTTGGGAAACCGGCGCCTTTCAAAGTTCAGTGCCATGTGCGTGGTTTTAATATATATATGAGGGGGAATCCACAAATCCACAAATGTATTTTAGTAAGTACCGTGTTGGGGTTTTTTTTTTTGGGGGGGGACGTACACAAGTAGGCGATGGGTCTGTGGAACGAAACCACCAAAATGGGGGCGGAGTCCACGGGAGCTCGTGCATTTAAAGCGTTTCCGGGGCATGATTTTAACCATCTAACATCTCTTTATAATGTGTTGACACCATCGAGATTAAGACATCATAATGTACATGGCATCAAAACGAAGCTTGCCTTGTATGCAAATAAATTGTTGTTACAACATTCTTTCTAACTGATATAAACGTTATTTTTCTTGGACTTAAAGGTGTGAAATGGCATGCTTTATTTTCATTATTTATTCTATTTTATGTTAGTCAATCCTCGCAGCGCTGCCTAGGGGCCAAAATTTGGATCGCCTCGTTTTCATTTCACTTTGTTGGTTTCCGCCAGGGCCTGGAATGACTTTCAATTGCATAGGGATGGAAGCCGAAGCAGGATGACCCAAGCTAATCCAATCAGTATATGAAACTAAATCCAAAATACAAATATTAACTATTAAATTGGTGGTATAATCACATAATATGAATATATTTTGATAGTTTTTGAACGAGCGGCTTTTAAGTAACAAGGATATACAATATATACGAAATCTATATTCAGATGCATCTGTCGTTATAAAATTAAAACTCAGAACAGACCGTTAAAGAAGTCAAATCCGAAGTTACAAATTATATAGCAAATAACATAGTTTTGTCATGAAGAAAATATGGAGCAAGTACACATGACAAAGCACGGTGCAGCAAAACAGAAACTGCACAAGCGCTGTCGGGATCGAATGATACAAGCAAATAGTATTTACAAACACAAAAAAACGTAAAGAAAATATATATTTACATACTGCCTTGTTATGGTGAAACCAAAATCAAAGAATCTAATAATCTAATAATATATCTGAAAAAACCAAATAACTGTATTGAAATAAACCTTCTCTGTCGTCGATATGTTTGTTTCTCTCTCTCTCTCTCTCTCTCTCTCTCTCTCTCTATATGTATATATATATATATATATATATATATATATACATATATATATATATATATATATATATATATATATATACATCTGGAAACCTAGGAAGGCCATTAATTTCTGAAAACATTCACTCAACAGAAAACAATTCTCTTAATTTGTTGTCAATTCATCTTCACGAAAAAACTACTACCCTCTTAGATCCAGGACGCAACCGATTACCTTAATAAAATGAGTATATTTCAATTTGAATCACAGCTGCTTCGTAGCTTTGCTGTTCAGCGGCTCACAGCACCACGGCTTACTTCTATACAGCAGATACAACGTAATTCAATGTTTAAAACTCATTGTGTGAGATTTTTTAGCAACTACAAATTTGGAAAGAACATTAGTCACAATAAATTTACCAATGAAATAGAAGAGAAACAATACTGTCTGAAGAATATGCACTATTACTTTTCTTACCCGTTGTTGGTTAACAACAGCGAGTACAAAGCCTAAATAAAGCACAATCTTATCAGGTACGAAAATTGGCGATAGTATACAAACATAGTACAAAGAAAAGCATGCCTTGGATAAGCCACTGTGTAAATCCATTCAGCAAATTCGTTCATTAAATTTGTATGCTTATGCATACACTTTAATAGTCATTTAGGTAATATTCAATCAACAACAATCCCTACAACATTATGTATTGTCTGTTAAAACTCTACATAGAGAACGACAAAATTATAAACAAACATAAATTTATTCATTTTTCTGAAAGTGACCTGTTTGCTTCGATATACTGTTGTGTGTATTTATTTTTACAATGTCTTTTTGTTAGTTGGTTGTGCTGGCTTAATAGTTAAAATAAATGATTTTAATCAATAGATTAAACATAGCGATTTATGTCGTTTAGTGTAATTTGGATAAGATTATAATTGACTTTTCACAAGACATCAAACGTACGTATTGCAGAATAGGATACAGAAATAAAAAAGCAAGAAGATACATGTTCAAAATTTCAGGATGTAATAGTTATTGCTATGTTGAACCCTTGGTTCATTCGTTTTTACTAAGTGATGTCTCACTGTGCACAAGGTGTTGAACAGTTGGATGCCGTGCCAGACACTATGTGTCTGTGTCCATGTGCTGAAAGCACAGTTCGCGCAGGATTTGCCATTTTGGACATGTTTCTAATTTAAATATGATGTAAGCAATACTGGCAAACAATATATTACTTGAAATAGAAACTGCTCCTAATAACACCTTTTTATATTTTAATCATTATCCTCTAATTCTTTTCTCTGTTCGAAAATTTCATCAATTTCTTATGTGCAATCCATAATTGCATCTTCCTCTGTTTTTGTAACACAATTAATTCGCTTGATCGTTCTTCTAGTTGGTCTAGCTAGCAAGCTATATCAAGGTATATCATTTTTCTCTCTTAGGTTTGAATTAGTTTCATAAAAGAGGTAAAGCTTCCTCATTTCGTATATGTTTAACTGCTTTAGATATAATTTCCTCAAGAACACTTTGCAGCTATAGTTGTTGTATGTTCTGTTTCTGTTTTTCCTCTTTTCGTGCAACTGCAGGCTTTGAAAATGTCACTGAGTTAAATTCGCCTATCGCGTAAGAATGTTGTTTTTTTCGCATGTCTCTTTAGATTCCACTTGACCCTTGTACAACATTGACAAAATAAACAGAACTTAGGCATGATATCTATATTTATATAATTAAATAGTGGGTCACTTAGGAAATTCATTTATTACTGTAAAACATTCACACAACTTTGCACTCCCACCGCTGCCAACAAAAAGAGTACTAATAGTGCCTAAAAGTAACAGTATAATTTTCAATGAATTCAACTTCTAGCTGACAAATGGTCCAAATAATTTCAACGGAAAGTTACTAAAAGTCACTAACTGTATGTAACTTTTATTCTCTCCATTGCTGAATATAAAAAAAATTCAACACAAATAAATGATAGCTGTATATGAGCAGAAGGATGTTATGTTGATGGTAAACCATTTTGTGAATCGTTAAAATCATGTGTAGAAAGTGCTATGAACAAACATTTCCCATGAATTTGAGAAAAGAAATGAAGCATGGATAAGATGTAAAATGTTTGCGAGTAAAGTAAGTACGCCATGTATATTGTAAACTAGAATACCAAATATTTGAAAAATTACAGTATGCATATATGGTAGATACGTGAGAATCCGTTCTCTGAGTCCACATTTACAGTCAACATACACAACAGATTGATGATTGATCAAAATCAGAAGATTCTTTTAAATGTTATCAAGAATCAAACTATTCTAGGAAACAAATAGTGCTGAATTATTTGCTATAGAAACTATTAGTGATGAATGGAGAACTTGCAAAAATATTGAAATACATCAAGGTTACAAAATTAAATATGCTGGAAACTTTAATACAGGAATCAAATATTGACAGATTTAAGCTTAAATAAATCGATTGATTGTTTTTACCTGTGATGAATAAGAGTCATCAATCAAGAATTCCAGGATTGCAAGGTATCCGTGAAAGTGATAGAAGGATGAGTAGATTAGAGCAATAGCAAAGGGATAAGAGAGGAGGAATTTCAAAGAAGGAGGTGGATTGAGAAAATGATGAAATTAAAACGAAATCTTAAAAGGCTTAGAAAGGAAGTAATAGAGAAGCAAACTGAGGCCAAGGAAGAGAAAAGAAGGTTGAAACGAATTAGGCAGCGAAAACAACAAGTCGAAATTAAAAAGACAGAAAATAAGCGAAAGTAGACAGTGGATATTTGACATGATTGACTGTTTGACTCTTCACATATATAAATACCAGCCTCTCAGAGGAAATTCATATACAAATGTGTTGAAAAGGATTTTTGTTGTAAACAAATTTTCCTCATCAAACTGTATATTTTTCAGAATTTTGCCCTTTGAAGATTTTCCTAAATGGGTTGTGTATGTCATCTCCGTTTTTCGTTTTTACTTTTTAAGCCCGAGCGTATTTCAACAAGACGTCTATAACTGTCAAATGTATTTTTATCCTTTATTATATTTTTCATATGCATAAATGTTAACAATGTCTGTCTGCCACTGGTCATCCGTGTGACTAGCATTAACATAGACCCTTATCGAGGGAAATCTTTTTCTCGCTTGTTTGTGTAATGTATAACGTATAGAAAGATTGATCAGTTATCCAATCTTTAAATTCAACGTATTTTATTAAATTTGGTTGTTGTCCTGTTTAATATGTTCCCACAATTGATTGATATTTGTCTAAGCATATGGACTTTCACGATCGTAGTAAAGATGCTTTAAATACTGATCTTTGTCTTTTTTGTGTAAAATTTCTGACGTCAGCCATTTAGAACGGTATGAAAACATCCAGTGAATACGTTACTCTAAGAGGTTGTTTTAGACACTATTAACAAGACATCCTTCTGCAACGGGAAGTTTTATTTTCAGCAATTTTCAATGTTTCTTCAATCCTTTCAAACTTATTAATAATTTCATATTTATGGCAAATTTTGACATTCCTATGGTTAATTATTAATAAACAGCTACTTCATATACTAAGTAACCTTGTGCTGCGTTAAATCGAACTTTGTTTACCATAAATTCTATCTCTGTTTTGGTCGAATCTTTGTAGATTTACCTTGTAAAGTTCACTAGATCTTCGAATTGTACTCTACATTTAGCCGAATACAAATTTGTATATTTATGTACATCAAATACGTAATTTATTCCTTCTTCATATTGTACTTGTTTAACTTCCCTGCTTTCAGGATTGATGAAACGTATTTCGAAGTTATCATCATTGAATGTAATCTACAAATATTTCTTTTAATAAAACATTGCAGATATATTTTTAACGATTTAAATCGACAAATCAAGCATTTGTATTCTCTTCGATGTTACTTTGTAACACAACTAGCTTTATTGTGCTCTCAGTTTACCTAAGACCAAGTCAGGCAACCAATACTTGTTGACCATAATGTGTGTGTCCACAAAATTGCCAGAGGCAATTCCTCTAAGAATTATTAAAACAAAAACCATTGTAAAAGCTTCGGTAAAGTCTTTATTACACT